>CAWUFW010012848.1:0-515014 GCA_963921515.1 Calotriton arnoldi | reverse complement strand
TCCATTTCCATGCCACGCATCAGGTGCCTTTCCGCCCAAGGTGGCCGTTGTATTCCGTACAATAAAGACACAGGGCACAAACAGCAGTTAGTGAAAAAGGTGCATTTATTACAAACTGTGACATGTGATTGTGTGTAAGGTGATGACAAAAGTGGTGCGTGCAGTGACAATGAGCTGTCGGTCATGGCTGCGTGATGATCAGGGTGTACCCACTGGTTCTATGTCCATAGTCCAACACACACATGCCATCCAGCTGGCTGTGTGGAGTGGGATCGTAGAGCAAGTCAATGCAGTGGCTGGTCAAGGAAGGCTGGCGGAAGGCTGGCTGGCTGCCTCACTTGCGACTGGAGCGTGCGAAGTCCTCCCGGGAGATCTGTTTCCTCTTCGGACGGCCCCTTCCACGTTTGGGAGGGGGTGTGTGGTGGCGACCTGCTGGTGGTGGGTGAGGTGTGCTCACTGGCTGTGGACGCAGGGAAGTGGACACTGCTGCCCGAGCCTGCGCCCTAGCAGGTGGTGGCGGAGGTGGTGTTGCTGGCCTTGCCTGTGACCCCACCGCCACCACCAGCTGGCCCATGAGGTCCACGAGTTGGTCCATACGGGACACGAATTGGCCCATATGGGCGTCCATGGACCTCAGCACCCCCAGCACCTCCCGCGTGTCAGTAGCAGACCTGGCCCATTGTCCTTGGGCCTCTTCATAGGCCCCAAGGACTCTGGCCATTTGAGGCAGGGCATGGCTCCCAGGGGAGGCTGGCGTTTCCCTGACCCTGCTCCTCCTACCAGTCCTGCTGCCACCGGCCTGCCCACTAGCCACATTGCTCACCACGGTCCTCGCTGTGGCTCCCAGGGTGGATCCAGTCGGCCGGGCCACCACCTGCGCTGGGGCTGGTGCCAGCAAAGACGTGGTGGTGGTGGAGGCGGTGGTGGTCGGTGCGGCGATGGTGGCGGTTGCGGCAGTGGTAGTGGCCGCAATGACCGTGGGTGTGGCCGCAACGACAGTGGCAGCAGGGGACTGGGACTGTTCAGCATCCCTGGATGATGGGTTGGTGGGTAGGAGGGGTCCTGGGAGCGGCTGGGCCCTGCCACGCCAGATGGGCCAGCTTGGTGGTCCGTGTCCGAAGAGGTGGACAGATCCTCCAGATCCGTGTGTCCTCGTTGGGGGCTTGTAGGCTGGCTGTGCTGGCTGCTGTCTCCATCCCCAGCGTCCAGCAGTTCGTCACCTGTGGAGAGAATGAGATTTGTTATTGTGTTGCACCTGGCGAAGTATGTATTAGTCGTCTGACATTGGCAGTTCGTGCAATCTCGTACATGGGTTTCCCGGAGGCGAGTGTGTGGCTGTGGCATCTGTAGGTGTGTGTGCTAGGCAATGGGACTGTGTGCTGTGCACATGTGGCATGGGACGGATTGGCCATGCCGATGGGTGTGTTGCTTTGCCCCTACTCATTGTGACTCTGGTGTATGCGGGCTCCTGGCCCATCCTGGGTCTGGTTTGTACTTTGCTTTTGGAGTTCAAATGGAATGCTTAGGAACGCATATGGCAACATGGGGGCCATGCCCCAGATTCGCATTTGGGATGGAATATGCTTTTGGGGTTCAAATGGACACGCTTAGGAACGCATATGGCAACATGGGGGCCATGCCCCAGATTCGCATTTGGGATGGAATATGCTTTTGGGGTTCAAATGGAACGCTTAGGAACGCATATGGCAACATGGGGGCCATGCCCCAGATTCGCATTTGGGATGGAATATGCTTTTGGGGTTCAAATGGAACGCTTAGGAACGCATATGGCAACATGGGGGCCATGCCCCAGATTCGCATTTGGGAGGGTATATGCTTTTGGGGTACATGCTGTGAGCCATGGGTGCCGAACGTGACATGTGTTGTGGCAGCATGACAGTGCATGGTCTGAGGTGTGTGCATGCCTGACATGCCCTGCATATTTGCTGTCTGTTGTGGTTACTGGACATGGCATTGGACGCATCGTTATGAGTGAGTGATAGTTGTGTGCCAGCCAACGTATTGCAGTTGTCCCATCTCCTTGGTGTGCGTGCTGCCCTGTGCCATGTGCATCACTGCAGTGCTCGGGGGGGTGTGGCCCATGTTGTGTGTTGTTGCTCACAGTGTGTCGTGCGCTTAATTGACTTCTGGCACATGGTTGGTCATGGGCATGTGTCTTAGCGTGACTGCTGTATGTGTGGCAGCTGTGCGGATGACATGCCTTTCATGAGACTGGGGCTGACGGATGGGATGGATGGTATGTTGTATGTGCATGGTGTGTCTGTGTGTTTGATGGGTTCAGTGGTGTTCGTGTGCATTTATGTTGTTCCGCTCTGTTGCGTCTAGTGTTGTTTGTCTTACATAGGCGTAGTTGTGGGGTGTGTGGTTGACAGGCAGTAGGGGCTACATGGACAGGACTTCAATGGTGTTTCGGTTGTGTGTGATGAGTTGCACAGTGGCTGCCGTGTGGGACTATATTCAGTGTGGCTTGTGCATGCAGACGTGGCTCCTTGGGTGTTGCTATGTCTGTGATGGGTCATGTGGGGTGTGAGTCTGCTGTTCATGTCCGTGTGCACATTGTTCACTTGTTCGTGACGGTGGGCGGTGCTGCGTGTTCGTGTGCTACGTGACATGTCCCATGTGTTGGTGGTGTTATGGTCCTCATGCCTCCAGTAATCCAGCCCTGTCCAGTTTCCCACCTGCAAGTTGTTCGTGCGTGCACTGTACTGGATGCCACATGGCTCTTAGCGGGGGGTGCTCCATGTTGCAGGTCTGTGGGGGTGGGGGGTGTAGTGGGTCGTGGGGGTGGCTGTACACCCACTGACACCGATTGCTGTGGACCGTGATGTCTGCCTTTCGGCTGTCGTTGTGCACTGCGGTGGCTGACACGTGGGTGTGGGGTGTGGGGGATGCTCCTCCTTGCTGTGCTGTGGGACTGGGGCCTGGTGTGTGTTGTACTTGGGCTGTCCCCCTCCGACCCACTGCACTTTGTGTTCCTGCCACTTACCTGTTACTTGTCAGTTGGTGCAGCTGTGCCTGACACATGGGTGTGGGGAGTGCTCCACCTTGCTGGTCTGTGGGAGTGGGGGCCTGGTGGGTGTTGTACTTCAGCTGTCCCCCTCCGACCCACTGCACTTTGTGTTCCTGCCACTTACCTGTTACTTGTCAGTTGGTGCAGCTGTGCCTGACACATGGGTGTGGGGAGTGCTCCACCTTGCTGGTCTGTGGGAGTGGGGGCCTGGTGGGTGTTGTACTTCAGCTGTCCCCCTTCCGACCCACTGCACTTTGTGTTCCTGCCACTTACCTGTTACTTGTCAGTTAGTGCAGCTGTGGCGGACACATGGGTGTGGTGGGTGCTCGTTGTGGCGCTTCTGGCATATTTGGGGACCTGTTGGTGGTTACGTGGCTGGCTTAGTGTACACATGTCCCCACGCATCTTACAGTTGTTCGGTTTGGCCTGTGTGTGGTAGTGTCTGTTGCATGTGCGTGTGATGTGTTGTGTATTGTGTGCTGGACATGGGGGTGTTTGTCCCTGGGAGCTGTGGCATGGTGGTTGCGCATGTGTGTACATAGCGGTGTGCTGGTATACATTAGTTTGTACTTACCAGCCTCCACTCCCCCTGCTAATCCGGCGAGGATCTCCGGATGGATTACGACTCGCACCTTCTCCTCCCACGCTTTGAAGGTCTTAAAGAGCGCGGGATTCCCTCCGCCAGTGACGGCAGCCAGCTCTCTGTTTTTGCCCTCCTTCTTCTTGACCAGGCTCTTTACGTCATTCCAACGTTTGTTTATCTCGGTTCTGTTCCTGGGCAGGGTCCCGACTGCATTGACCTGGTCTACGATCCGGGTCCACATTCTGTTTCTGGTGGCTAGTGGTGTGTGCTGGACCATGTTCCCATAGATTTGTGGGTACACCTTGATGATCTCGTCGACCATGACCGTCAGCTCCATGGGCGTGAACTTGGGCATTCTTTGTGGTGCCATGATGTTTGTGGTGCTGGTGCGGTGTGTGTTGTGTAATGTGCAGGGGGTTTGTGGTGCCGGTGTTTGGTGGTGGTGGTAGTGGTGGTGGTGTTTGGTGGTGGTGGTGGTAGTGGTGGTGGTAGTGATGTGTGCGTTTCTGTGGTGTGCTGCTGTCCTTGCTGTGTCACTGTGTCCTCTCCTCTCCTCTCTGGTTTGCAATGTAGCAAGGGGTTGTGGTCTGTGGGAGTGCTGCTTTTGTACTCACCTATGTGGGTGTGTCCTCATGGTCTGTTGTTTTCAGGTGTGTTGTGTCTGGGGTTCTGGCCTTTGTATTTTTTGTTTGTCCGGGGGGTGTTTTCGGGATGTGTACTGTGCTTGTGTATTTGTGCGTGCCTTGCTGTGTGGACTTGTTGGCCATGTTGTGTGCTATTGGTTTTGTGTGCGGATGGTTTCTGTGCAGGTACGTGGGCGCCATGGCTTCTGCCGTGTCGATTCTCATCGGCGTTGTTTGCGCTGGCGGGCGGTATTTTTGTTGTTTTTCCGCGCTCATGGCGGTGCGATCGTAATTTCACGTGCGGTGTGTCGGCCGTGAGGGCGGGCGGTTTTGTGTTGTCGTGCGTGTTTCCGTCCGTGGCGGGCGGTTTGACTCCGACTCGGACGATGGCGGGCGGTATTTTGTATGATTTTTCCGCCGATGGCGGTTTTCAGTTTGTGTACTCATAATGGCGTGGTCGGTGTTCAGGCGGTGTGTGCGGGCGGATTTTTGCCGCTTCCATGCCTGGCGGATTCTTTTACGCCGGGTATCGTAATGGGCCCCTAAATCATTAATTTTTAATATTTATATTCTTTTTTTAAACTTTATTTTAAAATACTCCCCACCCTTATCCCCTATAAACCCAACATCCCATTCCTAAAAATATATTTCTAAATTCTACATTTAAATTTCAAAAATAAATTTTATATTTATCAATGTATAATATATTCTTACCCATATTTTTAAAACACTCCCCACCCTTATCCCCTATAAACCCTACATCCGGCTCCTAAAAAATATTATACATATAATTTTTTTTAACATTATTTAAATGATATAGTACTACAAACACATAAAAAAGACACAAATATCATACTTTGACGATATTTTTACAGAACAATATTTTTTCATTCGATATTACATACTTCGATATTTTTGATTACACTTAAAAATGATATTTTTTACATTGATATACAGAACATCGAGATTTAATCCCATCGATATATAAAACTCGATATTTCTGTATATCGATATATAAAATTCGATATTTAGACTACTTACCACAGAAAAGATCATAATTTCCATTTTCCGGGTAAAATACTCTCTTAACTTCCTCTTTTTCAGAGTTGACTTTTCACAGACAAATTTCATTACTAGAATATCAGATAGCAGGAGCATTATTTAAAGAACATTCATAACATTGACTGTTCTCAGAGGGCATCAATACCATAAAATACATTCAGATTCATAGATGAAAAAATCATTAGAATAATGAATCGCTATAAATTCAATTTTTCTTAAATAGACAAGCCTTAACTTCACTGAACTTTAAATTGTGAATATGGATTGACATGACCCCTAAACCATCATTTAATCCGTTCTTGCCACATACACAAACCCTTAAAGGAAAAAGAAGAAAAAGAAAGAGAAAGATTCTAATGCAATGCAGTCCACCAAGAACGATTAGTTACAATTCATTTTGCTTCTTTTTTTCTTATTTCAAGTTACCTAAACTATATTTTATAAAATACAAATTGAAGTAAACATTGAACAATTAGACAAGGCATGTAAAGTGCAAATATATATATATATATATATACATATACAATTAAATCTCTTCAAGCAATTTAATTGTTCAACTTGATCTTGTTCTTGGAAACCGGGGACTGTCACCACCACTGTCCAGCATATGCGTCAACGGTGTAGAGGCAACAGCAGTCACTGAGGTTTCAGACCCAGACTCTCCTTCAACAGTTAGATCTGATGAACGATTAGTTAAATGCTGAAAATGAGAAGAGTCTCTTGTAATAGACTTTCCAGGGTGCTGGGCAGTAACCATATGTCCCTTGGTAGACACCACTTGAAAAGGTACTGCATCAAATGGAGCATCAGATTTTCTTCTCGGCATTTGTCATGCGAGCACTGGATCTCCTTTCTTAAAGATGATGTTTTTTGCAAGTTGTGTTTTGTGCGCATACACTTTCTTCTTTTGTTTGTGAACCAAGTCCTTCTCATGAGTTGCTTTCTCATCTTTCTTTCTCTCATCGGTCCATTGAGGTAACTTGTTGCTCATTACTCTCCTGAACATAAATGTTGCAGGACTTTCACCTGTGGTTGAGTGAGGTGTTGAACGATAAGCTCTAAAGGTAAAATTCAACACAGTTTTCAAATCAAGCTTCTCAAGAGTAGCACGCTGCACTGCTTTCATTAGCGTACTCATAAAACGCTCAACAAATCCGTTAGCCTGCGGCCACAAAGGTGTGCTCTTCTGATGCTTTATATTCAAATGCTCCCAGAAATCTTTAAATTCTCGACTGTTGAAAAGCGGGCCATTGTCAGACTTCACTATGGCTGGAACACCTCATGTCTCTAAGATGCCGTCTATCTTTCTTGAGTGGTAGATGACAAATCTTCAATTAATGGAAATCGTGAGTATTCGTCTATAATCACTGGCAGGTGATGTCCATCATCGAGTGGACCGATACAGTCAATGGCTATTCTCTCCCATGCATCCTTTGGGAGTACTGACATGTTCAAGATGTGGTGAGTAGAAAGGCCGTTGCATAGATGACAGGCCTTTAACTCTTTTTCAACCCTGTCATCAAGATAAGGAAACCAGACTCGGTCTCGGAGAGCTTGTTTTGTGGCAACGATTCCACAATGTCCTTCATGGGCCACTTCAATTATTTTCTGTCGCAGACTCTCCGGAATCAGGATTCTTGACCCTTGTAGTATAACTCCTTCCTGAGTTATGGACAGTTCACCCTTGACATTTTCGTATTTTTGATATTTACCATCATTGGTGCGCGGCCGAGTGTGTTGGTTCCATGACTGATGTGTAATTATATCCTACAACTTTAACATGTCACTATCATAGCTCATGGCAGTGATAATCTGGGCTAACGGAATGGCAGCTGGTGCATTTACAATGAAATTAATATAGGCCTCAGCTGTCTTGGATGAAGTATCATGACCTTATTTAGGAACTCTGGAAAAATAGTGAGCAGTGTTCTCATCCTTCCCGGACGATGCACAATAGTATAATTGTACTCGTATCCATAGTCCCCATAGCTCAATGTGAGGAGGCATTTTGGCCTTTCGATTGCCAATTATAGTCAGTAAAGCTTGATGATCAGTTACCAGCTTAAAAAGGTTTTCCTTACAGGAATAGATTGAAATGTTCACAAGGCCATACCACGGTTAAGTTTTCTTTTTCAGGTTGTGAGTAAACACGTTCTGTTTAGGACAAACTTCTACTTGCATATACCACAATATGTCCTCGAGCATTCGGGTGTCTGCTGTGCTGTGAAAGGAGAGCACCTAACCCGACTGGGCTAGCATCAACAACAACAACCTCTGTATGAAGCTTCAGATTAAAGTTTGCCATTTCTGTAGCCTTCTCAATGGCTTGTTTGATTTTCCAAAATCTTTTCTCACATTTTTGTGATCAATGAAATGAAACATTCTTTTTTGTCAAGCCTCTCAATGGAGCAGTTACAGTGACAAAGTCGTATATATCTGGAACAGTATCTGGCCATGCCAAGAAATTAACTCACCATAGAAACATCTTGTGGGGGATAAGCATTTGACAGCTCTTGTACTTTAGCAAAATATGGTGTCATACCCCCATCCTAAAAGATATGGCCAAAGAACCTTAGCTTTGTCTTATGGAACTCACACTTGTCTGCATTAACAGTCAAACCTGCTTCAGCAAGAAAACAACATACTTGTGTAAAACCCTTAACGTATTCTTTTTGTGTAGCTCTGGAAACCAATATGTCATCACTGTAATTGAAAGCATTCATGACAGGCTGCATGATATGTTGAATGACATCTTGAAATAGTTCTGCAGCGAATGACACACCAAAGCTTAATCTTTTGTATCGAAACAGACCAACATGTGTAGAAAAGATTGTACTGTACCAGCAAATTTCTTCAAGTTCTAACTGCTGATAACCTTTATTTAAATCAAGGTGAGAGAAGACCTTTGCACCATTTAATTGCGTTATCATGTCAGCAATGTTTGGACCTGGATGTCGTTCTCGTTCAATTACCTTCTTTGCCTGATGCATGTCAATGTATATTCATACAGCTCCTTCACTGTCCTTTTTAGGATCTGCTACTGTGGGAGAAACCCATGGCGTTGGAACAGTAGAACACTCAATAATATCATGCTTGAGTAATGATTCAAGTTCTTTTTCAACAGCTTCTTGCAAATGAAAAGCAATTCGTCCATGTCTTTGAGCAACAGGACGGACATCCTCATTCATATGCAACTTTACTTTCATAGTATTAAGCTTTCCCAAACCATGAAATAACAAAGGGAACTTACTTACTATTTCGTGGTGAGCATTGATGTTATAACTCACAGAAATCAGTCCCATATCAGAAGCTGTGCTGAAACAAAGTAGACAGCAGTGTCGGCCGACACAGAAAAATACCGGTGGGCGGGTGGAGAGGGGGCCAGCGGGAAGCATGCGGGTGGAACGCGCGGCGGGGGGGGGGTTTAATGATTAAAAAAACACTTACCTTGGGCTTCCGGCTGCCTTGCGCTCCTCTGCTGCAGTTCTTGGTCCCAGCAGTCACAACTCCCAATCAATCCCTGCGCTGCGCTCAAGCATGAGAGCAGTGTGGGGATTGGCCTGAGCGGGCTGGATCATCGCTCGCTCAGGCACAGGGAGTCTGCCCTGTTTCTCCAAGCTGGCTGTACAATACAGCCGGGTTGGAGAAATCTAAGTGTGCATGTCAGTTTGGCCAGCCTGGGACGGCACATACCACTCCTCCCCCCACATGTCCCTGCCCCGTTCCTCCGTGCACACGCTGGCTCAGAGCCAGCAGCTAAAAAAAAACAATAGTAAAATATTGTTTCGTTTTTCAGCTGCTGGCTCTGAGCCAGTGGGCGACGCTCCTCCGACATTGCGTCGGAGCCACCGCTGGTAGACAGGCACATGACGCCGGGCCTTGACGCACATGGATGGGTGCTTGCACCCTCGTTTTCTTCTGTTTCACTGTCGCTTCAATGAACATTGACTTTTTATGGACGTCGATGCAGCCCATGTATACACTTTGGTTTTAGATGGCTATGTTGCGGCAATGGAGATAATTGTTTGTGTTTTTCCTCAGGCTTAACCATTTACTTTCAGTGAAATCTTTGGGCAATGTTTGAATAACTTTGGTACTTTGGCATGTCAATCTTTCTTTGAATTACATTTTTCTTCAAAAGCGGCCAAACCAACATGCTCACGCTTTTCTGAGGTAAACATCGACATGGCACAATCATCTTCATGACTTTCACTTGATACTGATACAGAAGAACGGTTCGACGATGATTTTGATGACTATCGAATACGTTCAATGTCGATTTGTCTTAACTGATGTCACCACTTGGCACTGTGGGGTACATCAAACATAGCTTCTGGAATGTTCTGGTGTCCATTTTGTCTTTGTGCCTTGACGCACTTACTTTTTCCTTCGCTCTGCAAGCCGTCACAAACTGGTTCTCCTTCACCCAGTCTTTACATATCTGTCCAAGAGAAGAACATTTACCTTCGTGTGGAAACAAAAATCCACATCAAAAACACAATTTCTATTTACATGTAGACATCACTTTGTGTCCTTCAGTCTTTTGTTTTGGCTTACTTTTCACACTCATGACGGATTCATTCTGGGCACCTCTGGCCTCCATGTCAGCAGCTTGTCGATAAGCACGCTCTTCAGCTCTGGCAGCCATTAACACTCGCTCCTGATTAAGAGTTTCCCTCAGCAGTTGTCTTCTGAAGGAATCTGACAAGCATCCACCAATAACTCTCAGATGCATGGCTTCTTCATTATTAAGTTAATTGAACTTACAATGTCTAATGAGTGTGTTGAGTCTCTCCACAAATTCATTAGTGGTTTCACCAACTTTCTGGCTTTCTTGGTTGAGGATGTATCATTCGTAATCAACATTTGGCATTGGTTCAACACTTCTTTAATCTGACGATTTGTGACTTTGTCATCACTTTGCGGTATTTTCTTTATGACTTCTTTGACACCATGACCAGCAAGATTTTTGAAATACTTGATAATCATTTTATTATCAGTCTCTTCAAGTGCTTCAATGAAATCACCAAATGTCTATCGGAGTGGCCCATCTATCACCAAGTTTATGCTTTTTTGGCGTTATCGAACAGTGGAGATGGTTTCAAGAAAGCAGCAGCATTGTAGCCATTTCTGGGAGTGGCTGTAAGCACAACCCTTGTGCTTTGTCTAGGTTGCGGCACCTGGCTCTGAGGTCAGACCGGCCCACATTACTCAGGTTCTAGTGAGTAAATAACAGGTTTATCCTTTAGCGTCTCTTTGCGCTCTCTTTATCTTCACCACTTTCTGATTGTAACGTTATCTTGCAATTTGTGTATATTAATAGCTGTTCTTTGAAAGCTTATTTGTATCTGCCTTCAGCATTAAGACTCTGGATTACATATGACTGTATATTGCATAGCAGTGTGGTACCTTTATGTATGGTCTGACCTGCAGGTTCTCGGTCACCGATATGTAGATCTTTTTGCAATGCTTTTGTTGTTTTCAACTTCTTTAGAATGGCTGGAGTTGTGCTTTTACTTCACATGCATTAAGCGTTGGTTCCGCACTATGACTGCAACACACATGGCACACACGAGCAGTTTGCTTGGACCACGGCAATCTCTCCGGGAGAGCACTGTTGAACTTCGGGCTACTTATCCCCAAACTCGTCGCAGTTGTAGCGTCCTCCCCTGCCTGGGTACCCTCCACTGACTACGCCACACATAGAGCTTAATATTACATGTGTTAATTCATCTACGTGTAACTGTGAACTCAACATTCTAAACCAACCTTCATTGTGTTCTGCTCTAACACTTACGTCACAGTTCTACGGAGTCCATCAAGAGCAAAAAGGGTTCCATCATTTCTAACTCGCAAAACACTACAAAATCAAAATTAACTAAGGAGGGGAATTCAGATTTTTAAAGGAAATTCTTAGGTACGTCTCATGAATTGCTTATACCAGTTAAGGCTGGCATTGGATTATCCGAAAGCTGATGGGCGTTAGGGAACTGCTCTCCTGTCAACCTAGAATGGGGGTGGGAGACTTGTCATGCAGGTCCTGCTGGCTGATCCCCTCTCCCACCTGTGTTTTGAGTGCTACTTGGCCAACGCTGGTCCAACTCTTGAGCGATCAGTGAACTGGGCGTTTTTGTCAATACAGAGACAGCATCAAATAAGTTAAATAGTAAAATTTTCCTTGATTAGACGGTAATGACCCAATTCACTGTATATATCTGGTAGACAGTTATTTACCTGCCTCTGTTGTCGTGTGTTCTAAAGCTCAATGGAACGTTGTACTTTGAAACTACCGTTTTGGATTTAAATGGATTCTTGGACGGCCTTCTGGTCATGGGTCTGCAACAAGTGGCACGCAGTTCGCATTTTGGTCAAATATCTTCTTTTTCTGAGAGTTAATAATAAGAAGCAAAGCAATTCCAGGACGAGAAAGGAAAATCGTGTAAAGATTACACAATGACAGGTTTAATAGTGTGATTCAGGAAAACAAGGTTCTAAACCTATGCCTTGCAGTTGTATGTAGCTACCTGATGTCGGCTCATAGCTCCTAGTGCCATATAAGAATTCTAACGTATAGACTGCATCCAATAAAAGGGTCTCTGTAACAAAAGAAGTAAGCCATTAAGTTATTTAACAGATCATAAAAATCTGTTATCTGCAAGTAAAACGTGAAAAGGTGTGCTTTTCGGTAGGCACATTAAACCTGTTCTACTGTTGAGTCAAAACTGAGGCTAGACAAAGCACAGACCTCTCCATTGTGCATTAACCACCAGAGTTATCCTGGCATTAGAATGTTATAGCCCCTGATAATTGGTTGGCACACAGTGAGTGATCTCTAGGTGCCTTTAACCCCGTGAAATGTTTTTAAAGTGCAGCCTGTCTAGAAACAATTTAGTGTAAGTGTTGGTCAGCGTGTGCCTTGATGGCTCGCCTCAGGTGGCTTAATCCGATAGAGCCTGTAAGTTGTAACTCGTGGTGAGTCGGGTGAGGTCACAGGTGGTGCCATGACCACTACAATTACTGTAGTTGGGTGAACGGTGGTGAGTGGCGTGCAACGGGCAGGGCACAGCGCAGTCTGACGTGCCTTGACCAGCAGTGCAATGACCACTCTTCTGTGCCAAAGGCAGGCATGGGCTGAGCTGAGCCCGGGAGCTTACTCCTTCTTCTCCTCCCAAGTCCCGCCCCCTGCTGGCCTAGAACACTTGGGGCCAGATTTATCAAGGTTTTACATCACCCTTGCCACATGCAAGGGGGCGCAAGGGCAATGCAAAACCCACGCAAGGGGGCGCAAGGGCGATGCAAAACCCACGCAAGGGGGCGCAAGGGCGATGCAAAACCTAAGTGAGATTTATCAAGCCACGCAAGGCCACCTTGAAAAAGAGATGAGAACAGGTGTGATGGGCTGGAAACAGGTTGGTTATTTTTAACCAACATGGCATAAATATACATATTATGTCATAAAAATGTTCTGCGTGCACTTTCTTATGACCTCTATATACGTTAGTAAGGTAGTGTAGGAGGTAAAATCATAACGGGAGTGAATTAAAAATAATATAATAGTATCAGAAGGACTGAAAACCGTTGAATAAGATGCTTTTTTTAAAGTAAAAACACATCATAAAGCTATACAAGTAGCATAAATATTCCTCTGTAATACAGAAAGTCATGGTCTTGAATATTAGTGTTCAATTAGAATTAGATACATATTTTGCACAGCACTGTTAAATGTTTCTGCGAACGCAGTGTAACAATGTGTTTCAGAACCTTTAGGATATATTTTCAGTGTTATATTCTGTAACCATTGACCCACTAACCCTAAACGAACACTTTATAATACATGAATGCCAGTGACGTAGCACAGAGAACAGAGGGGCATATTAGCAAGACCGGCGATAAAATTATCGCCGTTTTAGCGGCAGGAAACTGCCGCTAAAACGGCGATAATGGGCTTGCTAATATGCGTAATAGAATTCCAATAGAAGCCCAGGTTAGATGTCCTGCACATCTAACCTGGGCTTCTATTGAATTCCACAACGCATATTAGCAAGCCCATTATCGCCGTTTTAGCGGCAGTTTCCTGCCGCTAAAACGGCGATAATTTTATCGCCGGTCTTGCTAATATGCCCAGAGTTCTCCAGTCTGACCATATATTTGTCCGTGTTTATTCGATAGAGGACACATACATGCAATATGTTCTTCCTTACATGTTAAGTTGAATTCTGTAGCTGTGATACTGTGGTACATTGCTTTTTATAAGTGCACATTCATCGGTCTGAATGATTTTTCTAAATATGTATTAAGTTGTCGTAATGTGCGTTCTTTTATGCGATTGCATATTTGTAGGTTCAACAGTACTTTATTATTATTGGTGGGGTGAGGGGCAAACACCTCGTGGCAGGGGGGCGTGGTCAGAGGTAGCCAATTACAAAAAGTGCGGAATGGCAATGTGCGGTGCAAGATGCAATACCGAGGGAATAAGGGAGGCGAGGGCGTGGGAGTAGGGCCAGGGATGTTTCTCTGCGTCAGCACTTTTGAGAATTGGTAATCTGGCCACGTTCTCGAGTCCTGCTGATTCAACAGGCTGTCTTTAAATGGTCCAATGAACAGTTCGAGTTGTAATTGTATTTACACCTACAATGACAGATCAGGATATTTGTTTGGACTGTTAAACATGTGCCTTGTAAACTGCCGTGTGTCTAAGATTGAAAACCCGCTAAATAAAGATTTTAAAAAAGCAGTAAATGATTGGTTCAAATACACGTTTGTTTCAGTCAATCTACACTTGTATGTCTTAATGTACACGCCGACGCTCCTCATAGTCACTGTACATTTCATTACTCTCACTTTGATCCGTTCCAGATAGTTAAAGAATAGACTTTGTCTCAGCCTCTTTAAGGAATGCCCCTTTCATTATGCCTCGATAGTAATGATACTTGCAGAACTCTGTTTAGATAAACACGGACTATGAATTAGCTCTTTTTGTGCAACCCCCTCAGAATGCATAAGTAGTCGACATGCTTAAAGTGGGTTTTTTTTCAAATGGAGGCAGATTTTTGCCATGTATTGATTATGCGTGGAGCAAGGATATATGTTCGTGCAGTTTGGTGAAGTTTGATGTTTTGAGAAATGTATGGTTTAAGGTGGTTTGTGAGGACACCTATGTTAAATTTGTGCTAAAAACTGACATAAATATATATTAAGCTATGAATTACTTGAGCAATGTTCACCAACATTCATATGTGCCATCACATGTTCATCAAACTTTATATGTGTACCACATGTTCATCAAACTTTATATGTGTACCACATGTTCATCAAACTTTATATGTGTAACCACATGTCCCCCCTATTTACAAACTGGTGAGATTCAGCCAAAATGGATTTTGAGTTCCCCGGGAAAGGCATAACTTAACCTTAACTTTGCTCACACTATTGCACCAAGATGACATCTATACATCTTTGTGTTTATATGTAGGATTAATAATGGGCTGACTGTGTATTATTCGTTTGTCTGGAAGTGCATGAATTCGCAGAGCTTTCCGCTTTACATTTATATAATTCTCCGCGGCTCTGCAAAGTGAGCTGCCAAAGGTTTTCAACAAAAAAATGAAAAAGCAGCAAAACACGGCGGGCTTGTTTAGGAGCATGAAGATTCCCACGTCCAAACAGGGCCATGGGCCTGGCCTGCCCGCCCGGCACACAGTTCGGAGGAACTGCATGCCTTCCTCTTTCTGCAGCCGGAAGCCCCATGGCAAGACTTCTGGTAGCAAGGAAATACAAGTATGTAGCTCCTCGGCTACTGTGCCCACCACTGTCCCTCAGGGTTGGCAGCCCAGAGTCACAGTACAGAGATCAGTTCCTGCAGCAGGATACTCAGTCATGATGCAGAGTGGTTTGAATATAGAATTCCAGAACATCCGATCTGTTCGACATTTTTGAATTACATGCCATGTAGTGATAGTTCATAGGAAACAAGGTGATGCATCACAAAGACATAATTAGACTTCTCCAATCAAGGGCCATTTCAGAATGCTATAGTTACTGATATTTGGATAGATGCAGATTCTGTAGCCTGGATACCTCTGTCTTTTGTAATCTCTGGGCACCCTACTGGGTAGGGTCTGCACTGATGCCCTTGCTGCAGTGCAAACTGGACAGTGGGCACAGGGCATGCACACATTCATGTTAGGGGAGAGGTTGTGGCCTAAGGGCTAGGGCAGTCAAGCTCAAATTTGGAGAACCAGGTTCGAGTCTCGGCAATGACGCTCAACATCCTGTGATTCAGGGCAAATCACTTAGGGCCAGATGTACGACCATTTGGAATTGCGACTCGCAAATTGCGAAAAATAGCGAGTCGCAATTTGCAAGTCGCAATTCCAAATGTACAACAGTGTCAGAGACACTGTTAGCGATTCCCAATGGGGTCGCAAAATGCGAGGCTCATCAATATTCATGAGGCACTTGCATTTTGCGACCCCATTGAGAATGGCTGGCCCTCGCAGGGATGGTGGGATGGTGGCCTGCTGGGCTCAGCAGACCACCATGTCTGGAACTACTTTTAAATAAAGCAGCTTTTTTTTTTTAAATGCAGCCCGTTTTCTTTAATGGAAAACAGGATGCATTTAAAAAAAAAAAAATGAAACGTTTTCGTTTCATTTTTTAAGGGCAGGCAGGGACCACTGCCTGCCCTTAAAAAATATTTTCGCATGCATTTGCAAAGGGGAAGGGGTCCCCTGGGGACCCCTTCCCATTTGCGACTGCATTACCACCTACTTGAAGTAGGTGGTAAATTGCGACTGATTTGCAACGCCAATTGCGGTCGCAAAACAGTCATACATAGGGCTCAGAGTTGGAATTAGGAAGGGACGCCCTTGAAGCGCACCTTCCTGATTGCGAGTCGCAAACGCTATTTAGCGAGTTGCAAATAAATTGCGACACGCTAAATAGCATTTGTACATGGCCCTGTAGGGTTTTTGCATGTGCAAACGGGTCGCAGACGGGTCATACATCTGGCCCTTAATCTCCCGTGCCTAACAAATAACGCACTAACAAATAACGCAACTAGTGCTCATGTAAAGCGTTCTGATTACTTCGGGTCAAGTTTGCGCTATATAAAACTCCCCCCCCTCCCCCCCCCCCAAAAGAAAGTGATGTTAAAGTTAATGCCTGTTATGGAGCAGGGCTCTCAGCTGAAAGGGCACCCTGGCGCTAGTGCTGACATGAATCATCTACAAATCTGGATCAGGTCAAAGTACTGGAGAGCAGAATCTTCAGGGACTTTCTGAAATTTAGATGTTTGGAATTTTGGAAGAGGACCAGAGGGAGGGCATCGCCAGGGCAGGCTCTAGAGCGGTGCGATCGGTGCGACCGCACCGGGCGTTGACTTGGGGTGGGGGCGAAATTTTTGAAAATGTGTATTATTTTAAAAGCACCTGCTGCCCCGTTCCTGGCCTCCAGCAACTTTCAGACATCAATTAAAATGTCAAGAGAAGTCCCGTGATTAATCGTCTTTCTGGAAAGAGACCGGGGGTTTGTCTAGTGGAAGTTTTGACTCATCCTAAGGTAGCGCAGAGGGTTAAAATGCCTGCTGCTAAGAACGTGTACCATGCAGATAAGGAAGTGCATATAATGTAAATAGGTCAGTGGGTTACTGCTTCTGTAAGAGAGCTCATTTTGTTACTTGTCGTTTATAAGTCAAAATCCTAATATAGAACATTGCGCTATTGACTGTCACCCTAGAGCTGCTGCAAACTGCAGGGAATATGTTAGAGCTATATGTTTTTTGCCCAGTCTTTCATTATCCTAATCTTGTGAAAAGGGTTCATTTGGGTAGAAAACAATTCTTATTATGAAAGAGAACCCCTAACAATGATGTTACGGTTTAAATTCTGAATTTGTGCCTTTCCTGAATAAGAACTTTAACTATATTGCCTACCAGTATCGATGACATGTCACTCCTACACTACTCCTTGTAGTACTGTCTGATGTAACATTTCCTATACACTGATTTACACACATATGATTGTCTCTGTGCAATGTGTGTGTGGTGTAAAGTGCTCTGACACCTTACACTGGTATGAATGGTGCTATAAAACTAAATTAATCTGAGAGACAGTGGTGATGGAGACTTGAGGGGCACTGTTAAAGGGTGCTAGTGAGGGAATCCGTGGCAGAGGTGGTCATTGGGGGGGCGCCAACAGACATTGTCGCACAGGGCGCCACCAGCGCTAAAGCCGGCCCTGGGCATCGCTGTGTTTTCCTGTGGCGTGTCCATCCTCTTCCTCTTCTAGAATAGGATTGACCAGAGGAACAGAAGAAGCTGAGAAAAGTCACCTTTTAGGAATGCATTGCTGAAATTTGTCTTGAAGGTAACTGGGCTGACCTTAAATATAGCCCAATGATTGAGGCACAATGCTTGAAGCAAACTCTCTTTTCTACAGCAAGCCAGTGGAGCTGTGACCTAATAGGTGTGATATGAACATGCCTGTGCAGCCCAAGAACCCTTTAAACTGCGATGCCCTTGATCAGTTGAGGCTTAGCAATAAGCTTCTTGGGAGAACCAAGATACAGACTATTACAATATTTCAATTTAGATAGGATTGTGGCCGGAAATACTGATTCACGGCACTCTAATGGTAACTGAGGACAGATCCTCTTTAGCTTTTCAGATAAAGGAAGCGAGCAGAAATTACTTTATTGATCTAAGCTTCCAGATTAAGCGTGCTGCCAAACAAACACCAAGATGTTATATCCCTTTCTATCCATTATACGTATCATTACTAAACATACTAAGTTTAGTTTCTCAAACATCCCAAAATTGGCTGATGTTGTCAGTGTCTAAACAGTAGATCTCACAAAACACTTTGGCCCAGATGTACGAAGCCATTTAGCATTTCTTAACAGGCCGAATTGCTATTTAGGCCAGTTAAGAAATGCTAAATAGCCTTTTCAGATGTACAAAGGGCCAAAAATGTGTCACAATTTGCGATTTCTACCCGGCGCCCGTGATTTAGGAATCGCAAATAGGTAATCCCTATTTGCGATTCCTAAAGCACATGTACATAACATTTCCTAAGTGCGAATCGTTCATTGAGGCAATGCTATTACCATTGACTTGAAGTCGATGGTAACCATGTGCAAAATTAAAAACGCCTTTAACAACGCATTTTTAAATGTGACATGAAGCGCACATATGCCCCTAGGGCATATGTGCACTACTAACATGTGCACTACAATTTCGGGGTGCCTCCCTGAACGCCTCAATCCCAGAGGCACCCTTGGCTTTTCATTTCTTAAATTGTGATTCCCTAATAGAAAATCGCAATTTAGGAAATGCAAACCATTTCCTATTTTGCCCATAGGCCGGAATGCAATGGCATTTGCTATTTGCGATGCCCTAATATCGATTCCTACTTTGTCGGAATCACCATTAGGGAATCGCAAATTTAGTACATATCCTTTTGCACTTCTTAAATAGCGATTCCTACGAAGGCGCTATTTAAGAAATGCAAACGGGAAGCTTTGTACATCTGGGCCTTTGTTGCTTCTAGTCTGCAGCCCCATGCACCTTCTTGGACCACTCATGCTTCTTCGTGGCCCTCCCAGATATTGAATCCCAGAGCCTGGATTAGATTAGATAATTGCATTAACATCTGTAAAATGTGATATGTTTGTAACATTAACTTAAAAACATCCCCAATGTTTGTCATGTGCACTGTATATATGGCAATATTCTGATTATATGTGGAACAATATTTTGTCTATCAAAGTATGCATAAGTGACTTTTCTTTATATAATGCACATCCTGAAATATGGGCCTCATGTATGAAGAATGCATTGGGTAAAAGGGGTCACAATTTGTGCACCAATTTGAACTAAATTCATTCTTATTTTGCTAACCAACCTAAGTACTAATAGGTCGGTTCTCAAAATACAGAATTGTAGTGGGCCACAATTCGACCTATATCATCATTATTCATGTGGTAGGTCGCAAATTGCAACACTCTATGACTGACTACAATCACAGGCATGTGTCATGGGCACACAGGTCCTAGCTAGGATGACCCATGTAAGAAAGCAAAACCTCCTGCCCAAGGGACTCCATTGGACTGATCACATCCGGCGCTGGCGCAGTGTACACCACACCAGGGTCCTAGATGAACCCCTTCATGAGAATGGGTGGGAGGACGTAGAGTGACCAGTGCAGTGCCATGTTAACTGCACATGAGAGAGCCTGGTGTATCTGTGCATGAGTGGTATGCCTTGCAGTGTGCAGTATGGTGGAGACGTGTGTTTGTGCCTAGCTGGATATATGATGTGGCAATGCATGCAGCAGTGTACAAGGGCACCGCTACCATGAGCATGGTTATGGCAGCGTTAAGGCGGCATGAATAACGTTGCAGACTGCATACTCTCACAGGCACCACACCCACAAGTATGGCTAAGCCAACGTTATGACTTAATAAATTTGCGGGACGTTGCGGGAGACTAAAGGACTTCATGTCCCATCATGCCCAGGTTCACGTCAACGTGCCAGCCCGGCGTCGGCCGTAGGAGGGTATATAAACCACTCCCAATGACCAAGCCCTTGCTAGGCAATCCACCTATTGGAGAAGACAGTTCCAGTTCTGCCGTCCGGATCGGAGTGCCTTTCGGAAGCAAGCCACGACCAGACTGCTGTCGGGGGACGTCTTCCTGTTCCTGTGCACAGTCCTCCTGTCGTCCGTCTCAGAACCTGTGACATTGGCAGCAACTCCTGAACCCAACGGGGGGACTCCCCTGCAGCTAAGTCAGCGTCACTGAGGCCTCGCGCGCGTGCATGACTAACTACTAATTTGTTGTTGGCATTACAGTTCGAAGCGATTGACATCGCTCCTAGGTGCTATTAACCTCGGAGTCACTACACTGTTAGTGCATACACTAACTCTAGTACTACTAACTCAAGATACGCTTAACCGCATATGGCTCTGATCTTGGAAAGCATGGGAGAACTTTCAGTAGAGGTCGTAAGGCACTGATCTCTATGGACTTAAGCTCTACTGCGTTTCCTGTTGCCATAGTTCTTAGACATTTCCTGTTGCCATAGTTCTTAGACACACAGCCTGCACCATAGAAGTAAGTGTCTATACAGCCTTAGCTTGGGCAGTGTGTGTGATCCTGAACCTTAATTCCCTTATGCTTGGAAACAAAGCTTTTGAGGGGGCTGAGCACGCTGATAATCCCTTTGCCCTTCTCCCCCTACAGAGCGGATGTTCCCTGGGTCCAGTCCATACCCACATCAACACCAGGACAAGTAGTCGGTGAGGGAGCTCCAATACCCACATCGCAGACTGTCTTTATTATTTTGTCCCAACCCCCATTCCCCTTGACGTGCTTCTCTGGGAGCAGCTATCCGTTCTCCGTGGAGAACGGCATTGGGAGTGGTCGGGCTGTCTTCTGCATCGCTCCTGCTGGGCCTAGATATATCAGGTTAGTGCATATGTGTGTTTGGCTTATGACAGCATGGTGGCCTGCTGGGGCCAGCAGACCACTATGTTTGTGATTGCTTCTAAATAAAGCAATCATTTTTTAAATGCTGCCCATTCAAAGAAAGAAAATTAAAATGTATATACAAAGTTTCTTTTAAATTAAGTTCCGCCTACTCTTAAAATGTTTTCTCAACATTCACAAAGGGGAAGGGATCAGTTGGGGGAACATTTTCTTCATTGCACTATGGCCCATTACCCACGTCACTGGTTGAGAAACAAAAAGTGGGCAATTGCCCATGAGGCCCCACCTTCCAAAGGGCACCCTGCAAATTTTAACTTTATCTGTCTCTTTCACACCTCTGTATATTTGTACATCTGAACCTCTCTTCTTCTTCTCTGCCTACCTCTACCTGTGTCTTTCTTTACCCTGTGTCATCTCACAGAATCTTGGGGTCCTCAGAAAGACATATTTCAACTGTTTTTGTGTGAAAGACATTTCCAAAAGTTTGTTTGGCATCATATGGGCTACCATTAGCACAAAAGTTGGTAATGAAATTTAAATCGTTATGAACAGGGGGCCTCAGAATATGTCTTGCCCGGGTCCCTAAAATCCTTAAGAAATCACTGATCTCTACACCGGCTATCAGTTTCATGAGTCATTATGAAGTAGTTGTTGAGTATGAATCAAAAAGAGGGGGACTAGGAGCCAGATTAAGGTCCAGTCCCCGTGCTCCTCACTATAATTGACATGTCTAATCAGTGTGGGTACTTGTTCCTATGTGGAGAGGGTATAGAAAACGTTAAAGAAAAGGTGTGGTTGGAATATATGGTTCCAGGGGGATATTTCTTATTTGGAAGTGTTGCCCTCACACAACCATGTGGGTGTCATGCGTCATCATTGGGCATTTTGCTCCTTGTGGGGCCAGCGCTGCAATGCCCCACGGGCCCCGCGAGAGGGCTCTTTGTCAGAAATCTTTTCTTGTATCAGCCGTGATGGTGCATGCAGGTGTGTGGGGTATAATGTGTAAAGTGGAGGGTGATCTTAAAATTAACTAAAGGAGATCACATTTTATTCAGAGACCCTTCAATAAGGTTAAAAACTAAGATGCGGTAGTGTGCGCAAGGTTATGATACGCCACTACTCAGTGAGTGTGTTGTAGTGAACTATCGTGGTTTCACTATTGAGGTCGACATGTTTCACGCTATGTTGGTCCAGTACTGGATCCCTAGCGTTTCTTCAGGACCAAAGATATGTTCCCTACCCCTGAATTAGGGTGGGAATCTAGAGTCTTATTATACTCAATCCCTGGTCATGATACAATAGATACTAGGTATCTATGTTATGCTCACCCAAGTACGAATCCATAAATCAACTCCTAATCATAGGCCATAATGCCATAGTGCCATAGGTCAAGGCAGGGGACTGCAAGATTATTGCGGTTTAGTTCCATACGCGTTCAGCAGCCAATCACCTACCTTCGCCCTGGGGTGCTATGGACAAGTAAGTAGGTAGCCTGAGTAATCCTTGAAAGGTGAAAGGTTGTCTAAGTGATTGTAGAGAGGTTTATGTAGAATTATTGTAGGGATGAAAGTCGACGCACTGTTCGGACAACTTTGACATATTTCCCCTTTCCACTTTTTTCTCATCCCCCATGCTTCCAACATATTGGAGTCCTCTAGATGTCTAATGTAGTTTTCAGTTGCTCCCCAGCAGAGTACAAGTTTCTTCTGTGTAAGCGATACAACCACAGTATACCTCCACCTCCTATGGAGAGAGGCTATGACCCCCTGGTCAGGCTATGGGAACACTAAAAGGTGCTGACAAGTAACTCATAGTCACATGCTCACGACATTTTACCTGTATCCTTGAGACAGGTGCTTAATCTCTTAAGTGCTGAGACTTTACCCGTCCAGTGCCAAGCAATTCTTTGACGTTTAGAATAGTTTGTGCTTAAGTCTTCATAACTTTTTTCAAAAAGGTATTCCAGCCAAATTTAAATAATTTAATCATTTTTGTGCCGCATATTGGAGTTTCTAAAGGGGTCCAAGGTTTGTGGATTTGGAGCATACTGAAGAAGTTTTCAGCAAAAAAGAGTAAATATTTTTGCAATTTTTAAGCAGTAGCCATTTTTTTATTTTTGTGGTTTCTACCCACTTGCAGTTTGTGGTGGAAAAAGGTGCAAAAGTCATTGGTGAAGCTGATAGTAGTACATTTCTGCAAAGTAGACAACAATCTAAATTCAGCTGTGGGTCATTTGTGTAGATTGCTCGTGGTTCTCCCCCAAAAAATGTAATTGTTGAAATTAAAAACTAATAAAAATAAGTAGGAAAGATTAATAATAGGAGCAAATGTTCTCATTGTGGCCGATCCATGAAAGTAATATACTTTTATGTTGGAGCTGCCACTTTCTGGTAGGCTGAGGCAGAACCTACCACTTCCGTCAGGGGTGGGTGATTACACTTACTGTATAACCTGAGCCTACCCTTGGGTAGTTTGGCACTGAGCAGTCAGGCTTATCACAGAGGCAATGTGTAAAGCATTGGCACAGCACTCTCCCACAATAAATACACTGAGCATCACAAAAGAGACGCCACACATGGTGTATGTCAATAAAGTTTGTATTGAACTCACACATTTATTAATACAACATGAACTTTATGTATTTCTGGGCATAAATCACATTTTGAAATATTACAAGCAGTACTAGGCTCAACCATGTTAAAATGACATCAGTAGTATACACACTTGGGAAAGATCATAATTTATCCCCCAGCACCCTTACGCGGTGTGAAACGTTGTCAGAACTAGGCCCACCATGACAATTATTACAATTCAATACCACACAGTTATGGGGTGTACCCCAGATCACAACAACATCAGAAATGTGCACACACAGATAATTACAACACTTAAACAGCACTGTGGGCCAAGGCTGCATGGATAAAAACCAATGTCAGAAGCAGTCTCCTGCCTATTTGACTAATGTTCCAACGACCAATGTCTCATAGTCTTAAAGTCTACGGTGCCTTGGAACCCACAGGGTGTTTTAAAAGAACCCTCACTCACCTACCTGGTAGGTGACATGCTTCATCATTGTGTTCCTACCCTGGTCGCCGAGTGCTTCCAGGGCATGTTACGACGCCTGATTACAGTGGAGCAGGTTTTTGTGGGGGGGGGGGTGATCTGTCACTGTGTGTGTTAGTGAAAGGTGACGTTTAAAATTGGCTCGAGATTTCCTATCACAATTCGTAAATTTTTTAATAGTGGAAGTCTTGGTCCATATTAAAAGCAATGGTGGATCAGTGTGGGATATCTAGTTGAGCCCACTTATCCTAAGTGTGGTCTACATGTTTCAGCTATCTTGTAGTCCTCTCAGGGTCAGTGTGGCTTTCGTCAGGACTAAAATCACACATGCGCGCTATGGCATGCAAAGAAGGTGTCTGTGATTTGTACTTACAAACCCAAGGAGTTGTGAAGGGGTGGACCCTGTTGTCACACTCTGGCAGAATTCTCTAGAAAACTCAAACTTGAAGAACTTTTTTGAGAAAATGAATCCTGCGGAGAACACCTACTTGAATGTGGGACACAGATCTGAAAATAAAATCAACATTTTGCCCCTCTACAATCTACCATCCCTGCAGAAATAATCACCTTTGAACAAGCTGTGTACAATGAGATCGAGAAACTGAAAGGAGAAGATAAAACAACATACCACAATATGGCAAAATTGGAGTCGGCAGCCCTAAAAGAACTCAGAGAAAAAACACAAGTGATTATAAAACCAGTGGACAAAGAAAGGGGTATAGTCCTGCAAAACCAAGAAGACTACAGACAGGAATGTCTACGCTTCTTATCAGATGAAAAAACAACGAGAAAATCCCACCACAAGGTTGAGAATGGAAATCAGGCATTTAGTAGAAATGGCGGCGGAAAGGGACTGGAGCTCTAAAAAAGAAGCAGAATTCCTCATCACTCAGAACCCCAAAACTCCATATTTCTACACATTACCAAAAATTCACAAAAATAAGAACCCTCCACCGGGGAGACCCATTGTCTCAGAAATAGGATCTCTATTAGAACCTTTATCCCTGTTTTGTGACTTTTATACAACAAA
The DNA here is from genome assembly GCA_963921515.1 of Calotriton arnoldi. Taxonomy (NCBI): domain Eukaryota; kingdom Metazoa; phylum Chordata; class Amphibia; order Caudata; family Salamandridae; genus Calotriton; species Calotriton arnoldi. The sequence continues at coordinate 490,135 of CAWUFW010012848.1, read as the reverse complement.
CAACAACCTACCTAAAGGACACAAAGGATCTTCTCTGTTTATTACAGGACATAGAATTTGACCCAGAAATAAGCATCCTGCTATCTCTGGATGTGGAAAGCCACCAGTCTACTGCAAAACGCTACACTGGAAGCAATAGAGGACACACTGAATCAGGGAGAAGGGAAATTTATGACACCAAACCACTTCATCATGGAGTGTGCCCACCTTGCCTTTAAAGAAAACGTATTTGAGTTTGAAGAAAAGATCTACCTGCAGCCCTTCGAACATCGATGGGCAGTACCTTTTTCCCCGAGTGTAGCGGATCTATATGTGTTTGGTTTTGAGACCAAATATATACTACATAACGAAAATGTGTACAGAGGAAACATGCAACTCTGGATACACTATATAGACAACATCCTAGTGATATGGAAAGGAGACAACGCATCCATGAACGAGTTCACAACATGGATCAACAGGTGTGCCCCGAATCTGAAGTTCACACATACATACAGCAAAGAAGCAATCACCTTCCTGGCCGTCACCATATACGCAGAGAATGCAAAACTGGGAACAAGAACTTACCAAAAACCAACTGACAAAAATACACTGTTCAAATTTGACATTTTCCATTCAATGGACCTCTGAGAAAACCTATGATATGGATAATTTCTAAGGCTAAGAAAAAATTGTTTAAAAAAACGGATTTCATCACACAAGCAAAGGATCTAAAAGGAAAATTGTGGGACTGCAATTATACAGAAAAATCCATCGAAAAACTTACAAAAGAGCAAGTAACCAAAATAGAGAAGGTCTTCTAGAACCGATAGTCAGAAACAACAACACAATTCCCCTGACATGTGTGACAACCTATAATCCCTTCTACAAAGAAGTTAAAAAATCATTATCGAAAACTGGCGGATTATTCAGTCGGGGAATTTAATGTGGGAAAAACCTCTCTTCTCATTAAAAAAAGCCATGAGCTTAAAAGACAATCTAGTGAGGACAAGGCCACGTACAACAACTAATGATGTAAGAACTATGGTATGGAATTTGTGGGGCCTACCCGAGGTGACAGGCCACTATGCCTGTGGCAACTGCACTGTTTACCACCTAACAAGAACAACCAAGACCCTAGATCTAGAACCAGGAAAAACTTGGACATTACGCAAACATACCAACTGCAACTCAACAAATGTTGCCTATCTGATCACGTGCACCTACGGTTTGAAATACATGGGCATGACCACAAGAAAACTAAAGACCCGGATTAGTGAACACAGGCGCAACATAAGGTGCAGATGAAACGCAACAAAACTAATGAATCACTTTATCAGCCAAGAACACACACCCAATGACATGACCTGGGTAATAATTGAACAACTGGAAAACTCCTTGGACAACTTAGAAAAGCGTTTGTTTAAAAAAGAGCAACGTTGGATCTACCGGATGTCAACCCAAAAGATTGGATTGAACGATAATATCCCTTGGAATACTATCATGCAAACCTAACATGAGCTAAGAGAACTGAAAATACCTGTGCTAATAAGGGAGCAACATAGTACAGCATGGGCTTGCATTTCATTGATAAAACAGTAACAATCATTGCGTTATGAACGATACCAATGCACAAGGGGACCAGAGGCATGTGTATATAATGTAAGTGTAAGCACACTGACCTAAACAAACAACAAAATAATTGATAACGATCACATAAGACGTAGAAACGACGGTTTTGGCAGACAATACTTTAGGGATAATATCAACAATGAGTTCGTTAAGATTGGAACAAATTTATTCAGGGAACAAAAGTGGGTCCAGATAACGTATACTCTATTTGATTTATTGACACTCACAACAAAACCAGAGAAAAAAGAACCTAGAATACGTCACTACGAATAGATAATAGCAGAAAAACATACTAGCTATACACAACATACATTTAAATAGAGGGGAAAACGTTGGTAAATCAAAAGGTACTGCTGGTACGAAACTCGGAACTAGGAAAGGGGCATGATAGTCTCCTTGACTTCGGGAAATGTAAACAAACACTTAGTTCCGACACGGGCGGCACCCTCATGAGAAATGAGGACGCTTCAATGACAGCATGCGCATCACACGCATACACGTACTGGGGTCAATCCCCGCCGCCTTCGGGACGGGGTCGAGCACCGGTCACCACAATTACTGCTGAGCGGGAAGACTAAAGAAAACCATTATTTAAGGGGAAAACCGGACATAGCCCACAAGATGCAGGACTACCGAGGTTGTGCAGGTACAACAGAGGGTGAGGCACATTGACGAAGTAAGTGAAACTATGATAATGGGGGGAACCTGACTTTTGACGCTGAGGAAAGTAACCTTCTAAATAACTGCTATTTTCTTGCAAACCAGAGAGTGTGACAACAGGGTCTACCCCCTCGGAGTATCCCAGGTAGCGAGAAGCTACCACACTAAAAGTTCGTTTTTTGTTTTTATACTGAAGTGACGAAAAGAGTCCGTCCTTTGTATGCATTATTCAATCTTTCCGCAGCATGTGTATTATTCAAAACACATGCATATGCAGGTGATAGACATAGTTGGCTGCATTTTGTACGGAGCACCCAATAGGCAATTATAACCCCCTTTTTTTTTTTTTAAATCAAAGCCTTCTCGGTCCTAGATAAGAAGGGTGCTCTGCATGCAAGCTGAGATCCACGCATGCAGTGGTGAACAGCGCAATCGGCTAATTTGTAAAAATAAAACACGCGCATCAGGTTTCACTTACAACACTGCATGAATTAGTTGACAGCCGCAAGGGTTGTAGGAAAAAGCTGCTGATTGTTGCTAGAATTCTGTCAGATGCTTTTTTACCTAAAAAAACGATGAAAAAAGATATATCTCTGAAATGTTTTTGTGTATGTCGTGTTTGTTAAGAACATTTACATGTTCAAATGTATGTGCAATTATTTTGACACATTAAATTGTATTACAGTGTAAGATACTAAATGTTAATGACAAATGTGTGCCAATTGATCATGGAGAGGAACCAGTAAGAAAGCAACCTATCTGGCTCCACACAGAACCTACCTACATGTCAATAATGCCACTTTTCTTGCAACTCCACTTTTGTACATGATGAAGCACAAGAGGTAATTGTCTTCACAACTCCTTGGGTTTGTAAGTACAAACCACAGACACCTTCTTTGAATGCCGTAGCATGCTTGTGTCTTTCTGATTTTGGTCCTGACAAAAGCCACACTGACCCTGAGAGGCATACAAAATGGCTGAAACATGTAGACCACAATTAGGATAAGTGGGATCAACTAAATATCCCACACTGATCCACCACTGCTTTTAATATTGACCGAGACTTCCGCTATTAAGAAATTCACGAATTGTGATAGGAAATCTCAAGCCAAATTTAAACGTCACCTTTCACTAACACACACAAAGTGATAGATCACACTCCAAAAATAAAAGCTCCCCTGTAATCAGGTGACGTAGTACACCCTGGAAGCACTCGGCGACCAGGGTGGGAACCCAATGATGAGGCATGTCACCTACCAGGTAGGTGTGTGAGGGTTCTTTTAAAACACCCTGTGAGTTCCAAGGCACAAGGCCTTTAAGACTATGAGAAATTGGTTGTTGGAACATTAGTCAAATAGTTAGGAGACTCTTTCTTATTTTGCTATAGTATTGATTGGCTGGGAAGGCGAAAGGGACTTTACTCATGCTTCTCTCTCTCTCTCACTTTTGTTTATATAAAAACCATGGTCAAACAGAGTATACTTTTGGTAAGGAATAAACTTGTAAAGCAGCACCGCCGTGCGGTGTAATTAATAACAGGCAGTCCTCATGCAGTCACTCCCACACACTCACTCAGCACCGATACGTGGTGCCACGGATATCTGGCAGGTCCGTATTGAGCGCACTTGCACACACGCACACACACACACACACACACACACGCACACACACACACACACACACACACACACACACACACACACATAGCACCCACCGCAATGCTGTGCCACTGATATCCAGCAGGTTAGTTGATAATACAAATGCGGACCCTGTGGCCCAAGCCCTCCTTCACCTTTCAGCTAACCCGACTACCCTATGCCCATGGGTTAGAGTTAAACAACCCTCCCCCTGATACTAGGCACATTGGGAACGGAGCCACACTTAGTCAGAGTCCCAGGGAAAAAGGTGGGGGTAGGTAGCATGGCTAATTAGGAGGCAGTCAACAAATGGAGTTTTGGCACCACTCGGGAAGTTGACCCACAGGATGCGGAGCAGAAGCAGGCTTAGGGAGATAGTCAGTTAATCAAAGGGTTCCACAATCGACCATCGGCACCAGCTAAGTTCTGCGAAGCACAAAGGGGCGGTCACGAAGTCTCTTGACCCACTTCCGATCACTCTCTGAAGCGTTACTCAGTCCAGTCAATTACTCTCACCACCCAGGCCCGATCCGGGCAATACTAGCTGGCAACACGAGGTCTTTGGGCCGGGTGAGGAGAGGGCAGTTGGTCTGCCACACTGAGGACACAAAAGGAACAATCGATGAATGGGGGATGAAGCAGGGGAGCCACTCAGCAGAAGGAGGCACCCCATCAGACGCACGTCGATCAAAGTAGCACCCAGGCAATACAGGCACAACTGAACACGAATCAGCTCCTCTGCACCTCCCTGAAATGAGGCACAATGTCTGGTTCGCGTTGATCCGAGTCGCACCAGACAACACCGGTCACACACAATAAAGAGTTGCAAATTCCGTACCTCCTTGGAAATGAGGCACAATGTCTGACGAGCGTTGATACGAGTCGCACCAGACAACACCGGTCACAGACAACAAAGAGTTGCAAATTCTTTACCTCCCTGAATATTAGGCACCATGTCTGGAGCGTGTTGATACTGGTCGCACCAGACACTACCGGTCACACACAATGAAGAGTTGCAAATTCCGTACCTTTCTGGAAATGAGGCACCACATCTAGTGCACGTTGATACGCGTCGCACCAGACACTACTGGTCACACACAACGAAGAGTTGCAAATTCCGTACCTCCCTGGAAATGAGGCACCACGTCTAGTGTGCATTGATACAGTTCGCACCAGACACTATCGGTAACACAATGATGAGTTGCCAGTTCTGTACCTCCCTGGAAATGAGACACAACACCTGGTGCGCGTTGATATGGGTCACATCAGACAATTCCGATCAAATACACAGGTGCAAGTTTAGCAGTCCTGCACGAGGACGAATGAGGCACTACTATGAGTACGCCCTCCCTCCGAAGGTCGCAACCTGTGATTCGGACACCGCATGTAATGAGCATGCAGTCAGCGTGTTGTACGAGAGAGATGCAGTACAATCAACGAAGCGGGCCCACTGGATCCAGCAACCGGTGAATCCACTCACCACCAACAAGACACTTTTGCATGTTGAGGCCCACACGATGCAGGGGCCACACTCCTTAGGTACAAGCAATACTTTTGGGCCTCTGCACAAAGCAATCGGGTCTTTAGACACAATACTTAGTTCCACTCTCACGCCGGGCTACCAGTTGGGATCCAGCACACGATGTGGGCACTTAAGAGGGCACCGCTCTCTAGATGGCACAAGTAAAAGGTGTGGGTCCCTCACAAGAGGTCTTTGATGTTCCTGAGACCTCCACAAGAGAACAGGGGGCAAGCCAACAAGCCCTTGGAGAGCACACTTCAGGGTGCCACACAGCAGCAGGTAGTCAGCCCAGGCCAGCCACTATTCAGGAAGGGTGCACAGTCTCTTCCAGTGGCAATAGTCCTCCATGTGCACAACAGATTACTCTGGCAGTGTGCACCACACAGTTCCAGGATGTCCGTTCCCACGTCCCCACAAGTGTATCTCTACCCTGCTGAGGTATGGCACCAGTAGTTATACAGTAGTGTGCCTTTGAAGTTGGGGGTGGTTCAGAGGGTTTCCTTTTGAATCACAGATGTCTCCCCTAAAGTTCAGTCCTGTCTGCCATGAGGCCATGGACATGCAGATCTTAATCTTTAGTGGGGCCATGATCTGGCTTCCTAGAGGCCAAGTGTCAAAACCTCTCCCTCCAGTCTATCCAGCCAGGCCCTCAAATCACAGAGGTCCTTCATTCTACTTGCATGCTCAATGTTTACAGCTGTCACTGGGGAATGCACAGATGTGCTCCCCAAGCCTCCAGTGTGGGCTGGAATCAAGCTAAAAGGCATCTAAGAATTTTAGAGCAGAGAAATGCCTACTTTCTAGAAGTGGCATTGCTAAGCTATTAATGACAAATCCACCTTTACCACAGAAGAGGGTTTGTCATTGTGAATCCAATGATAGGAAACTTCATGAGGCTACTCCACTGGAAGCCACTATTGCAGCTTGAAGTAATTTCAAACATTCCCCCATGTTAACCTATGGGAAGAGCAAACCTCATAGGTAGTGAAAACACACATGGGTATTCTTTAAAAAAAAAAAAATTATTTAAGTTTTATGAAACATATATCCAGCATAGCATATACAGTGAACAGGTAGATACATGCTTAAAAAAGAAGTTGTGGTAACATGTAAATACATAACAGTGTCCGGATCGACATGCAAAGCAGTAATCACTTTAACATTGATCATATGTAACAGACCTACAGATGTAATCAGGTAACATGTCTGAGTAAGCTGAATCCACAATCTCTGCTACATAATATGCATGCATCGTGAAGAGGCGGCCATAAGGCCAGATACGTGCAACTGCCGGTGTCGGGTGTAGTGCTCATGGTATCGATCGGGTGCGCAAGTAGATACGCCTTTAGGGGGTCCCAGATATACCGAGGACACGAAGTGAGGGGGAGGAGTTCCGCATATGTGAATGTTTGTTCCTGCCAAAATATCATGTCACTGATCCATTCCTTAAATTTGGGTGCCCTGCCCCGACCCCATCTGCATGCTATTCTCCTCTTAGCCAGCAGGAGACCAAATGATACAAATTTCCGATGTGCCACAACCAGATTCTCTGTGTACCCTAATAGGGCCAGCAAGGGGGAAAGCTGGAGCTGCAGTGAAGTCATCTGCTCCAATGCTGCAATCACCTGTCGCCAGTAAGCCTGTACAGCGCTGCAATCCCAAGCGAGGTGCAGGAAGTCCGTCGCCTCCATGCCACACCGGTCGCATTTGTCGTTATCGCTTAGTTTATATCTACGCATTTTGACCGGAGTGTAGTAAGTGCAGTGCAAAAATGTATAATGTGTGATGCGTAAGCGACTACTAGATGAGATTTGTTCTGTCTGAATGCAACAATATGTCCATTGCTTGTCAGTGATTTCTTGCCCCGTCTCAGCAATCCATTTGTCTCTAGCAGCGCAATGGGTTGAAGCCGGGTTAGTGTGTAGGCTATGGTATAATGTAGAAACTAAATGTGAGGCAGTGTCATTGCATAATATTGTGCGCAGTGGGGCGACCTCCTGAGGCTCCAGTGGGTATGTAGGGGTGTATTCTTTAATACCTTGTCGCAACCGGACATAGAGAAAAATATCCATGGGAGAGGGTGGTTGTTTTGAAAACAGCTGCTGCAGTGTACGGAATTTTCCATTTAAATAAAGATCCCCCCAGCAAGTGATATCGTATTTAGCTTTAGTTTTTTTAAAGGCGCCTTCCTGTAAAACCGGCATCCTAGGGTGGTACACCAGAGGAAGTAAAGGTGAGTATAGCATGGGGGCTTGTAGACGTCTGGCAATGTGTTGCCATGCTTTCACCGTGCAGACGACGGATGTCGGGTCAGCCTCCCGAGACGTGGTTGCGGTCAATATGGCACCCTCCAGCGGTATGAAATCCGCCAGCCAATGTTCCGTCGCCACTTGCGGCATGTATTTAGGGGGATGGAACCAATAGTGGGCATAGTGGGCCTGTGCACAAAGATAATATAGCTCAAAGTTAGGGATATCAAACCCTCCCTGGGAATAGGGTCTAGCGAGTTTGTCCCACTGTAGCCGGGGCTGTTTGCCACCCCAAGTCAGTCGTATCAGTTCCGAGCGAAGTGCGGAGAAGAAATGTCTGCCCGAGTCATATGGAATATTTAAAAAAAGGTATAGTAGTTTGGGGAGGACGATCATTTTTATGAGGGAGGTGCGTCCCGCAATGGAAATTGGGAGAGCAATCCACCTCGTTATACTGCTTGTGATGTTCTCCAATGCCCTGCCGTAGTTGAGACGCATCAGCTCCTCTCGATAAGTCGTGATGTGTATCCCAAGGTATTTCAATTCAGCAGCGCACCACTCTATTGGGAAATCAGGGGTGAATGCCATCACCGAGGCAGTGAGAGGGAAACTCTGAGACTTCACCCAATTGATATGGATTCCGGAGAGCCCCACGAATCGCACAAACTCCCGCAGTAGTGGATTGAGATTATGATGTGGTTCTCTAACATATAGGGTGATGTCTTCCACATAAAGGGAAACGAGTATTGGGCGGAGAAAGCAGCGTAATGCCTTATCGTGATGATGTTGCCTAATTTTGGCCGCCAGGGTCTCAACAGCCAGCGCAAAAAGTAGAGATAGAGCGGGCATCCCTGCCGGGTGCCCCGGGTAATGGTAAAGGGGGAAGAAGTGTGCCATTAATTAGAACCTTTGCTTCCGGAGCTGTATACAAGAGGTGTATCCATGTCAGGAATCCCTTAGGCAGCCCCATACATTAAAGTATGACAAAGAGGTAATCCCATTCAACCGAATCAAAGGCCTTCGTGGCGTCTAAAAAGACCGCCACTAGAGCCAACAGCGGATCTACATTTTGCAGGATAGAGAAGAGGGTACGCAGATTATGTGATGTCGCCCTGCCTGGAATGAAACCAGACTGGTCCGGTAGGACTAGCTTCTCCATTAGCAGGCTGAGTCTGTTAGCCAATATTTTGGCGAGGATTTTCGCATCGTTATTGATCAAAGAAAGAGGGCGGTAGGAGTCATAAATGTCCGCAGGTTTACCAGGCTTTAGGAGAGAGGTAATGAGAGCCTCTCTCATCGAACCCGGAAGGATCTCTAGTTCCTGAGCCTCTTCGTAGACTTGTTTTAGTATGGGAAGCAATTGGTCAATGGAGGTTTTTTAGAAATCAATGAGGAGGCCGTCAGAACCTGGGGCTTTCCCTGACTTCATCTGCATAATTGCAGCTCGTATCTCCTCATTTTTGAGGGGTGCCGCAAGAAACTTTCTCTGAGCATCACCCAACCAACCCAGAGCTATATCCTTCAAGTATAGTGAGAGGTCAGGAGGTTTGGTTCTACGAGGGCTATATAGATCGGCATAAAACTCGGTGAAAACTTTAAGGATATCAAGACTGTCTCTATAACCTGTACCAGCACTATCATGAATTTCAAGGACGTAATTGGAGAAGCGGGGCAGGCGAACTTCCATCGCCAATGCTCTGCCTGGTCTCTCGCACTCCTCGTATTTGCGCGCTGTAAAGTACTTCCCCCGAAATCGAGCTTCTCGCTCGGCAGTGTCTTTGTATTCAGAGAGCTTATCTCTAAATGTTACCTGCTGAGGCCCAGAGGCATCCTGCCATAGGCCACCTTCCAATTGTTTCAGGTCATCCTCAAGTTTCCGCAAACTGCGTCGGATGTCCCGCAGGACACCGAAGCTCATAGCAATGCAAGACCCCTCATCGTGACTTTAAAGGCCTCCCAGACCGTGCCCATGTGCGTGACAGAGCCTGCGTTTCTCTGGAAACATTCAGTGATTTCTGTTCCCAGTGCAGCCCTAAATGCAGTGTCCAACAGAGCCTCTGGCATGAGTTTCCAGCATCTTGGAGTAGCGATCGAATTGGGGGGTGAGATCGTCATGCGGACTGGGGCATGATCAGAATAGGTTCTGGCTAGGTGCTCGACATTATTTATCCATGGGACCATCCCTCGGGAAACAACCCAGTAATCTAAGCGAGCCCAGGTTAAGTGCCCTTTCTCCCGCACGGGTGCACATGTCTCCACGCATCTGTAAGTCCATGAGCAGAGAACATATCTGCCAATGTGCCCTGTGTTTTGGTGTAGTGGTGAGGGAGGGGGTTGGATCTGTCAGTGGCGGGGTGAAATGCCATGTTAAAGTCTCCCCCCCAGATAATGTGAGTGGATCCTACCTTAAGGATTTGTCCCCATAGCGCGGTGAAATAGTCCGGGTCACCTACATTCGGCCCGTAGCAGCACACTAGAGTGACAGATTGTGTTCCCAGCATTCCCCAAAGCATGCAGCTCCTCCCCAGTGAATCATGATACGTCCCACCCAGAATGAAAGGAGTATTCCTTTTAATAAGAATCACTTTGCCCCTAGAGTACGTAGAGTACGAGGAGAAAACTCGGTCTGAAGCCCACTTGCTGGCGAAAACGGGAGTGCGGTGTGGATCGAAGTGAGTTTCTTGCAGCATGGCAATGTGAATTTGAGGTCTATCGAGATATGTAAGTATTTGCCTACGCTTACGGGGATCCCCCAACCCCTGACGTTCCACGTCAGGAGATGTAATTTTAGCACGAAAGTATGCGGAGTCATAGTCGAACAGTGTGTATATACCATGATGTGATCCGGACATAAGACTGCAAATATAGCTTTTAACGCGCGCTCGCATGTCTACCTGCTGGATAATAACAATGATAAAGACTAGAATTAACAGTTTTCAGCCCACCCCCTCCCACAACAGCACCCCAATCGTGCTGGCATTTTGCTGCCCACCCAGAACCCAACCAATCCTTGTCATTACAGTCCAAAACAAATACCCCAAACTGGTAGGGGGAACGCCCGTGGGGGGGTCGCTAGTGGGCAACGAGGTTCTCCCTTCTCCCATAGCTGTAGGGACAGCCTCCCAGTGACAGGGGAAGGAGGGGAAGGGGGGTGCTTGGCATAGTCCAAATTATTATCATAAGATATACCTTGCCCGCCGCCCAAAACCCGTTGTGTGTTTATTTCACATAACACTTATCTGTCTCTGATCCATCGACACAACGAACGAGTCGCCGATAAGATGTGGTGCACCCTCTCTCATTGGTAGCAGTCCGCAACAACATGTTGCCGCACGGGCACCCAAAGGCCAATATGAAGTACAGTTAGAGACAGCTTATGGTACATCATATCTAGTGGTAGGAGTCATGACATCAAGATTCAGTCCGATGTTGGAGAGGGAGATCTGGAGAGGCGCTCGTTGGACTCACGCTGTGGAGGGTGCTTCTTGATGTTCTTGAGAAAGTCATCTACCTGTTGTCCATTGGAAAAGAAATGTTGTTTACCCTGATATGTAACCCGCAGGCATGCCAGGTACATGAGTGCGTATTCAATTTGTGCCTTCCGAAGCTTTTGTTTGGCCGGCAGAAATGTACGTCTCGCATCTTGAACTGCGGCCGTGAAGTCAGGATAAATTGTGAATTTGGTGCCATCATAGTGTAGGGTCCTTTTCTCTCTGGCCAGTTTCAGCGCTACGTCGCGATCCCGGTAATTGAGTAGACGGGCTACAATCGGGCGTGAAGTGCTTCCTGGAGGAGGTCTGGGGCCTAATGTTTGGTGTGCCCTTTCCACTATCAACTGAGAGGAAAAGGCCTCAGCGCCAAACGTGTCTCGCAACAGGCGCTCGATGAAGTCTTCCATGCGCCCAGTGTTGGTACTCTCCGGGATCCCAATAACGCGGATGTTATTGCGCCTACTGAGCGCCTCCAAATCTTCATTTTTGGCAGCAATTATTTTGAGGAGTTTGTCTATTTGCGCGACTTGTGTTTCACTTGCGCCGTAGCATCCTCGTTGTCGGAAATCCGTTTTTCCACCTCCTTGATTTGTCCATCGTGTTTGTCTACCTTCTGGACTACAAAATCCATATGACTGTTCATGGAGTCCATTTTGCTTGAGATGTCTGTGAGGCTGTGTTTCATGGCCAATAGTAAGCTTTTGACATCGTCTTCTTGAGTTACCGGTGGCGCCTGTGCTTGTTCTTCGTTGGACTGTTCTGGATCCTCCGAACTGGATCGTGTGGTAGCCTTTTTGGTTTCAAAAAGAAGCTTGGATTGTCGACCGTCTGCCTTCCCCATTATAGAAGGAGTATGTTGCGCTGTAGACAGAACAGCTGGGGGGGAGAGCCGTGGTGATACTGCGCTGTCAGGAGGTAAATGGAGAAGTGGCAGGGCAACACTACCGCCAGTGCACCACCTGGAGCAGAGTCAGGTGAGTCTTCGCTATCCACGTCCCAGATACCAGTAGCGATCGGCACCTTCCTCCTCAGCAAGAGCAGCTATTTCCCTGAGGCCAAGGTAGTGGCGAATTTTGCTGCACCCCTATGTCAGACGCGATGAGGATAGGGCACCATGAGCGCAATTGGCGAGGGAAATGGAGCCCCGAAGCAACGCAACTCCAGAGGGCAGCAGCACTGGATGAGCCGATTGTGAGGGTAAATAGAGGGACACTGTGATGGCCAGTAGGGATGGCCCGGCGGCGGCAGCGTGCACAGTATGCACAGTTGCACAGTATGCTGGCACAGGTGCTGCAGGCTACAGTATAAATGTCCCTTTATGTAATATTTTGAGCTGGCAAGCAAGCGATAGTACATATACTGTCAGGCGGGGATGTGAAATTCAATAAAAATAAGATGACTCTGTTGTAGCTGTATCCAAGTTCCAGGTTTATTCTTGGGAAGAAGTTACAGAGGTTGAAGTAGGATAAACAGCATATTAATCCAAGTAATCAAGTACAGCATAGTAAGCCCCACCGGGAGCAGCAATCCTGCTGCTCAGCCTACATACAGCAACTGACAGATACACTTAAACATACACAGGAGGAACATTCTATGACATCACAAGACTGGCTGAGCAGCTGAGTACAGGACACAAAGAAAGGACAGCGTAGAGAAGAAAGCAAGATACCACACACCTCCCTCCCTAACGGAGACAATAAAAACTAAGGAGGCAAGTGGTAAGAAAGAGAGCAGACAATAAAAACTAAGGAGGCAAGTGGTAAGAAAGAGAGCACAAAACAGAATAGAAAGGAACACATACATAACACGCACTCCTCTCTATAAACAGCAGGGAGAAGTGTTTAAAGACAAAAGAAAATGCAAGAAATAAGTGAAGAACTCACTTAACGTGGTTTGAGTCCACCACCGGACAAAAGCAACAGGAAGGATGGAGCGAACGTGCTCCATAAAAGTAAAAGCAATAAAACCCATCACTTGAAAACACAAGCAATGATGGGAGCGTAAGGTGCTCCCGCAACGAGCTTATAATTTATGCTCACAACAAGTCACTTTAAATAAAGGATTACCTCCACAATAGTTTAGGACGCAAGCACAACGCAATCCCATCCTCGTCGCCAGTGTGAAATTCAATAAAAATAAGATGACTGTTGTAGCTGTATCCAAGTTCCAGGTTTATTCTTGGGAAGAAGTTACAGGAGTTGAAGTAGGATAAACAGCATATTAATCCAAGTAATCAAGTACAGCATAGTAAGCCCCACCGTGAGCAGCAACCCTGCTGCTCAGCCTACATACAGCAACTGACAGATACACTTAAACATACACAGGAGGAACATTCTATGACATCACAAGACTAGGTGAGCAGCTGAGTACAGGACACAAAGAAAGGACAGCGTAGAGAAGAAAGCAAGATACCACAGGGGAGTATAGAGATGGATGTTGGCCAGCATGGGCCCAAGGATCTCCTTCACTTTGCCCTCAATATCCGGGACAGCATAAATATCGGCGGGAAGGCGCGGGTTCAACAGTGCATAAAGTCATTAGAAGCAGCTACTGCCTCCTACCGCATCCACGTCGTCTCAAGGGGTAGAGGTAGAGGGATGTGTGACAAACGGGCATCTCTTGTAGGCCCAGGCAGCTCCGGGTGTCGGGCCGACATTTAGCGCGATTCCACCGAGGCCCAGGCACCACGTGGGATCCCCGGGGCTCGCGTAGTGGCTACGGTTGGGCTCGCGTCTCGCTGTGCACCACGCCACACAAGCGTCCAGGGCGCAGCACAGGATCGTCGTGCAGAGTCTGCGGCGGCTGATTTTGGAACCAGAGCCGGGCAGTAAGTTGAGACACACACAGCAGGCACTTTTTTCGAGATTAATGTGTGTATAATCAGGATAATTGGAGGATTATGCCGCCAAGCAGCAAGAGCCTCACAGGCGTGCGGCCATCTTGGTCGTGCGCCACCTAGTGCCCCCACACATGGGTATTCTTTACTACCTGGGCAGGGAACTCACATGGGTACCTGCCCTGCTTTTCACCTACCACTTGCTTCACCCCTCAAGACGTATCTGAGGGGTGCTCTAGTGGTAGTGAAAGGTCCCCTCAGGATTAGACAGTGGTTTAGAGAGGCCAACCTGAGCATAAGTGCAATTGCGCACACACAGGCCTGTAATGGCAGGATTGACACATGTTTAAAAACATCATAGGTGTAAGTGTGCTCACACAGGCCTGCAATGGCAGGCTTTAGACATGTTTAAAAACACCAGGTAAGCACCACTTCCTAACGTTTGTAGGAAGGGTGTGTGCACTTTCATACTGTATTTACGGTGGGAAATTGCCCAGAGCCCTTGGGCACTAAAAAAGAATCAGCAAAAGCCAGTGAGTAAAAATCTAAAAGTTTAGGAAAACACTACCTCAAGCGTATCAGGTCTAACGTTTCACATATGTCAGACTCTTCTGGTCTCCGAGACATAAATTGTCTTTATTGGTTTTCCAAAAACATGTGATACCCAAAGCGATCACCTGAGCTGCAGCTTGTAATGATTTTTTGTTGTGTACCAACCATGCATCAATTCATGTGGTAACATTTAATGAATGAAAAATGGGTATGAAGGAAACCTATGCATTTTTTAAACCTGCTCAAGAAAATTAGGGGGATATTCTCAAGAACGGGCGATAATCGTCGCCAACCTAGGTTAACACAATTTTACATAACGTCGTCTATCGCGGGAAACTAACGCCGTGTTAACGGCGTATTCTCAACATGCCGGCAACAGGCGATAGTTTCCCGATAACGCGTCAAATGTCCGCGTTAAAATTACCGGGACGCCGATAAAAAAGGAAACCCGAAGGTGAAAAAAGTGGCGATGGGCCCAACAGCGATAAAAATGTCAGCGATAAGCAGCGCCAGGCTTGCTATTCCCACGTCAGGCGGGAAAAATTGATAACGCCGATTCTTATCTAATTATCTATAAGAACCTTCTGGTCGCCAAGATCTTTTTACCTGTTGAATAGTGTAAAGGAGAGAATCTCATCAGGGTTATATATCAGCATTCATTTTGTCTGAAAGGACCACTGACTCCGAATTCAAGTTTGAGAATTTATTATCGCCAAAAATAACTGAACGTGCAAGCACCTCAACACGAGGTTAAAGAAATAGATGGGCACTAATACAAATAATAATCTACGCAGGAATCTCATCCGACTCAGGATAAGGAGAATAGAAAGTTCTAGAAGGATCAACCAGACTATGATTGCTCCAATTTCTAAGTTGCTCTTCATTGAACTAAGCAAGCTTAAAATCAATTGCTGTCCCTACACTAACGCTAAGTGACATCCCTGCATAACGATTTTCCCAGGCAAGAGTGAATAAAAAGGTGTCAGCTGTGAGGACTTCCTAAGAAGTGCAATCACATAATACCTAAGCTCAGCTCTGTCCTTCTCTCAGGTCTCCCCTACCTCTTCTCTGGCCTCCTCCCTCAGGGCACTATCCCTAATACAAAACCACAATACAATTGTACACGCCTTTGTCACGCCTCCTTGGCCAGGTCTTCTTTCTTGTGCTTTTCCATCGAAGCGGTTTACTTCATCCTGGACGGTTGCGATGACCTTGAGTCCCAGGCACCTTCTCCGCTGAAAGTATCATCCCTAAATTCCATTTCACTCCCCGTACCATGCCTCCCCTCTCTCTAGCTTTCGAAAACAAAGAGTTAGTCTTACTAACGAGACATGTGTCCTTGCACCTGCAACGAAAGATACTTTCAACAGAAACCTTCTACTGTGCAAATTAAATCTACCGTTTGTGCCCATAGAGCCTTACCAAGAGAAACTTTTCTCTGCCTACAAAATAAGCTAACATAAAATAAACCAGGCCTTCCCTAAACATATATGTAGTCAGGCCTTTACATATGACTTTTAAACACACATCTTACGTTTCCCTATAAGCATTTTCATCACGATTCATATGCAAACAATGAATCTCATGTGCAACTTTAATATGGTGCACGTTTAAACTACTGCAATTGCATTACACACACGAACTAATTCCTCTATGCATTATGTTCACACAATTCAATAAGCGTTACATTACATCATTATCCTAACACCATTATGCTGCTGAGTTCACTTTGTCTCAGCGAACTATTCATTCTTTACTAAACATGCATGAGTATACAATGGAATATAAACGAATATATGTCTGAATACATGTGGGTGCGGCCTATCAGTGATTATGATGCACCCCTACAATTCACAAGAACATTTCGCTCTATCAGTTCCCCCTTTGATGACTCCTGTCATGATATTTCATTCTACTCCCTCGGAGAAGGAACCGACCTAAACAGAACTTGTTGCCATCTTCCCTGATCTAAATTTCTCCATGCTCTTGAGCCTTTGATACTGACTGTCCTGCAGTCTTGCCAACTTCATGTCATTTTCCCTCAAAGCTCTCTTGACTCGGCCTGCTCGATACCACTTGTAGGCCTTGATCACAATCCACAAGCCAACCACACAACCCACCAAGATAAGGAGGGGTCTCAGAAAGTACCCAAGGAATCCCTTTCCTAGGTTCACAAACCAACCTCCCACTTGACCAAAACCCTTTCCGACCTTTTCCCAGGCCCCTTCTTCGGTCAAATCCGCTATCTTTGTGTGGATCATAGTGATGTTACTTATATATTTCTCCAGATCCTTGCTACGGTCTGGTATATAAGTGCAGCACTCTTGAACCTTCAGCATTTTACAGACTCCGCCCTCTTTTGCCAATAGGACATCTAAAGCAAGGCGATTCTGCAAAACCATTCCCCTTATCGACAACATCTCTCCTTCCACCAACACCAACGACTTTGCTGTATTCATCGAAAATTCATCCACCACAGTCGCTAACCTCCGAATCTTCACATCATTCAAGACTACTCCCAGACTAGGTATCATAGCTCCAAAGATATCCCCCACAACGATTCCTGCACTTGCAGCTCTTCTCGTTCTTGAATGCTCTCCACCTTCTAGAAGATCTAAATCTTCTGTATGGTAAATCTTTGGAAATATTATTGCCAAATAACATGTTCCATACCAATTCGCAGGCAACCTCACATAAGCATTCTTCCCACATACATAATACACCGTTGGTATCACTTGTACAGGACCTTGGAGAAAATCTTTTGCCACATCTGCCATGGTGAAAAGGTGATCACAAGTACTTTGTCCCACTGGAACCTTTTCGTAGTAAGTCTGATAACGCCTTATACACAACTTACCCCTCTGCTCCTTATCTAACGCTATAGGACCATAGCTTCCCTTGGTCTTATGCAACCGTTCTTCCTCTGTCCAATCTGTCCTGTGATGCCCTAAATCTCGGGATTGAGTCAGCTGTCTATACCTATCTTCAACCTGATCTACAAACTTTCTCTCTACATCTGACATCAAACAAGTCAGATTGTTTCTGTGTGCGAATGCTGTATCCAATTCCAAACTCGGTATGAAGTACTTCCTCAGTCTGTCCTCGGTCTTATAATAGTCATACTTATTCAAATGCTTGTAAGCTGGGACTTCAGGAAGCACTGCGTCGAAATTGGAAAAGAAATACTCAAACTGATCTCTCTCATAAAACAAACTAAGCAAAAGACTACATGAAATACCATAAGTCAGTGGAAGATGGTGATACCTAATACCTTCATCCACCGAAGTAGGCAACTGCATACACACATAACAATCCTTCGCATCCATCACATCAACATACTCATACAACAACTTAGCATATGCATTCAACTTAAAATCACCTTTAGATAAATCTACATGTAATCTACGACTTTCTTCTAATAACAAAGCTCTGTCAGCTGCTCTGTCTACCCCCTTCTGGCTAGGTGTGATAGGTGTCGGTGTCCCTGTCACTGCCTCTACTTCTTGCTCATGCGAACCAGTGTATGAGACTACAACTACTATGATTATAGAAATTATTACACTACTTATAAGAATGCCTACAATCCACTTTGATCTACGATTGGGATCTCCCGGCTCCATGGTTTCAAAAAGTTCTCAAAAGTCTTGGTTATCGCAAAGAACTCTGAAAAAGTCTCTGTCCTTTATTTGTGACTTGCTTAACCAGCTCGAGCAACCATGAAATCTCCGGACTTTCCCTTTCCGATCACAACTTATTTACACAGTCCAGAAAAAGACTTCCCTAGTTTTCGTTCCTCTTCTGTGGAAAGTCCCTAAGTTTATTCTTCTTCCACTCGGACCTAGGTTATCTTCTTCTTTTGGACTTTTATTTACAGTTTATAGTTGATCCACTATAAGATCCTCATTGAGCAATACCAGAACGTGATACAAAAGTTCAAGACGCAAAATCAGCATTTCATGTGAAAACGGCTCAACTCCAAAGGCGGGAATTCGAGTCGATGCAAAAGCAAGTTTCGGACTTCACTCAGAAGCGGGGGATTCGGAACTGTGAGGGTCAGTGTTCCTTCTATCTCGAGCCCTGGCATCCGCAGCACCACCTTCACCACCACATTCGGGCTCCGACGGACCACTTGCACTGACCTCAGCCTTCCCGTGCTCACCACCCCCTGCATCAAACACAGTGTAAGTCCACTCAGGGGTAGAGTATCTGCGACAAGGCACTCTTGTTCTCTTTGACCTTCGCCGACTGTCTTGTGCTTGGTCTTCGTCACTTGCTTCCGTTTCAGATACTTCAGACACTGGAGCAAGGTCTCTTTCAGGTGCTAACCTCAGGTTCAGTCGCCTCTGTCTCTCGGGCCAACTTTCTGCACCTCTGTTCGTTCGTCTGCCTTCCCCTTCTATACCCAGTGCACTATTTCCTCTTTCTGCTGAATCTGACTCTTCTCCGCCCACTGCACCGTTTCTGTCTTCGGTGTCTGAGTCAGGAGTTCGAACTGTGGAAACCCCCTTCAGCTTGCTCTAGTGCACTACCAGCTGTGTCAGCGACCCTTACAGCTTGACTTGTCCTCCCATGTGGCCCTGCCACATCAGCTGGATTTTCATTTACGAGAGGAGCTGTTTCTTCCAAGGGTGCTGGAACTCTGCGGGTATGGGAAGCATGCACCCAGTTCGGCAATCCTCCACACTTCACTGCTGTGTTCGTGATAAGTATCACCTGATACGGGCCACGCCAGCGGGCATCCAAGCAACTCTTCCTCACGTGCTTTCGGACTAGCACCCAGTCTCCGGGACACAAGTCGTGGCACAGATCACTCGAGGCTGGGACCACTGCTGCTTGCACCTGCTGGGATACAGAACGGACCACATCAGAGAGTCCTTTACAATAATCGAGAATCAAATCATCAGTGATGCTTATCAAGGCTGTAGCTGGTACTGCTGGCAATCTCATTGCCCTCCCCATTAATATCTCATGGGGGGACAACCCGGTCTTTCTGTCTGGGACACTTCGCATGCTCATGAGCACCAGTGGCAAGGCGTCGGGCCATTTCAGGGATGTCGAAGAACACATTTTTGCCATCCGGGCTTTCAAAGTTCCATTAACTTGTTCCACCATCCCAGAAGCCTCCGGTCTGTAACTACAGTGGAGTCTCTGGTCAATGTTCAATGCTGCACAAAGTAACTTCATGATTTCGCTATGGAAGTGCCCTCCTCTATCTGATTCCAAAGAGGTCGGGATCCCGAATCTAGGGATGAGCTCCCTCAACAGTAATTTAGCCACTGTCAGAGTGTCACACCTGCGTGTGGGGTAAGCCTCCACCCACCGTGAGAATACACATACTAGCACTAAAATGTACCTCAATCCATTGCACCTAGGCATCTCCACGAAGTCCAACTGTATTCTATTGAAGGGCCCTCCCGACCTTCCAATGTGACTCAATGTAACTACAGTTTTCTTTCCAGCATTCATCTGCTGACACGTAACACACCTCTGACATACCGTCTCAGCCATTGCTCGGAACCGTGGGTTATACCACGTCTGTCTAAACACTCTCATCATTGCGTCTCTACCCAGGTGTGCCTGTCCATGTATCAATCTTGCCATCGGACTCAGCAATTCTTCCGGCAACACGGCTCTCCCATCGTTTGATACCCACACATCCACATCTCCTTTCTCACACCCAGCTTTGATCCATCCCTCTCTCTCTTGGTTTGACACTTCATCCTGCAATCGCTTAAGCTCTTCCCAAGTGTCTGCCATGGTCAACATTATGCTGAGCTCGGTTCCTTCTTGGCTCTCCCCTATCTCTCTTTCCGTGAATATGCATCCTTGTTCTGCACAGAAGCGGGCTACTTCGTCCGCATAATTGTTTCCCAATGACACGAAGTCCTCCCCTCTCCCATGGGCTGAGCACTTTACAACAGCAATTTCCTTTGGATGCTGTAATGCATCTAACAATTGTCTTACATATTCTCCATTACGAATGGGTGAGCCAGATGATGTCAAAAATCCCCTCTGAGACCATAACTGCCCGAAGTCGTGCACCACGCCAAACCCATATTGGCTGTCTGTGTAAATTGTTATTCGAATTCGATCAGCGGCCAAACAGGCACGGGTCAAGGCAATGATCTCAGCTACCTGCGCGGAGCGTACTCCTTCTAGGCAAGCAGCCTCGACCACTCCTGAAATGGTACATACAGCAAACGCTGCTCTCAATTGCCCCACACTGTCTCTTAAGCATGAACCATCGACAAAGAAAATTTCATCTGGGTCAGCCAATGGCTCATCGACAATGTCAGGTCTCGGTTTGGTGCAAAGTTCGGTCACATCGAGACAATCATGGTCCGCACAATCTTCATCATCCGTGTTCGGTGTAGGCATCAATGTCGCAGGGTTCAAGACAGAGCACCTTTTCAGAGTCACATTCTCTGCGGCAAGTATGACTTGCTCGTACCTCGTTAACCTATTGTTCGTTAGGTGCTGGGTCTTGGTCCTGGTCATCAATAACTCAACCGAATGTGGCACATGTACAGTCAATGGATGTCCCATTACAATGCTTTCACATCTTTCAATGCTGACACCTGTTGCAGCAACGGATCTTAGACATCCGGGCAACGCAGAAGCTACTGGATCTAAAGTAGCTGAAAAGTAGGCAACTGGTCTACGGACACCTCCATGGTTCTGAGCTAACACTGCTAATGCACATCCTTCCCTTTCGTAACAAAACAATGAAAAGGCCTTGTTGTAATCAGGCATTCCCAATGCCGGAGCCCTGCACAAATCCTCTCTCAGTTTCAGGAATGATATCAAGCACTCCTCGTCCCATGGTACCGGATCACTAACATCCTTGTGCGTAAGCCTCTGCAGAGGCTTTGCTCTCAAGGAGAAACTAGGAATCCACAGTCGACAATAGCCAACCATTCCCAGAAACATCCTAACTTCTCTCTGTGTCGTGGGTACTGCCATGCTCATTATTGCCTCAATTCGATCTGGTGACACCTTCCTCTTGCCTTTTTCCAATCTGTGTCCCAAGTACTGTACCTCTTTCAAACAGTACTGCAGCTTGTTCGGGGACACCTTATGTCCGTTCTCTGCTAAATGGTTCAACAGTGCTACAGTGTCAATTCTGCAAGCATCTTCTGTTTCTGAGGCAATGAGCAAGTCATCTATGTATTGCACGAGAACTGAGTTCTGCGGCAACACAAGACTCTCAAGATTCTTCTTCAGGATCTGGTTAAAGATCGATGGACTTTCTGTATACCCTTGAGGGATACGACACCATGTTAACACGCGATTTTCTAGCCTGAACGCAAAAAGAAATTGGCTTTCCTCGTGGAGCGGTATCGAAAAGAAGGCTTGACACAAATCGATAACCGTAAACCACTCGGCTTCACATGGGATCTGGAACAGTATTACTGAAGGATTCGGTACCACTGGACAACAAGGGACAACTATCGTGTTGACCTTTCGCAGGTCTTGCACGATCCTGTATTTCCCGCTCGGTTTCTGTAGTCCCATGATGGGCGAATTACAGGGGCTACCTCTGATCTCTTTCAAAATACCCTTCTCAATGAAAGTCTCGATCACAGGTTTTATTCCTGCAATCGTTTCTGTCGACAGGTTGTATTGAGGTGTTCTTGGGAAATCAACATTCTGTTTCACCTCAATCCGCACTGGTTCAACCCCTCTGATTAGACCTATTTCATCGCCTGCGAAATCCCACACCACAGACGACACTGCGTCTCTCAGATCAGATGGAAGTTCTTCCACCGTCACCATTGGGTACAGATCTATACACAGATGTTGATTGGTAATTTTAAAGTCAGCATCATCATCTGTCGTCTGGACCTCCACTCCCCGTGGTGTACAATAAATCGTGCAGTTCAACTTGCACAACAGATCTCTTCCCAAAAGGCAAACTGGACTCGTATCACACACTACAAACTGATGTCTAGTTTGGAAGGAACCTATCTTTACTAGGATCGGTTCTGTCAATGGGCTGCTTATTCTCTTGTTCGCTACTCCAACAACCTGGATTGATTGTCCCGAGAGGGGTAGGTTAGGGACTACTGCTGATCTTACAGTAGACCGGGTAGCACCAGTATCAACCAAAAGTGTTGCAGGATTGCCCTCAATCTCTGCCTCCACAAAAGGTCCTCTCTGGTCTACCTCCAAGACCGCTCCAAGTGTGCAGTCTTCCTCCCCCTCAGGCACCGTCAGGATAAAGGGTCTAAGCTATCCTCATCGTAACCTTCGAACAGGGGCATCTGTTGGTACGTTCGTGTTCCTTGTGAAATCCTTGGAGCTTGGGGAACCTGGGCGTGAGAATTGTAAACCCCCCCTTTCATCGTCCTAGGTCTCGTTATTGTGTTAACTACCTCTTGCGCCGGTGCCTGAGCCCCCTCTTCCTCTTCCTGCAACTGATTAGCTGGGTTCAAAGGACACTCGCATTTCCAATGTCCGACCTGGCGACAAAGATGACACGCAGTGGTCTTCTTCAATGTGGCCACGTCCACTCCTGTCTTGGGGTCTACTGGTTTTCCCTTTCCCTGTACCTGCCCATTCTGGTTTCCCTGGAAATTTCCTTGCTTTCTTCCTAAGGTCCCTCCACTAGGCTGACTCTGTGCTGTCTGCATCTGGACAAGCATCAATTTGTCTTTTAGCTTTCGATGTTTCGATTCCACCTCATCACTACAGTATCTCGCATACCGCAGAATTTCATCTAGTGGCTTGTTCTGCCAGCAGATCAAATGGTGCTGTATCATGAGGCTGATTTCCATTCTCAGACCCAGTACAAACTTTGAGACAAACTGTCCCATATCCTTGGGGTCCAAGATATCTAACCCACTATACTGTTTAAAAGCTTGCAAAAGTCTTTCATAATATTCATGCACCGTTTCCTTGGGTTCCTGTACAGTCCGATCTATCTTAACCCAATCTATATCCTGAGGTGAAATCTTCAGTTTCAACCATGTAATCACCTGTTCATACTTTTTCATGACTAGGGGTGATGGACCATTTGTAACCGCCTCTCTATCTGGTTCCGAAGTCGGCCACTCAATAGCGACTTTACAAGCTGTCCACAAATCTCCCGGTACCACTATGTCAAACAAAGTGTTCAAATCAATCCACAATACTTTTGAAATTTTCACAAACCGCTCAACCTGTTTGTACCACTCTACTGGTTTTCCCTCAGCCGAGGAAAATCATTTGTAAATGCCGCCAAATCACCTCTATTCCACGGCACATGCACGTACCCTCCATTCTGTACTTCCCGTAAAGGAAAATTTCCAACACCCGTCGCCCCCCCTCCTGGCGGCGGCGTTTCCCCTTCTGCTCTCTTTACTGGTTTCTTCTTGGACCACCTTTCTTCCCATTTGTCCAACAAAATCCATATTCTCATTCCTATTATCAAGTCTCTGGTGTGTGTCCTTAATCCTGTGATTCTTTTCTCCTCCAGCTCCTGGTCACTGTAATGCAATCTATGTGGTCCCTGCAACGCTTTAGTTTTGTTCAGGTCCACCTCATATCTTTTGGCCAATTCCTTCAATCTATCATGTGCCATTCTAGCTTTTCGAGTCACATCTTTTGCTACAAACAGCAGTTCATCTGATCCATAAATTTCTATCCTTTCCAAAGGCAGACCCCCACTGATCATTTCGTCTACCTCTGCTTTCAGCCTCACTACGTCTAGCAACCTTGCCTGTACTGCACTCCTCAGTACATCTCGACAACCCGAGCCATCCCGCTCATCACAGTTACTATTCTGTCCTTGTGACCTATTCCCTTCCATCATATTCCTGGAACTTGGTCTGTCTTCCGAGACATTTTGTGCCCTATCTCGTTGCATCCTATCCTCTTGGTTCGTTACTGTTGGTGTCCACTCCCTCAAAGCTGACTTAGATTCCCACAAAGACCTTGGTCTTTCTGGTCTCTCCTCTTCTAGTCTACAGGAAGAATCCGCAGTAGCCGGTAACGGCGTACTTGTCTCCATTGGTCTTGGGAAATGAACCACCCTTACTCCAAACCCATTCCCACTCTCACTGTTTCCTTCCTCCCTTCTCGTCGGTACGGAGCTCCCTTCTCTCACTCGGTCTGGGTCGTATACCGGTACTATAGGGCCTATGGTAACCGGTACTGTCAAGGAGTCCGGTAATCTTTTGTTCCCCGCAGGAGGCTGTGTTATCATAGACGCCGTTGCCCCCTCTGTTCCTGTGGAAATCCTTCCCACCACTCTCATGCTAGTCTGATTCTGGCTCTCATCCACTATTGCTACTGCTGGGGTCGTCTTTCCCTCTTCTGAATCTGGATTAAATGGTGGTGGCCTCTCTGCCAACAACCTATCTAACAAGCTGTCATCTAGATCACTGTCGTCCTCATCGATTCTTATTATCTTCCCATTTTGTACTAACAATGGGTACAACTTATCTCACTTCAACCGTTGCCACCCTCCACCGTTTCTCCAGTGCATCCCACTTTGCATCCTGAAATGCCCTGATCGATTTCTTCACCCTTTCCTGACTCTTGTCTCTATTCCTTTCGTATGCTGCTCTAATCCACGCATGCAATGCCTCAAACTGTGTCGGTCTAGGTAGTGGTCGTAATGAAGCCATTACACTTTTTAGCTGGTACAATACCTCCATCCTGAAAGTACCATATCGAGGAACGACAATTCTCCTTCTGCTTCTGTCATTTTATGCCAATTCTCAAGCCAAATTATAGTATGCAATCCTACATTCTTTGCCATATAATGTGCTGGTGTATCCTCGGGAGGAGCTTCCTCTCCCTCCCGAACAACCACATGTCTATCACCTCTACAAAGTTCCCGTAAAGCTTTAAAACATTTCATGATGAATCAACTTTTTGTTTGCACTCAAAATGTCCGCTTTTACTTCCTGATTTCAATCCACCAATACCAGCGCGGCTCACACCAACCGGCCTATCGCAGCGCGGCACTTGTCTGACGTCACTTTTCCTCCGCTCGCAGCAGTTCCCCTCCTTTCTAATTCACTCGTTCTCACTCGCACCTGTCCCAATCATACTCTGAAATAATGTCCGTCCTACCGAACAATTACCTCTCTGACCGTCGGTCTTACCAATGACCGATCAGCCTCTTGAGCTTGTTGACCTCAATCTGGCAATCGTCTGTCCGCGAAACGACCGGACAATCGCCTTTAACACACTCGATAGGATTCAATCACTCGATGTTCTGCACACAATAACCTACGACCTGCGTTGGTTATTCACACACTCACTCATGTGTTCCCTATCTTCAGTGGGTCTGTCAATGACGTCTCGTGACCCCCACAACCTCTGGTCAACGTTCTCAACTCTGGGTGTATTCTACACCACAATAAATCTCCCGGTCCCTGCGCGCATCACGGTCCGTTTCTCAATCACACAACTCTCTTTCCAACTCCGCAAGACATCACACAACAATAAAACACCGCAATCTACCAAACATCACTCTTTTCATACTCACTCTACTACGAACTGCTACTTCCGCCGCACCGGCACTCTCCGTCAGTTTTCCACGACCTCCGACATCCTTCTCCCGCGGTCCTCTGGATCTGCGTCACTCGAGCTCTATGGGGCAACTTAATCTCCTATCTTGCTCTAGATCTCCCCTTACCATCAAAGGTAACCATCCTACTCTGCTACCAACTGATAACGCCGATTCTTATCTAATTATCTATAAGAACCTTCTGGTCGCCAAGATCTTTTTACCTGTTGAATAGTGTAAAGGAGAGAATCTCATCAGGGTTATATATCAGCATTCATTTTGTCTGAAAGGACCACTGACTCCGAATTCAAGTTTGAGAATTTATTATCGCCAAAAATAACTGAACGTGCAAGCACCTCAACACGAGGTTAAAGAAATAGATGGGCACTAATACAAATAATAATCTACGCAGGAATCTCATCCGACTCAGGATAAGGAGAATAGAAAGTTCTAGAAGGATCAACCAGACTATGATTGCTCCAATTTCTAAGTTGCTCTTCATTGGACTAAGCAAGCTTAAAATCAATTGCTGTCCCTACACTAACGCTAAGTGACATCCCTGCATAACGATTTTCCCAGGCAAGAGTGAATAAAGGTGTCAGCTGTGAGGACTTCCTAAGAAGTGCAATCACATAATACCTAAGCTCAGCTCTGTCCTTCTCTCAGGTCTCCCCTACCTCTTCTCTGGCCTCCTCCCTCAGGGCACTATCCCTAATACAAAACCACAATACAATTGTACACGCCTTTGTCACGCCTCCTTGGCCAGGTCTTCTTTCTTGTGCTTTTCCATCGAAACGGTTACTTCATCCTGGACGGTTGCGATGACCTTGAGTCCCAGGCACCTTCTCCGCTGAAAGTATCATCCCTAAATTCCATTTCACTCCCGTACCATGCCTCCCCTCTCTCTAGCTTTCGAAAACAAAGAGTTAGTCTTACTAACGAGACATGTGTCCTTGCACCTGCAACGAAAGATACTTTCAACAGAAACCTTCTACTGTGCAAATTAAATCTACCGTTTGTGCCCAGAGAGCCTTACCAAGAGAAACTTTTCTCTGCCTACAAAATAAGCTAACATAAGAATAAACCAGGCCTTCCCTAAGCATATATGTAGTCAGGCCTTTACATATGACTTTTAAACACACATCTTACGTTTCCCTATAAGCATTTTCATCATGATTCATATGCAAACAATGAATCTACATGTGCAACTTTAATATGGTGCACGTTTAAACTACTGCAATTGCATTACACACACGAACTAATTCCTCTATGCATTATGTTCACACAATTCAATAAGCGTTACATTACATCATTATCCTAACACCATTATGCTGCTGAGTTCACTTTGTCTCAGCGAACTATTCATTCTTTACTAACATGCATGAGTATACAATGGAATATAAACGAATATATGTCTGAATACATGTGGGTGACGCCTATCAGTGATTATGATGCACCCCTACAATTCACAAGAACATTTCGCTCTATCAAAATCACCAGAAAAGCTGCAAAAAAAACAAAAAACAAAACCCAAACAACTGAGAAGCACCATGGAGGAAGCTGGAGCAACTACAGAGGCCAACCAGAACCCCACAAACCCACTGGAGGACCAGCCAGGGACCTCGGGGAAGGAGAAGGGCAAGGAGAAGAAGAAGAGGAACCCGCGATTCAGTCCGCAGGAAAACAAGATCCTGATAACGGAGGTGATAGAACACCACAAACAACTGTTCATCACCTCCACTGTGTCATTGGCAACTAAAAATGCAATATGGCAGTCCATCTTGGCCAAGGTGAATGCAGTCGGAGTGAAGAGAAGGGAAGTGGACGACTGCAAGAAGGCTGGAATGATGTGAAGCTCAAAACCAAGCTCAAACTCGCTAACAACCGGAAAGCAGCAATGCAGACTGGAGGTGGGAGTCCAGCGCCACAGCAGGAGCTGGATGAGATGGAGGAAATGGTGTCCACAGTCATCAGTGGGAGACGGTGGCAGGAGTTGGGGGACCGGACACTGCTCAACATGACCTGACCCAACAGCAACAGGGTGAGTAACGACCAGGGACTGGGGGACGCGGGAGATGGGCACAATGGCACACATGCACAATTAAGTATACCACAGTGCACACCCACAATGACTCTGGATCATCTCCCTGATCTCCTTGGCATACTGCAGCACACATAGAAACAGCAAGTAGGCCCCCGTCGACAATGTGCCCAGAGGGGCCCTCCCCACACATCACTAATCTCACAACAAACCCATGCACATGGGCTGAACCCAGCAAAGCTGCAGGTCCGTGAGCCACACTGACAATGCAAGTGACACTGCATGACGATTAGCATGGCTGCAGTCCAATTACCATGACATGGTGCACGCCACGACACTGAGGTGGCTGAGTGTGGACCACATCCGTAAAGGAGCAGGTCACACTCTGACACATCCACGTGCACAAACAACCCCTGACGTCAACAAGACATCTGCGGACAAACCATGCCCAAGAGTCCCAACTCCCACCAAGAGCCCAATTTACCCAAGTCTCTCCCACAATGCAGCACACACACATAAGGATCAGAGCACATCAACATTGACAACAATGTGGTACAAACTGCAACACTTTCACAACAGAACAGAGGACACAACTGCTGCCGCTTGTGTGTAGAAACTGGCCAATCACATTTGGCACAGCAGGAAACTGTGAGATGATAATGTACAAGTACAACCCCACATCCCTGATGGTGTAGAAATGTCCACTGTCCCGCATCAAATAGGATCTCCTCCCAAACAGTCACAATGTACATTGTCATGCAGTCTGTTTGTAAACTTGTCCAATGCGTGAACATAGATGGAACACACTGTTAAACTGCATCTCCCCTTTACATTCCAGAGGGAGAATCAACACCTCCTGCAGAGCAGACCATACATCTCTTCACTGATGATGAAGAGGACCTCCACACCATCGACACCGACGCCCTCCAACAGCTCATGGACACCCTCAGCACCTCACCCCCAGGAGCAGGGCAGCCCAGCTGCATCGAGGAGACCCCACCCCCTGCACAGACCACACAGCAGGAAGCACCCACCACCACGGCTGTCTCCCAGGACCCCCACGACCAACACATGGCATTCCAATGCCGTGTGTTAGAGGGCCAGAAGGAGATGGCTGATCAGGTGCGGGTGGGGTTCGACCTCATGGCAGCCAAACTAGTTGCCATACGTGGGTGTCTAAGTCCCATCAGGGACCACTTACAGTCCCTAACGGACACCCACAGTCCGCTTCATGCTCTCCAACAAGCCATGGCTGACATCGCTGGAGTCATGACTCTGAGACAAGAACAACTGTCTAGTCAGAGTGGCCCCAGCGATGTCAGCCGGGAGTTGGGACACATGCGGAGGATCATGGAGAACATGCAGCGGATGCAGGCGGAAAGAATGGCTGCCACGGCTGCACACCAGCGAGATGTAGCTGGGATCTTCCATGCCCTGCAGATCCTCATCATGGCATTGCTGCCACAAGGCCTGGCGCAGATGAATGCTGCTGCTACTACTCCATCCACATCTCCACCCCCTGATGTGTCAGTGCCTCACAGTGCGGCAGACAATTCACCTCCGGCCCCTGATGTGTCACTGCCACACAGTGCGGCAGACATTCCACCTCCGGCCCCTGATGTGTCAGTGCCACACAGTGCTGCAGACAAAACACCACCACCCACATGTGAGGCACATCACACATCAGAGGACGATGATGTGGATGATTCTGCCTTTGTGGTAAGAAGGAAGCGGTAGCATTCATCTCCGCCAAATGGCCTGTTTCAGCTTGGTTCTGCCATCTGCATCATGCCCTGGAATAACACCTTCCACTGTCCCCCGATACACTCTGCGACATTCACCTTGGCCCTCGACATGGACTGCCATATTTGGTTTGGTTACCAATGACACAGCAATCAGACTGCGGACTGAACTCTTTCTCTTCCGATGAACTTGTCAATCCCTAAAGGACTCTGGCTGGCCCTCCACGGGGCAACAATGTAAAGTGGGGTTTGCATGGCCATGTACTGGTCCAGCTTTAACACTCCACCGAATGTGATTAAAGCATTCTAATTCACACAGATGTGTCATGTCTATGATCAAGCAAGTATGAAAGTATGGATGAATGTAGGGGCAGTGATTTAAAAAAAAGGCACTCCCTGGGAACTGATATCAATGCGCATGTTTGACCGTGACCCAGACAGGCAGTGAGATGACTGGGAATGTGTGAACTAGCTGTGGCCTCATTGCTCCTAAACAACAATCTCGCAATTTCCCAACTTAGCCCCACGTCAATGTAGGAAATAGGGCTGTGTGTAAAAAAGTCAAAGTCAAAGTTATGTGGATGCCACAGCTCGGAGCAATGATTTGTTTGAGTGTGCAGCGGTTGGACTCCTGGGATGGTCTGTGCGTAAGTGTGAAGGTCATTCCATGCAAGAGAACTGCGAGCAAGGACTTCTGTGTGTGGGTTGTGTATACGTTGGTCTTTGGTAAGCGCTGTGCGTAGTGTGGGAGTCGTCATCAGCTGCTATGGTATCTCTCAGGGGGTGCCGGGCGCATGCAATTCCAAGGTCGGGGGTGCAGATGTGCTACCGCCTTCTAGTTCAGACAAAGGAGCTTTCATCCCTTATTTAAAGGTTTTATATAGCGCTGGCTCCACCCGGGGGTATCAGAGCGCTTTACATTGGTATGACGATAGTACAGGAATACAAAACAGTTGTATCAGATGCAGCAGTCAGACATGGTGGACTTAGACAACACATTGAGTAATAAAGCTTGAATAGAATAAAAAATGCAAAGAAGGAGCTATTTACAAAACAAAACATGAATAATGTAATTACAAATTATTATACAGTATAAAGGAGGTAGGTTCAGTTATCTGTGAATAAGGAAGGGTTGGGCGAGTGAGAGGGGGGAGGGGAAGTGTTCGAAAAGGGGGGAAGGGGGAAGAAAAAGGTGAAGATGGGTAGGGAAGGGGATGAGTAGGTGAGGTCGACAAAAGGAGTGGAGAGAGGGGAAGGCAGGAGTTTCAAGAGGAAGGGGAGAGTATAGCAAGTATGGTAATAGAAAGATTAAGGACCCCAATATTTGTTAAGCAGGTGCATTTTAAGGTCTTTTTTGAAACTGACATAGGAAGGGTTACATCGTAGATCTTTAGGAAGGGCATTCCAGATGCTGGGGGCCTTACCAGAGAAAGAGCGAGATTGAGCGGCTTTCTTTTTTAACAGAGGGGGGACGAGGAGGAGAGAGTTGGTGCTTCTCATCGGTCGGGCACTGCCCGCTTTATTGAGTTTGTTTGAGAGGTAGAGCGGGGTCTTTTGATGAAGGGCTTTGTACGTAATGCAGGCTATTTTATAGGAGGATCTGCCTTCGATAGGAAGCCATTTGAGGGCCTTAAGGGCAGGCGAGATGTGGTCAGAGCGTTTGCAGTCAGTTGTAAGCCTGGCCGCTAGGTTGAGAACAGATTTGAGGGGGGCAAGGTGAACTTTGGGAGATCCGGAGAGTAGAGCGTTACCATAGTCCATTTTTGAGAGGACTAGAGATTGGACAACCGATTTGAAATCTTCTGCTGGAATGAAAGGTTTGATTTTTTTTGAGGTGTTGGAGCGTGAAAAGTGCTCCTTTTGCCGAATTTTTTATATGGGAATTGAGCGTTAGCTTACTGTCGATGGTGATGCCAAGAGATTTTACTGATTCGGATAGGGAGAGTGAACAGTTTAGGGCATTAAGGTCAGCGATCCATGTTTGGATGGGGAGTGGGTTGTTTTTAGGGGAGAAAAGAATGATTTCAGTTTTTTTGGGATTGAGTTTGAGATGATTGGAGTAGAACCAGGATTGTATCTTAGTCAGGGCGGTGTTAAGGTGCAGGACATCTGAGTGGGATTTAATTTTATAGTACAGTTGGGTATCATCGGCATACAGGTGATAGTTAATACCGGCTTGTTTAAGTATGAGGGTAAGGGGTTCCATAAAGAGGTTGAAGAGAGCAGGAGAGAGGATAGATCCTTGGGGGACATCGAGGGAGACAAGAGTGGGGCTAGAGAGGCAGTTTTGAATTTTGATTTGCTGGGTTCTGTGTCGGAAGTAGGAGGCGAACCAGTTGAGGACAGTGCCATTAAGGCCGAAACAAAATTTGAGTACATTAAGTAAGGTTGAGTGGTTAACTGTATCAAATGCAGCAGAAAAGTCGAGGAGAATGAGTAGGGAGGTCTCGCCATTATCCAGGGAGTGGTGGATGTCATCAACTATATTTAGCAATGCAGTTTCGGTGCTGCAGCCTTTACGGAAGACGGATTGTAGTGGGTCGAGTAGGTTGTAAGTGTCAATGTGTTTATCCAATTGAAGAAGGACACATTTTTCAAGGGCTTTTGAAAGAATGGGGAGGTTGGAGATAGGGCGGAGGTTATTTCGGTCGTTAGGGTCGGCCTTAGGGTTTTTAGGAATGGGCGTGATTTGTACGAGTTGGAGGGAGACAGGGACGCACCCCGAGGAAAGGGAGGAGTTGATGATATTGGTCCAATAAGGGACAATGACGTGCTTTCGATCTTGGACGAGGGTAGACGGGAGAGGGTCTTTTGTGAGAGAGGACGGTTTTAATTTGGACAAGATGTTAAAGACTTCTAGTTCGGAAACAGAGTGGAAATTCTGCCAGGAGGCATTATTTTTAAGCTGTGGGTTGTCGGGGTAGGTTTCAGGTGGGGTTGTGGAAAGTAGGTGCGGGGAGGAAGCAGGGGGTAGGATCAGAGGGGAGGGTGTTGAAGTAGTATCAAGGGTACATTAGGGGTTGGGAGGGATCTGAGTTAAAATGAAGGATTGGTCAATTTTGGCAATTTTTTCGGACAAAAAGTTAGCAATTTCTTCACATTTGTTAGTGGAGGCCGTCAAGTTGAGGGGGGTGGGGGAGGTTTGGTTTCTAACAATGTTGAACAGTTCTCTGGGTCTATTTTTGGCACGGGCGAGTTGTGAACGAAAGAAGGATGCCTTTTCAAAGAAAATGTGCTTCTTGTAAGTAGATCTAGCGGTTCTAAGGCGGGTGAGATGGGAGGGGGAAGGGTGTTGTCTCCAAGTTCTTTCAGCCAGTCT
This sequence comes from Calotriton arnoldi, assembly GCA_963921515.1. Taxonomy (NCBI): domain Eukaryota; kingdom Metazoa; phylum Chordata; class Amphibia; order Caudata; family Salamandridae; genus Calotriton; species Calotriton arnoldi. The sequence goes on along the minus strand of CAWUFW010012848.1, from coordinate 456,975 downwards.
AAGTGCTCGTCTTTCATTGTTGAGGTCTGAGTTAAACCATGATTTGGAAGGGATATTTTTTTGAGTTTTTAGTTTGGGCGGGGCAAGTTGATCTAAAACCTCGGAGACAGTTTTATTATAATGCTCCTTGAGCTCATTGGCATTGAGAGAGGGGTGGGGTGCAACGAAGTTGAGCTTGGAGTTTGGACTCCAGTACACCAGGGGGATAAGATTAAGATTTCTGGTCAGTATCGTGGCTTTGTTGTTTTTAGATGGGGCGGGCGGGGCTAAGGAGGAGATCATGAACAGTATGAGGTGGTGGTCAGACCAGTCGATAGGGATGATGTTGGATAGGGATGCCAAGTCATTGTTTGCAATGATGGGGTCCCCTTTAGAGTGGGTTGGGGGATGGCAGAGTTGTTTGAGGTCGCTATTCTCTAGAAGATTAGTGAGAAGTTTGATAGTGGGGTCCTCGGGCACGTTCCAGTGAAGGTTGAAGTCTCCTAGGAAGAGATTTTTAGAGTTAGAAAGTGACGATTGAGTAAGAAGGTCAGATAGTTCCTCAGCAAAGGGAAGAGGTTCACCAGGAAGGTGATAGATATTGTGTAGTCGTATTGGGGGAGCGCCTTGAATCTTAAGTTCAGCTCCAAGGTATTCGAAGGTTGCGTAGTCTGTGTTTTTGACTGGGGAGAGCTGGAGTTCGTTTTTAAAGATTATTGCTAATCCACCTCCTATTCTCTCCGGTCTGTCTTTTCTGATGATAGAGTAACCGGGGGGGGGGAGAGTAAGTCGATGATGGGAGTTGAGTGATCCTTGAGCCAGGTTTCAGTGAGGAAGGCGACGTCTATATCTTCACTAAGGATGGTTTCGGAAATTTCGGTCGCATGTCGAACCGCCGAACGGCAGTTCACAAGCATGCAGGCCAGGGGTTTAGGGTTGTTTTTGGGGGGAGAGCACGAGTGGATGACGGTAAATTGAGGGGGGGGTCTGGGGGTGCAGGGAGAAGAGAGGATTCTGCTAGTCCCTATAATAACAGGGATGAGGACTTAGGTGGGTAGGGGTTGCAGAGGTCGGAAAGGTCAGAAGCGGAGTAGTCACTCAAGGTGCGAAGAGGCCTATGTGTACGGTTGTGTGGTGGTATGGTTTTCCAAAGTTTGGGATTAGGGAGCTTTTGAGGGCCAGAGCATGGCGAAGTAGACCAAGAGGGGCGGGTTCTAGGGTTAAGGGATTTGAAGTCTTTGAAATCCTCTCTAAGTCGGGCGAGTTCGGTTACCAAGGTAGAAATATTGCAGTCAATGTTGCAAAGTGTCTGGGTTAAAAGAGTGAGGTGGGACGTAGTTGAGGCAGGGGAGGTATGTTCTGAATTGGTCGGGGGAGGAGGTCTGGTGTTCGGAGAGGGTGAGAGGCCTGGGGGGTCGAGAGGAGTGCTGAAGCTGTGGGAGTGGGGGAGGTCTGTGGGGGGGAGTGAGGAGTGTTCTGGCAGTAGGGGGAGGGAGGGGCATGGAGAAGGACGGGATAGTTATAGAGGTAGTTGGGGCAGGAGGGGGAGGAGGTATGTTCTGAGTTGGCCGGGGAGGAGGTCTGGTGTTCGGATAGGGTGAGAGGCCTCGAGGGGGGGGGCAAGAGGAGTGCTGAAGCTGTGGAAGTGGGGGAGACCTGGGGGGGAGAGAGAGGGGTGTTCCGGCAGTGGGAGGGAGGGAGGGGCATGGAGAAAGACGGGACAGTTATAGAGGTAGGGGATGGGATAAGAGGAGAAGAGAGGGCGTAAGGGGTGTGTGCAGAGGCAACATCAGAGTTGGGGGTAGGAGGGAAGTTCGAAGAGGGGGGAGTAGGGGCAGGAGGGGGTATAGTGGTGCGGGCTAGGAGGGTAGCTTGGGGGAAGGAGGAGGGGTTAGAGGTGGGGTTAGGGGTCAGAAGGTATCGGTCATTGGTGAGCATGGGAGTTTGGGAGATGATGAGTGAATTAGAGATGTTATGGGGGGGTTCTGGAGTGGGTGATAGATAGGAAGTCGTAGAATGGGATATATCATTAAGGTTAGAGATGTCTAGGGGAAGAAGGGTATTCGTCGGGGAGGCAGGGGAGCACAAGGACGTGTCTTGGGGTTGGGGAGGTGAGGGGAGAGGAGTAGGTATGGACAACTGGTGGGACAGAGTGCTGAAATGGTGCTCGAAGATGGTGAGGTGGTGTTCAGAGGCTTGTATGAGGATATTACCAGTTTTGAAAATGGAGATGTTGATTTCACCGGGAAAAATTGGGGAAGGAGTAGTAGATAGTTTGAAACCGTAAGGAATATTGTTAGATTTAGTGACTGGGAGGTGGCGTAGGAAGGTGCTCTTCCATTTGGAGGGGCGTTTAGAATAGAAAATGTAGTTGGTTTTTATAGGGGACGTGAGGCTGTGGTAGTTATCCACAATTAAGGTTTCGGGATGCCGGATTAGTAATTTATGTTTAAAAATTTTCTTGGCGTTTTTTGAAAGATTGGGAGGGTAAAGAATGGACCAAGAGTTGGGGCCATGTCTGGTGAGGGAGGGGTTTTGGGAGATGAGAGCGGGATTGGGGTGGGACGTGGGAGTGGGATTGAGGTGGGACATGATGGTCAATAAGTTGGAGGAGAGGGGGGAGAAAAGGAGGGAGGGTGGAGTGATATAAAGCGATTAAGGCGACAATCCCTAATGTTAGTTTGTCATCTGCTTGTATTCTGGAAATGTGATGTGGATTTTTTGGGGGGGATGTCACTGCTTCGCCTTCCGGCACGGTTGAACCCTTACCAGCCATGTACGTGCCCTCATGGTCAATTTTGCATGCTCTGATGTCGCAGTGGTGTTTTGCTGCAGTCTGACAGTGATGGGTACAGGTAGCTGTGAGGAGGCGCTTGACTTCTCACCTTGCACCTATTAGCTGACACTGTTCACTACTATTGATGGATGACGTCCGTGTACACATGTGATCTGTACATGGCACATATGTCCAGGGGACACCTTGGTGTGTTCCACGCAAGGTATTCCTGCTGGCTTTTTGGCTGGTGTGCATCTCCCATGTTGCTGAGGTGTTCACTGTGCCCCCATCCCCCTTACGTCCATGTTGCTCATGTTGTGGGACTTGAGTCACAGGGTGCATCTCTGCATCAGGGTGGTTCATCCTTGACCCCAAATGACACCCGCAATTTCATATTTGACCCCAAATGACACCCGCAATTTCAGATTTGACCCCAAAAGACACACGAAATGTCATATTTGACCCCAAATGACACCCGCAATTTCATATTTGACCCCAAAAGACACCCGAAATGTCATATTTCACCCCAAATGACACCCGCAATTTCATATTTGACCCCAAAAGACACCCGAAATGTCATATTTCACCCCAAATGACACCCGCAATTTCATATTTCACCCCAAATGACACCCTGTTGTCTTTTCATGAACACCAATGACAGCCTTCATGTCATGTTTTTGTACACATGTGATACACTGATGAGTGGGATTACGTACTACATTTGACACCCTGAAATGGCATTCCGAATACGTGACACCCTAAACAGCCTCTCTGTACAGAGGTGACATACCCACCATCTATTTGCTATTTGTGAGATTGTTAGCACTTAATGTTGCACTTACACTTGTCAGAGTGATGTGCTAATGCAGAGGACTGACATGCACACAGGGAATGTGTGTTGCAATGAATTTATTTGCACATGCTGTTCATGTGGTCATTTTGTACTGTTCCATGATTGCTAAGGACAGTCACAATGTGACGTGCTCATGCGAAGAAATTGTTAATGATTGTGTTCCTTCGGGCTATTCCTGCTGCAGCTGCAGTGGGGTGTGGTCCACCTGCCTCATCTTCCTCATCATCGTCCGGTGCATCTGGCACTTGGATCCATGGGGCATTGGTGCGTACACATATGTTGTGCAATACACAACATGCAATGATCATCTTGCACACTATTTCTGGGCTGTACAGGAGTCTTCCACCTGTGATGTCCAGGCACCTGAAACGTGACTTTAACACGCCAAATGTGCGCTCAACAATGCCCCTGGTGCGTTTGTGGCCACATTGTACTGCCTCTGGGCCGGGTGTTCGGGGCTCGGAGGGGTGTCATCATCCACGGGCAGAGTGCATATCCTTGATCACCTGTGAGAGGTAAGTGAGATTAGTGTAAATTGGTGGTTCTGCATGCTGTGTTGGCAGACTTACAAGTTTTGTGGTGTGTGATTTGTGTGACTTTGGGATTCATGTTTGCCATGTATTGCTTCTGGCAAATGTGCGGGATCAATGTGTATTACGTAGCCTCACAGCTGCTCCTCCCTCCCCGAGCCTATTTACTTGTGTGCGCTGCGCGGTTGCATCACTTGCACTCCTACGGCACACCATTGTCATGCCTGTCTGCGCATGTCCGCAAGCCTGACAACAACACTGTAATGTTGGCCGTTGAAGGTGGGCGGCCACGTGTGTGTAGGCCTATGGTAAGGATAGGGCGGACACAGATGTGGAGTTCAGGCCTGGCTGAACTCGCGCTGCGATTGAGGCTAGGCCTTTGGCTTATGCTGCGGCAATGAAGATACACACACAACAGTTGGCATGTATGAGCCAAGACCCCGAGCGGTCTTGCGCTCCTTTATTTATCCATTCGGGCGAGCCCGCCCTCCGGGTGCATGCTACATTGCAACATTGTCGATTAAGGGCCGGGTGGCGCCGACACTACAACAGAGACACACGCCATAGTTACTTTTGTGGCCAGCCCGGAACTGAACCACGCCCAGAGCCCAGAACTGAACCACGCCCAGAGCCCCGGGCCATTTCTTCACACTCCTCACACGCCTACGCGTGCGCCGCCGCCGCGGCGCTGGGATGTCGTGCGCTTCGGAGTACGTCTCCAGACGTTCCACCCAGGCTTTCCAGCGGCCTGCCTGGGACGGGGGTGGCCCTGTGACTGTGAAGGGCTCCAGTGGCGTTACCGAGGACATGCTGTTGGCTGCTGGAGACGGACTTGTGGGGTAGCCCCATGGGACGATGACTTGTGGTGAACAGAGGTAGTGGCACCTGAGGCACTGCGTCCGGCACGGGCCTACCGCCACGTGGCGATGACTTGCGGTGCACAGAGGTAGGCCCACCTGAAGAGCTAAGTGGGTGTGCAGCCTGCGATGATGCAGTAGGCCTGGAGGCTGGACGGTGACTTGTGGTGCACAGAGGTAGTGGCACCTGAGGCACTGCGTCCGGCACGGGCCTACCGCCACGTGGCGATGACTTGCGGTGCACTGAGGTAGGCCCACCTGAAGAGCTGAGCAGGTGTGCAGCCTGCGATGATGCAGTAGGCCTGGAGGTCCGGACTGGAATGGATTTGTCTGAGACCTGCTGGACCGCAGTGTAGGCCGGAGGGAGCAGTCAGCACACACAGAACTCCGCGGTGCGGTGCCGCAGGGTGCGCTGGGGGCCTGTTGCGCGGAAGCCAGCGATCGGCTGAGGAGGCTGCCAAGCTCGCGGGCCTCGGGCTTGAAGATTGCACCGGCACGTGGTGGGCCCTCTTGGAGACACGCCGGTGGCGGCAGGTGAGCAGTGAGGCCTGGGTGCGCAGGGGCGGGCAATCACCGCTGGGCGCCGGACGGGTCTGGGGACCAGCGGGCTGGGGTGCAGCAGGCGCACAGGATCGCGCAGGCACCACCGGTCATGGCGGCGGCCTCGTGGCAGGGTGAGGGGCGCCACCCTGGCAGACACGCCCCTGCAGGCGATGACGAGATGTGCGCCGGGTGGCGTGTGACGTAGCCACCTCGTCGCCGGTGTATATTTGGCCATTGAAGGTGGTCGGCCACGTGTGTGTAGGCCTATGGTCAGGATATGGCGGACACAGAGACACACGCAGTAGTTACTTTGGTGGCCATCCCGGAAGTGAACCACGCCCAGAGCCCCGGGCTATTTATTCACACTCCTACGCTGGACTGGCGTACGCCGGCCCAGCCCACTACGCTTACGCTTACAGGGGGGGCGACATAGCTACATGTCCAAGGTCTTCCCCACTGCCTCAGGTAACATGGTTGCGTCCACTGTCCACAACACTACAAACACCAGCAGTATATGTCCACATGGACATGTCTGTGCTCTGCATACTCAAGACTGTCCAGCACATCACCGCCACACTTGGCATTGTGTACATTCTTATTCATGGGTCACTTGCCTCCTTCGCACATTCTTGGTTCCCACCTCTCCCCACATTCTGCAATTGTGTGGCAGAGGGGCTATGCCTTTGTGGATGGTTTGTCTACATGTCTGGCCCCTGTTACCACAGTTACTTGTGTTGTCGTGTCTGGTAGGTGGGCATGTTGGTTGGCATGTTGTATGTGATTTTGTTACGTGTGCATTCCCACAGTTGTGAGTTGTATGATTGTGGAGTTGAGGTGTGTGGTGTGTTCCGTTGATACTTACCAATGAGCAGTCCATTTCCATAGGTGCCATCCTGAAAGCGCTGGTTGATGATGGACTGTCGGAAGATGTAGGAATCACTGCCTGCCTGGGAAGTTGGCGACAACATTGGTGAACAGTCCCCGGTGGTCCACTATTGCCTGCACATTGATGGAATGCGTGTGCTTTCTGTTGCGGTAATTGTGTGCAGTGTCGGCAGGGGGCACAAGTAGGACATGTGTGCAGTCAATTGCCCCCAACACGTGCGGGAAGCCAGCTATGGCGTAGAAGCCTTGCTTGGTCTCCAGCTGTTCCTGCGCAGTGTGGGGAAGTGAAGGTGCTGGGGTATCAAGCTGATGATGGCATCCAAGACAGGTGTGAGGAACTTTGATAGGGCTGGCTGGGAGACTCCTCCGACTCTGGCAGTTGTTGGTTGGAAGGTACCAGAGGCAAACAGGTGCAGCACAGCCAGCAGCTTTGTCTGCGGAGGGATGTTGGTTGTCCGCTGTGTTGGTGCTGTCAGCCTGTGGGCAATGTGGGTCAGGATGCGGAGGATGGTTGTCCTTTTGAGCCTGTAGTGGGCAATGACATCCTCTGGCGCTAAGTCTCTGAGGCTGGTGCGTTTTGGGAAGGTCCGCTGTCTTGTTCTGCGCTGCCCCGGTGGTAGTCCGGGGGGGGGGGTGGTCCTGGGGGTGGTGGCGGTGGGTGTTGTGGCCCTCTTGGAGCCAAGCTGCATGATTTGTAGCTCCATGGCATCTGTTGGTCTTCAGATGTGGCTCTGGGCTGGGCTCCCTTTATACTGCAGGTTTTCGTCCTACTTAAGACCAGAAAAAAGCAGGTCTTAAGTCCCTGCTGCTAACGTGCCTTATCGCCTGTTTTTGGCCTGCATCGCCGATCTGGCTGGTCGTTGAGAATATCGTGAAGTGGTGTTATCGTGAGTTTTTGCATGGGAACGCCTACTCTGCATATGATTAGCGTTGGTTGTCGCTGTCAGCCTTGGCGATGTTTTTAGCGGCAGCCATCGCAGGTAAACTGACGATGTTGGCTGTTAGCGCAGGCTTGTGAATAGGGTGATAAATCTATTGCCACTTTCGTGGCGGAAAAGTGCCGCTAAATCGGCGATGAGTCCTTGAGAATATGCCCCTTAGTTTATAACCAGTGGTAATGCACCAAAATTTGTGGTTATGCATAATATCATGCGATTCAAGAGGGCATTTGGCAAAATCTGTTCTTTGCTGCACACTGGCTTACATTTAGAAGCAAAAATTTGAGAGAAATTCAATTGATAATAAAAACGTCCAAATATTCTTTGTTCCCACACTTCATCTGATATAAACAATACCCTACTTGTCTGTATGGGTCTATCACCTGCAACAGGAAAGGGCCGAAAACACAAGAAAACATAAATATTTTTCCTTTGAAATTCACCTTTTCTGGTGATGTGGGTAGCTGCGATATTTGGGCCTGGGCTTGGCTAGCAGATAGAGATACCTACCAACCCCAGATATTTCTGAAAACTAGACAACCAAGTGTGGGTGGTGTTTACAAGCCCCTATCTCCACCACAACGTCACTTTTCACGACGTTGTGGTGGCGATAGGGGCTTCGCCTTATTTACAAGGCAGCGTTAAGCCACTTAATGTGGCTTAACGCTGTCTTGTATATAAGGCACGCTTTCATGCTATACTTAGCATGAAAGGGGAGGGCAGTGGGTGTTGCAGTGGATGTTCCATGATTTTGACGCTGCCCCATAGTTTCAAGGTTGGCGTAAATATGGGGCAGCGCCAAAATTAAGACCAGGGAAAACCTGGTCTTACCCTGGCGAAACGAGAAGATATTTTTATTTCTCCTTGTTTTTGCTGTTTTCATTTGTGCTGCGTTATGCAGCACACATGGAAACAGCAAAATGCCATTGATTGCTTATGTGCAAGAAGGTGTCCCTTCCTGCACATAAACAATAATTTAAAAAAATGACGTTTTGCAACTTCTATGTGTGCTGCATTAAGCAGCACACATAGAAGTTACAAAACGCTGTTTAAAGGTTGGTTATGTGCAGGAAGGGACACCTTCCTGCTCATAAACAATCTTCTCCTGCAACGTGGATACCCTTGAACTATGGTGCAAGGGTGCCTGCATTGGCGCAAGGGAGCTAAATTAGCGCCAGCGCAGGAGGAAATACAGGGCTGCACCACATTGCTGGAAATATGTTGCAGCCCTGCCGTTCAGAAGTGGCGAAGTGCGGCGTTAAGCCCAGGAGGCTAAAGCCGCGCTCCGCCACTAACTTGTAAATATGCCCCTATGTTTTCTTATCCAAAATGCCCTACAAACATCAAACGTTAGCAAAAATCACAGATATTTCTCACATTTCTGTGCTGGAAAGTGTGGAAGCTGCAAGGATCAACAAAATGACTACAACTCAACATTCCCACAATTCTCCCAATAAAAACGATACCCCACTTGTGTGGCTAGGTCTATTACCTTCTGGGGATATGGGTATCTACGGTATGTGGGTATCTCCGGCCATTTATGAAAAGTAGACACCCAGAGGAGCCCAGTGTGTCTTTGTTCGATCCCACTACATTTTCTTACCTAGAATGCTTTGCAAATTTAAACTTCGGCTACAATCAATAATTTTCTTCACATTTATGAGAGGGAACATTCCAAAATATGCAGGGATCCACAAAATTCTGCCACTTATCATTATCAAACATCTCCTGATAAAACGATAAAAAACAGTATCCCACTGGGCCTATCAGACGACACCCAGCTCATCCTCTCACTCACCGATGACTATACCACCACCAGGACCAGCTTCCACAGATACACGACAAGCGTCGCCGACTGGATGAAGAACAACTGCCTGAAGCTGAACATGGACACAACGGAATTACTGATCTTCAGAAACAACAGCAACCCACAGAATGACTCCTGGTGGCCATCAGACGTGGGACCCACACCTATACCCACGACCACGCCAGAAACCTTGGAATCATCATTTATAACAAGCTCACCATGAAATCAAAGATCAACACCATCGCCGCAGCCTGTTTCCTGACTCTGCACATGCTACGTAAGATCTTCAAGTGTCTAACCCTGACACAAGACACACCGTGACACAGGCACTCATCACGAGCCAACTGGACTATGGCAACGTTCTCTACGTAGGAATCGCTGCACACCTTATACAGAGACTTCAAACCATACAGAACGCCACAGCCAGACTCCTTCTCAACCTCCCCAGATGAACCCACATCACACCCCACCTCAGGCAACTCCACTGGCTCCCCGTACAGAAGAAATGCCATACAAGCTGCTGACCCATGCACACAAGGCTCTACACCACCAAGGACCCTCCTACATTAACCACTGCCTGAACTTCCACCAGCCATCGAGACGATTTCACTCCCCCTCCCTATCACTTGCCCACATTCCCCACATCTACTGAAGCTAACCACCGCCTGAACTTCCACCAGCCATCGAGACGATTTCACTCCACCTCCCTATCACTTGCCCACATTCCCCACATCTACTGAAGCAGAAGTGGAGGATGTTCCTTCTCCTACATTGAAACAAAGACCTGGAACAGCCTCCTTACTCAGCCCCAGACAATTACCTCACTTACGTAATTCCAAAGGGTCCTCAAGACCTAGCTGTTTGAATGAGCCTTCGGGGACCTGCAGGCACCTGCATAACCCATTGGGTGATTAGCAGCGCTATATAAATCCTGATTGATTGACAGGAAAGGCCCAGTTGTAACATGGAAACATCATGCCTTTTCCTTTGAAGTTCACTCATTTTGGACATGTAGATAGCTACAGTATTTGGGAATGGAATCAGCCAGCACCTAGGTAAACCTACCAACCCCAGACATTTCTAAAAACTAGACACCCAGGGAGTGTAGGGTGGGGATGACTTGCATGGATCTCATTAATTGTTTTTACCCAGTATGCCCTGCAAACGTCCAACTTTGACTAAAATCACAGCTTTTCTTCACATTTTTGTGAGGGAAAGTTCCAGAATCTGAGGAGATCTGCAAAATTCCTTCCACCTGGTGTTTACCACATTCTCAAGATAAAAATGTTACCCCACTTTTGTAGTTGAGCTTATCGCCCACAACAAGAATGGATGAAAATTCTGACCAAATTAAGTCAATTTATTGTCGAGGTTGTCTTTGCATGGTTACTGGTTTGGCCCGTTCTTGTCTTAGTCCTACCCACAGATGGGTTACAGTTTTCATCGAGAGAAGCATGGTAATGCAGGTTGGTAAGACTTTTGCCATTCTCTGTATGGCGCTGAGTTTTTCTGTCATTTAAATGTATGGAATTTGATTGTTTTCAAACATACTTTGATATTTTCAGTGCAATCTAGGTAAGAACGTCAGCATGGTTTTATGCAGAGACCACCACTACCACAGACTCCACGCAGTGTCTACTTTTCAGAATGTCTGGGGTTTGTAGGTTTTTCTGGTTTCCGGACGCTCCTGGCCCCAAGTATTGTCACACACTACAATTGTGTGCAGTGTCAAATCTTTCCTGTCCGTATAGAAAGCATATATATACCTCCCATTATATTTGTAGTTGGGAGAAGTGCAAGTAAAATTCTCATGGACAGGTAACATGAGACTTGCATTACAATACAGATAGCAAAGTTCACTAGTAGTATACTTGTGACATTTTTTCACTTAATTGCCGTATGTTGATTTATTCTCTTGACTACAGGATAAAAAATGTGTAGGAAAATAGACACTTTCCTAGTTAGTGTAGCCTGCTTCTTCATCCGATCCTCCCATCTAGCACTGGGGAACATTCTTTTTGTGTTTACTGACAGTTTATAGCGCATGAGTGCCATGAGAGTGGATAGTTTACAGGGGGATCTGTATGCATGATTGGAAAGTAGGTTGGCCTATGGGAGTACTAATGGGTGCAGTCATCTGCATGTCATTCCTACCTTGACCATCTGTTTACCTCCACAAGATTCCTATGAAAACATGTCTAGGCTGAACTTTGACTATCTCTTCATGTCTCTGTCTCACTTTGAGGCCTCACTAATGGCCAGCCCGTTTAGGTTCAGGAGGAATTGTCTTTCTTGTGCCTTTAGCATGCTCACAGGAGCCCCCTTGGAGAGGAATTTTCTCTTGACTGCCAACAAGACTGCCAAAAACGCCGCCCAACCTCTTAGTCTGCGTGGTAATAAGTTGGTGGTGTCCAAGGATATTGTGTTGACCCATTCATTGGACAGGGTTGGCATATCTGCATTTGAAAATTGTGGTAAACCTTACAGAGTAGACTATCCTAAGTTCCCTAAAAACATTTCCAACAAAAAAAACTAGTGACCTTTGAGTTTGGTGGATAAGGCACTCCATCAAAACTTGACAGATGTCCCGTCTGCTGTTATGTGCCATTGACTACAATACACTTATAATAGAGGGTACAGAACATCCCTCATGTTTTGACAGAGGATGAAGTTAGCGGACAGGTGACATGTATGACTAATGTTATGTTATGGTATGTTAATTTAATTTCTTAAGCGCAACGGTTACCCAAGGGTGTCCTGGCGCTGACTGCTGCCTTCCGGTCGGCGAGGTGTGTGATGACCTATGAAGTAAAAAGCCAGGTTTTCAGTCCCTTCCTAAATGCCAAGAGCTCAGTGGTGTTCCTGAGGTGGAAAGGAAGCTCATTCCAGGCCCCGGCGGCACATGTGATGAAACTTCTCCCCCCACAGTTGGCTTTTTTAAATGGGGGTATGACCACCCCTTTTGCTCTGGCGGAGCGGAGGGCTCTTCTGGGGATGTACCATTTGAAACGCCATTTCAGGTAGTCCGGGCCTACTTCTTGGAGAGCCTTGAAGACTGTGCATAGGGATTTGAATTGAATCCGTTGTTTAACTAGGAGCCAGTGTAGCTGTTTTATTTCTTTTTTGACCGAGACAAACTTTGGTGTCCCGGTCAGTAGTCTGGCTGCCGCATTTTGCACGAGTTGAAGCCTGTTTAGGTGTTTCATTTGGATGTTTAGGTATATACTGATACAGTAGTCCACATGTGATAGAATTAGAGATGTTATCACTACCTTGTGGCTGTCTGCCGGTAAGAATGACATTATTTTCCTTATCATTCTAAGAAGATGGAAACTGGCAGATACAACCGCATTTACCTGGTCCCCAAAGGTAAGTTTATTGCCGACTATGACTCCCAGGTTTTTCGCTTTCCTAGTTGGCTCCGGGAGAGTCCCTAGTTCTTCTGGCCACCAGTCTGGCGTCCAAAAGTTGGCAATATTGCCAAAAATGAGGACCTCCGTTTGCTTGAATTTAGCTTCAAACAGTTCAAGGTCATCCACAACCTAACCGCTTTCATGCAATCATGGAACTTTTACCCTTTCTCAGCCTCTTGTCCAGGTCGTAGTGACATCACTATTTGCGTGTCATCTGCGTATGATGTCAGCTGGAATCCAAAAGATCTGATCAGATCAGCCAGAGGTGTCACATAGACATTAAAAAGTGTGGGACTAAGGGAAGAGCCCTGTGGTACTCCACACGGTAGGGAGAAAGGTTTTGAGCGGGCTTTATCTAGGTCCACAGTTTGAAACCCCGAAACCGGTCCTAGGATGCTTGTTTCCAGTCCAGGGAGGACCTGGCTTGGCAGTTCGGGCTGGACTGTTCCCATGAGACACAGGGTCAAGACTGATTTGCATATGGCTGGGTTCAAACTGGAATGGCATGGTGTTTCTTTGATGCGGTGGGGTTTAGGAGGTGTTAAATCAAATACAATGGCGGCATGATCTGTCCAGGCAAGTGGCAGCACCTCTGTGCAAATCATTTGAGGGTTGTTGGAAAAGATCCCGTCTAATGTGTGCCCTGCCGCATGCGTTGGGCCCTCTACAAGTTGCCTTAGTTCTCCACTATTCATCACCTCCACCAGACTAACTGTGTTGGGGTCGGAGAGTGCTTCCAGATGGAAGTTAAAATCTCCAAGGATCGTGAATGAGTCAGCGCAGAGCCTGACCTCTAACAAAGTCCCAACCGATGCTAGGAAGGTACCTCTTGGACCTGGAGGTCGATAAAGAAGGATGCCCTTAAAGGAGTTATGATGAGTAGTGTAAAAATTGAACGATAGTGCTTCGCAGTCCGAGTTGGATGCTGTCTGGAAGGAGGACTGTAGGGAGTTGTGATAAATGATTGTTAGTCCTCCCCCTCTCCTGAGGGGTCTGTTTTGAGTGTAGCACAGAAACCACGGAGGTCTGGCTTTAGCCAGGTCTGGTCCTAAGGCCTTATCTGACCTTGACTCGGTTATAAATGCTAGTTTTATGTTGTGCTCCTCAATGAATAATGCACACTCCGTGCTATGTTTGATCAGTGATCTAGCGTTTAGCAGTAAGCAGCGCATTGAATCGACTTCAGGCCTTTTCTGTTCCTTTTTCTTTAGTTCAGGCGGTTTGATAGGGTGAAATAAAATATGGGGGTAACAGTTATGACATGTTGCTACCGGTTCTTTAGGAGTAGCCCTGAGTGTTAAACACGGACCTATAGGGTTCAAGGCTAGAAGGTCATCCCTTGAGTAGACTCGTATTCCTAGCTTCTGAGAGCCAGAGGGACTGGCCCTGAGCCCATTCTGAGCGCGGACGCGTCAGCGTGCCCATTAAATAGTGTGTGGGCTGAAAACAACTAGCCCGCTGACCAAGATGGCGGTCCCTCTCCCTTGCGAGGACCCGATTCCTCTTCTGGTCAGGCACAGTCAAAGTGCAGCGAGATAGTGCAGGTAAGTAAAAACAATGTCACACTATTTTAAAACACTTAAAAACACATAGATGAATTCAAGCAGTTTCCCTGGCGAGCTATAACACAGCTCATCAACCAGGAAATGCACCTCTTTACCAGAATCAGTGAGAACACAGTGGCTCAGATCTAATTTAGGAACAAAAACAGCTATTGATTATGGTATTTGTTTGAGTGAGAACTATTAGAATGATTTTCCAACTTCAACAATTTGAAAGGCTGCATAGGCTAGTCAAGTAATTGGCCTTGGAAGGTATGTATCCATGCATAGGCATTTAAAGTCACACACAAACTTAAAACTAACAGCTTCATTCAGTCAGTTTCTTACATTTGTTTGGTATAAAGTGAAGCCAGTTAGAATGCATAAGTCTGGCTTAGATGGACACTGGGGATGGTAGTAATGACTCACCTGCCTCATTTCTTACAGAGTAAAAACTCTGCATTTAAAATATGGTTTACTCTTCTTCTCTGTTGCAGGAATGACATCTGCAAAGTGTTGCTCCTGCAGCCATGGAACATCAGCCGCTACAGATGAATTAGAGGCAAGTGCTTCTACAGCAGTGAGACTAATGATAAAGGCCAAGTCAAAGTCAAGCAATGACATCAGTGTTCCAGTGCTAGTCTAATGATAGACTACATATGCATTGTATGTTGCAAATGGATCAGGTAGATAGCCAACTTTATGTACTATTTGCATGTTTTATGAGTCAAATCGTATGGTGGAAGTAGCTGGTTAGTTTGATCAGCTTCACTCATGCTTGTTATTATCAAGTATACAGTTGGGCTTAGGAAATTTTGCAAACCATGACTGGATTTAGGCCCAGATCTCTGTACTGGGGTGAATGTATGACATTGTTCTGCATTCTGTCCATCAACTGTTGTTTTTTGCATTTGTCACCCCGAGTGGGACGGGTATGCCCAGACGTGGGTCCCGTGTCTTCATGCCACTGGAATCAAGCTATCCTGGCTGAAGAGGGGTGAAACCCCGAAACCGGTCCTAGGATGCTTGTTTCCAGTCCAGGGAGGACCTGGCTTGGCAGTTCGGGCTGGACTGTTCCCATGAGGCACAGGGTCAAGAGTGATTTGCATATGGCTGGGTTCAAACTGGAATGGCATGGTGAGCAAAAAACGATGGATTTAGGCCCAGATCTCTGTACTGGGGTGAATGTATGACATTGTTCTGCATTCTGTCCATCAACTGTTGTTTTTTGCATTTGTCACCCCGAGTGGGAAGGGTATGCCCAGACGTGGGTCCCGGGCTCTCCATGCCACTGGAATCAAGCTATCCTGGCTGAAGAGGGGTGAAACCCCGAAACCGGTCCTAGGGATGCTTGTTTCCAGTCCAGGAGGACCTGGCTTGGCAGTTCGGGCTGGACTGTTCCCATGAGGCACAGGGTCAAGACTGTTTTGCATGTGGCTGGGTTCCAAACTGGAATGGCATGGTGAGCAAAAAACGATTGATTTAGGCCCAGATCTCTGTACTGGGGTGAATGTATGACATTGTTCTGCATTCTGTCCATCAACTGTTGTTTTTTGCATTTGTCACCCCGAGTGGGACGGGTATGCCCAGACGTGGGTCCCGTGTTTCTCCATGCCACTGGAATCAAGCTATCCTGGCTGAAGAGGGGTGAAACCCCGAAACCGGTCCTAGGATGCTTGTTTCCAGTCCAGGGAGGACCTGGCTTGGCAGTTCGGGCTGGACTGTTCCCATGAGGCACAGGGTCAAGAGTGATTTGCATATGGCTGGGTTCAAACTGGAATGGCATGGTGAGCAAAAAACGATGGATTTAGGCCCAGATCTCTGTACTGGGGTGAATGTATGACATTGTTCTGCATTCTGTCCATCAACTGTTGTTTTTTGCATTTGTCACCCCGAGTGGGAAGGGTATGCCCAGACGTGGGTCCCGGGCTCTCCATGCCACTGGAATCAAGCTATCCTGGCTGAAGAGGGGTGAAACCCCGAAACCGGTCCTAGGATGCTTGTTTCCAGTCCAGGGAGGACCTGGCTTGGCAGTTCGGGCTGGACTGTTCCCATGAGGCACAGGGTCAAGACTGTTTTGCATGTGGCTGGGTTCAAACTGGAATGGCATGGTGAGCAAAAAAACGATTGATTTAGGCCCAGATCTCTGTACTGGGGTGAATGTATGACATTGTTCTGCATTCTGTCCATCAACTGTTGTTTTTTGCATTTGTCACCCCGAGTGGGACGGGTATGCCCAGACGTGGGTCCCGTGCTCTCCATGCCACTGGAATCAAGCTATCCTGGCTGAAGAGGGGTGAAACCCCGAAACCGGTCCTAGGATGCTTGTTTCCAGTCCAGGGAGGACCTGGCTTGGCAGTTCGGGCTGGACTGTTCCCATGAGGCAGAGGGTCAAGACTGATTTGCATATGGCTGGGTTCAAACTGGAATGGCATGGTGAGCAAAAAACGATGGATTTAGGCCCAGATCTCTGTACTGGGGTGAATGTATGACATTGTTCTGCATTCTGTCCATCAACTGTTGTTTTTTGCATTTGTCACCCCGAGTGGGAAGGGTATGCCCAGACGTGGGTTCCGTGCTCTCCATGCCACTGGAATCAAGCTATCCTGGCTGAAGAGGGGTGAAACCCCGAAACCGGTCCTAGGATGCTTGTTTCCAGTCCAGGGAGGACCTGGCTTGGCAGTTCGGGCTGGACTGTTCCCATGAGGCACAGGATCAAGACTGTTTTGCATGTGGCTGGATTCAAACTGGAATGGCATGGTGAGCAAAAAAACGATGGATTTAGGCCCAGATCTCTGTACTGGGGTGAATGTATGACATTGTTCTGCATTCTGTCCATCAACTGTTGTTTTTTGCATTTGTCACCCCGAGTGGGACGGGTATGCCCAGACGTGGGTCCCGTGCTCTCCATGCCACTGGAATCAAGCTATCCTGGCTGAAGAGGGGTGAAACCCCGAAACCGGTCCTAGGATGCTTGTTTCCAGTCCAGGGAGGACCTGGCTTGGCAGTTCGGGCTGGACTGTTCCCATGAGGCACAGGGTCAAGACTGATTTGCATATGGCTGGGTTCAAACTGGAATGGCATGGTGAGCAAAAACGATGGATTTAGGCCCAGATCTCTGTACTGGGTTGAATGTATGACATTGTTCTGCATTCTGTCCATCAACTGTTGTTTTTTGCATTTGTCACCCCGAGTGGGACGGGTATGCCCAGACGTGGGTCCCGTGCTCTTCATGCCACTGGAATCAAACTATCCTGGCTGAAGAGGGGTGAAACCCCGAAACCGGTCCTAGGATGCTTGTTTCCAGTCCAGGGAGGACCTGGCTTGGCAGTTCGGGCTGGACTGTTCCCATGAGGCACAGGGTCAAGAGTGATTTGCATATGGCTGGGTTCAAACTGGAATGGCATGGTGAGCAAAAAACGATTGATTTAGGCCCAGATCTCTGTACTGGGGTGAATGTATGACATTGTTCTGCATTCTGTCCATCAACTGTTGTTTTTTGCATTTGTCACCCCGAGTGGGACGGGTATGCCCAGACGTGGGTCCCGTGCTCTCCATGCCACTGGAATCATGCTATCCTGGCTGAAGAGGGGTGAAACCCCGAAACCGGTCCTAGGATGCTTGTTTCCAGTCCAGGGAGGACCTGGCTTGGCAGTTCGGGCTGGACTGTTCCCAGGAGGCACAGGGTCAAGACTGATTTGCATATGGCTGGGTTCAAACTGGAATAGCATGGTGAGCAAAAAAACGATGGATTTAGGCCCAGATCTCTGTACTGGGGTGAATGTATGACATTGTTCTGCATTCTGTCCATCAACTGTTGTTTTTTGGAGAACCTCTCTCATCACAAATTGTAGTTAGTACAGGTACTTTCCATAGTTTTGAAAATATCACAACTAGCTACACTGACCTTTATGAAACCTTTTACAAACAATCTTCTGAGGGAATTCCTTGCAGCTTAACTCCTGTATAGAAATAGTCCACATAAAGGTAATATCCTTTATAAAGGAGTATTTGAGCAAGATCCCACACCATCTTTTTACTAACTACTAATGTGGAACGGTAACTAGCAGAATTATACTGGAGTCCTTCTCCCTATACATTTTCAGGCATTATGAATAAACAGTGGAACTTTTGTACAACATAACAAGTTTGATGCCGTACCTAGCTCTCTTGCTTGGTACATACAGCCTTAATTGAAGCCACCGTTTGTAAAGTATGAAAGATTTGTTGACCACTATATCCTTCCCTGGAGTATTATATTTAAGAAAACTTGGCAGAGAAATGTTCCACGGCAACCCAAACTTTCAATGATCTGTAATAGTCTGGAGGATTCTGTGGCAATCACTGAAAAGAAGCACAAGTTACAGAATCAAACAATTATCTCTACTCATGAGCTGGGTGTTGCCCAACCCGTAAGAGAAGGTAGATAAACAATAACGGTTCTATTTAACAAGAAATTTGTTCTTTTACCAATTTCAACAAAAATCAATAAATGAAAATTTTGAAAAATTTCAATACACAATGAAGCAGAGAAACACATAAACAAAAATCGCAAATTTGTACTACTATAGAAAAAGTGCTCAGTGCTTGTGAGTGTTCACACATGTCTAAATGACAAACAAATAAATGCAGTGTGTACACAAATTAAATGAACAAAGGAACCCAAGTGGTCGATAATCGATGTTCCTTAATGTCCATTCAATTGCCGGTCCATCAATGGATACAATCATATAGGTTTCATTCACCCTTTATGTCCATGATGTTTTGACCCTAGTCTTGCAATGGGTCATCTTCAGGACTGTTAAAATTCATACTGTTCCCCTATGCTGCCATCTGGTTGATTGTTCCTCAGCTGTGCAGCGGGCTAATTCTTGAGGCCTTGTCTTGCAGATTGAAGTAACTTGAGTGACTAATTCCTCATCCTGTTTTTTCTGAGTCCTTACTGGCAGAATCTTCCCTCTAAGATTCTAAGGGGGATATTCACAACATCCTGCGTAAACTAACGCTAACCTCAGTTAGCGTTAGTTTTTTTATCGGCGTCTACCGCGAAAATGTATCGCCGTGCTAGCGGCGTATTCACAACGCGCCGCTAACAGGCCATAATTTCCACTACCCGGTGAAATGTCCGGCGTTGAGGTTAGCGTCACGGCGATACAAATCCTGGCGCTAACGTGAAAAAAGTGCCAATGGGCCAATTAGCGACCAGGAACGACACGCTAATCAGCGTCAGCGCACCTTTTTTCACGTTTGGCGCACAAAACCACCATAAAACGCCCGCTATGCAGCCCAAACACAAAAAAAAAGGAAACTTAGCAGAAGAACCATGGAGGAGCCTGGACCCAGCACAGAGGCCAACAACAATTCCACAAACACCCAGGAGGACCAGCCAGAGACCCTGGGGAAGGCCAAGGAGAAGAGGAAGACGCGGTTCAGTCAGCAGGAAAACCAGGTCCTGATTGCGGAGGTGACAGAACACCAACAACAACTTTTTGTCAGCTCCACTGTGACATTGGCAACCAAAAACGCAATATGGAAGTCCATCGTGGCCAAGGTGAATGCTTTCGGAGAGGTCAGGAGGACAGTGGACGACTGCAAGAAGCGCTGGCATGATGCCAAGCACAAGACCAAGCAGAAACTTGCAGCCAACCTGAAAGCAGCAATGCAGACTGGAGGTGGGAGTCCAGCGCCACAGGAGGAGCTGGATCTGTTGGAGGAACAGGTGTCCCAAGTCATCAGTGAGGAGACGATGGTCGGAGTTCCGGGACAGGATACTGCTCAACACGAACAGACACAACAGCAACAGGGTGAGTACCAACCAGGGACTGGGGGGACGGGTGGAGATGGGCCCAATGGCACTCATGCACATGATCAGTCACACACACAGTGCATCCACATGTCAAGTATCAGAGAGATGGGGCCCTGTGCAGACGAATTGAAAATGTGTGATGTTGAGGCCAGGGGGCCATGTAGACATCCTGACACATCTCCAGTAAATGTGTCCCCCTGCATGTCCATGAGATGCAGTCCTGTGTACACACTGACGGCTTGCAGCATGAGCCCTGTGTGACGATGGTGCATGGCGGGTGTGCTGGTTGGGGGCAGGATGGGGGAGTGGAGTTGGAGATACGACGTGCTGGAGTTATGTAAGTAAAAAATAAATCCAACCAATAACCTTGCGCTTACTGCATAGCTAACTCTGCGTAGCAGCAAGTGCAAGTTAAATAGTAGTATTAATTAATTACTTACCTAACTCAAGCACGTTGTGTCTCCAACTCCACTACCCCCCAACCTGCCCCTCACCTCACCTGCCCTGCACCAGCACCCCGCACCACCGCCCTGCAGAACTACTACTGCAAGCCGTCACTGTGTGTACACCAAGTGAGAAACCATCTAGTGAGTCTGCATACCAGAAACACATGCAGGGTCATATTCACAAGGAAGTGGAGGAGAGAGGCGTTAGCCTTCTTGGCTTAACGCCTCTCTCCGCCACCTTGGAAAAGCAAGGCTACACCATATCCACAAAGTCATGGTGCCGCCTTGCTATTCCACCTGCGATGGCGCTAAGTCTCACAACTTAGCACCAACGCAGGCACCCTTGCACCAGAGTGCAAGGGTATCTGCAAGCAGGGAGGTTCCCTTTATGTACAGGAAGGTGTCCCCCTTCCTGCATATAAATAAACCTAAAATGCCATCTACTAACTTACATGTGTGCTGCTTCATGCAGCACACATGCAAATTACAAAACGGCATTTAAAAATAAAGGTTTGTTCATGTACAGGAAGCTGTACATAAACAAACCATGGCATTGAAGCTCCAATACCCTACTACTAAAACCACTGAAATTCAACAAAAAAAGAACTTACAATCGCACCTTCTCATGGCTGGCTCCAAGAATTTGGAATACCCTTCCAACGGAGATCAGAGCCAACCCCTCGACTGCTTCATTAAAAAAACAGGTCAAATGGCTACTGTTGGAAGAACTTCATCAGCAATAGTCTCTGTCATCTGCTAGACACTGTCTGCACATGTCCGCAAGCCTGACACCTACACAAGCAGGGTCCCTGGCTCTCATACTGTCCAACGCTGTCACCCATCGGCACTACTCGCAGTCAACGCCAGGAGAACGTTTAGGTGCCAATGGGCCACACCAGACACGGCTCACGTTCTGTTCAGCAGCTGCCGCTGCCGCTAGACATTCCCCACCGCACAACACCTGCAGTTTCTGGTCCAGACCTGGCACAAGGCAACAGTCAGTGGCACCCTCAGCTGTAGGGCCCACAGAGGGCAGGAACACTTAGCATTCACCATCAACGTCATCATACGCCGCATCATCTACTCCATGGGCTACATACTCAGCCATGATCAGAGACTGCACCTCACATACCACAAGTACTCAAAATCCATTACCCTGTGGCCGATGCTTGCTAACATCGAACTGAGCCAACTCTTCTCGACACTGCTCCACAAGGCAGGGCACACCTTTAACCCCATCTTCCCGTGTGGAAACTGCGTCCACTTCAACTACACCACTCAACACCCATGGTGTGACCAGCACAGCGTACAGTTCCTCTTCATGAAACCCCATGACACACAAACCCACAGCAGGCGCCGTACAGACTTACAGGAGCTGAGTGAACGAGGATCGGGTACATTCCAATATCAACAGCAACACCCACACCACTGCAGGCAACGCCAACAGCGCAGGCCAGATTTTTCAACCATGTATCTCCAACTGCACATGCACACTTGCCCCAATATGCAACTCCAACATACAGCCTGCTGTGAAAACCACTTCGTTCACATACAACATCAAAGATGACAGATGCATCTGCAGACGCCTGGAGTAGAACTTGAGCTACAGGGCGGGAAACATTGGACATAACCACCTACAAGGACACCTAGCTCATTCTCTCCCTCAACAAGGCACCCCCAAACACCAGACTGGGGTTCCAGGGAGGTAAGCAGCAAGTTGCAACATGGATGTTCAACAGCTGGGGGGTGCTCTACAAAGAGGGGACATTAGTCCTCATCCTCCTGACCACACCATCATCATGTGGCAACACCTGGTGGGCCACCGCCTTTGCCAGCCCAACACACATCAACTCTAGATACCTAGCCATCGTACTCGACTCCTCCCTCTCCATGTACATACAGGTCTACGAAGTGGCCAGCCGCTGCTTCGAAAGGCTCTGCATCCTACATGCTGCCTTCACATGGTTCCCACCCCCTGTCATGTTGGACAGTCAACAACGCTGTCATTGCCATGAGGCTGGACAGTGGAGACTCACTATATGCCCGCTTGGACATGTCTGTGCTCTACACAATCAAGACTGTCCAGCACACCACTGCCACACTCAGCCTTGTGCACATTCTTTCTTCGTAGGTCGAGTGCCTACATTGCACATACTTGGTTGCCACCTCTCATAACATTTGCTAATGTGTAGCAGAGGGGCTATGCCTTTGGGGATGGTTTGTCTACATGGCTGACAACAGTTAACACAGTTACTTGTGTTGTTGTGTCTGGTAGGTGGGCATGTATATTGTCATGTTGAATGTGAGTTTGTAACGTGTGCATTCTCACAGTTGTGGAGTTGAGGTGTGTGTTGTGTTCAGTTGGTACTTACCAACGAGCAGTGCATTTCCATATGTGCCATCCTAAAAGCGCTGATTGATGATGGACTGGCGGAAAATGTAGGAGTCATGCACACTGCCTGGGAACTTGGCTTCGACATTGGTGAACAGGCCCCGGTGATCCACTATTGCCTGCACATTGATGGAATGTGTGTGCTTTCTGTTACGGTATATGTGCGCAGTGTCGGCAGGAGGCACAAGTAGGACATGTGTGCAGTCAATTGCCCCCAACACATGCGGGAAGCCAGCTATGGCGTAGAACCCTTGCTTGGTCTCCAGCTGTTCCTGCGCAGTATTGGGGAAGTGAAGGTGCTGGGGTATCAGGCTGATGATGCCATCCAAAACTGTTGTGAGGAACTTTGATAGGGCTGGCTGTGAGACTCCTCCGACTCTGGCAGTTGTTGGTTGGAAGGTACCAAAGGCCAACAGGTGCAGCACAGCCAGCATCTTTGTTTGCGGAGGGATGTTGGTTATCCGCTGTGTTGGTGCTGTCAGCCTGTGGGCTATCTGTGTCAGGATGTGGAGGATGGCTGTCCTTTTGAGCCTGTAGTGGGCAATTACATCCTCTGGCGTTAGGTCTGGGAGGCTGATGCGTCAGCGATGGACATGCTGTCTTATTCTGCGCAGCCTCGGTGGTGGTCCTCGGGGAGGTGGCAGTGGCAGTGGTTGTTGTGGCCTTCTTGATGCTCCAAGCTGCATGATTAGTACCTCCATGGCATCAGTGGGTGTTCAGATGAGGCTCTGGGCTAGTCTCCCTTATTTACAGCAATTTTTCCCATTTTTAAGACCTTCTTTTTTCTGGTCTTAAGTTCCTGCAGCTAACGGCCCTTAGCTGCAGTTTTTTTATCGCATCGCCGGTCCGGGCCATCATTGTGAATAGGGTAATGTGGTGTTTGCGTGCGTTTTTGCACGGGAACGCCTACATAGCATATCATTAGCGATAAGTATCGCTATCATGATAGGCGATGTTGTAAGCGGTTGCTAACGGCGGAAAACTGTCGCTAACGGATGTTAGCGACAGCTTGAGAATAGGGCGATAGAAATATCGCCGCTTTAGCGGCAGAAAAGTGCAGCTAACGCGGCAATTAATGCTTGAGAATATGCCCCTAAGTGCCTGCACATAATGGTAGTTTCAGCTCAGGTTGTCCTTATTATTCCCTTTGGACATGATAACCTTCGTTCTGCTGTTCTCTAAGCTATGCCCCAGGAACCGTGAATGTACATATCTGGTGTGTTAGGGGAATATATAGCTGCTTCTTTGACAGTTTCTAGCCTGCCTAACCAGAAGCTCAAGGTCCTATAGAAAGCATCCAAGGATTGCCCTGAGCCAGAATAGAAACATTCCTGAATCAGTGGTGGCATCATCCGTCTCTTTTCAGACCCAAAGGGTCATGGAAGTGTTTCCTCTTCCTTCGAAGCCTTGGATGAGTGACCAGTTGGCGTTCACCTGTCAGTCTGATTTAGGCATCCTCACACGAGGCCTCACTTGGACTGTAACCCCAAATCCCAGTTTCCTAGTCCCAGCTATTCCTAGTATGACAGTTGTCCCTATCTGCAAATCTTCATCTTGACATCTCAGTTCTGGAATATAAGTCAACAATATTTATTTATTTGATAGTTAATTAAAACCATTCAAATAATTTTTAAAACATTCATTTGTTTGTACCAGAGTTGTCACTTAAACAATCTTAAAACATTACATTAAGACAGACATAAATTATAAAAAGGAATCATCACTAAAATGTCACAGTGATAATCAAACAATTTGTATCAATATAGCTTAGTGCAAAGAATTCAAGATTTCCTGTAGTTTTATATAGCGCGAACTTGACCCGAACGTATCAGGTATCAGAGCCCTTTACACGAGCACAGTTGCCTAGTGCGAAATTCAATTTTTTTGCGGGCAATTCAGCACATCTGTTAAAAAATGTAATTAAAATCTATCAAATTTAAAACGATATAGGGCACAGATGCCATCATACTAATACACACAATAGATAACCGTGGTTCAAATTATATTGAAGAGATTGGGAATGGAGATCGAGATTATACATGTCCAATACGAGATTAATACTTATAAAGTGAAATGATGTTCTTCCAAAGCTCTTTATCAGTCAATTATCGTTTCAACCGTGTCCATGAATTCCACAAAACAGGCAATAAGCCTACAGTCCTTTTCGTGGAAGCAATGCTTGATTGTCTTCTGACAGACATGGACATGCTACTCTCTAAATTGAGGCTTTAACCAAAATCGTCTTTCCCATTCAAAGCAAGGGCATATACATAGGACATGGGACAAACATTCCTTCAGGAAGGAACAAAAATGTCAAGAGCTGTCTTTACGCATGTGTTTCCATCTTTGGGTGACTTTTCCGACATCATATAGTCCCATCCATAGTCTTAAAAAATTGAGCATATCGTTTCTTGACAGAGTAATGCCAGATAAAATTGGGGCTTCATCTCGGCATAGGTTGCAACTACATGTCGGTTATGAGATTTTGATTATAAGTGTTCTTCTTTTTCTGACAGCATTTTTACTGCCTTTACTAAAAGGATTTTGAAGGCCCTATATGAGATGTTTAAGTCCCATGCGTGATTTATTTGAAGATTTTCCAAGGACTTCTGCACAAACTCCTGCCAAGGTGATGTAGGCAAATTAAACAGATTTTCACCCAGATTAAATTTGAGGCTCCCAGCTTCAGTTTTCTTTCATTTAGACCAGATTTTCAAAAAAGCGACCCTCTGTGCCAATGTTTGTTTGGTAAGGCCAAATTCTAATCGTATATGGGCTTCTCTAGTGGAGTTTGAGAGTCAAAATATTTGATGAAAAAGTCTTGATTGATTCTTATTTAGCCAACCCCCAAATTTATTAGGGAACACTTCAAGGCCATAAACTGAGAGCAGAAATGTAGCTTTTATGACTTGCAATTATGGTAAAAGTGACGGGCCTGTGATATTATTTGCTATTTTGCAAAGACCTGCAGCTATCACCTTAGCGGTTATTGCAGAGCGTCCAAATGAATGCATGAAGTGCCAGAGGACTGAACCCCGATGCCTAGATACTTACATGAATTAACATTATCAATTGTATGCTCCCCTAATTTCCAGGACCAGGGATACCACTTGCGGATCATTGTAAAGGTGACAATTTTCATTTTTCCTGGGTTTATTTCTAGTCCATTGATCTTACAATAAGAGGACAGATTATTGAGGGAGTGTTGAAGCCCAACAGCCGAGAAATCCAGCAATACGGTGTCATCTGCCTATTGCATGTGCAGAAGTTGGACATTCAGTCTCGGAGGGCAGGCTTTTGGATTTTTCAGAGCTGGTTCAATATCGGCAGTAAATTATTAAAAAGGCTAGGGCCCAAACACATCCCTGTTTTAGCCCTTTGTCTTTAGGTACTCTTTTGGACAGAGTGGCATCACTACTGAGTTTGACTTGAACCCAATTGTTGGAATATAGGGCAATGATGGGATTTAATATTTTTACTGGGAGACCCCAATTGCTGAGCGTTTGCCATAGCTGAGCCCTCTCGATGCTATCAAATGCTTTTTTATATTAAAAAAAGCATGCATGTAAAGCTCGTTTGTTGACCAGGGTTTTATGCACTAAGAAGGCAAGTGCCATGATATTATCAACGGTTCCAGCATTGTTATGAAACCCTGTCTGCATACAGGGAATTATGTTTGCCACCGTAGCCCTGTCTTGGACATCTTGCAGAATCAAGGAGGCAAAGAATTTGGCATCCACAGTGACCAGGGCTATGGATCTATAGTTCTCTGGGTCGCCCCTACTTCCTTTTTATGTATAGGGACTATATATGCCCCCTGCCATGATGAAGGAACAAAAACTAGTTAAGAGAATATTATTAAAAATGCTGCCCATTGCATTGGTCTAGAATTGTGGCTCAGCTTTAAAGATTGCAGTAGGTGGGCCATTGGGCCCTAGGGCTCCATTACTCCTCCCCTTAGTGATAATGTTCTCCAAGGCAAGGGGGAGATCCTGGAGGAGCTTGGACATACCCACTGATTCAGAGATTGGTCATTGTTAAAGCTTCCTTGAATTGGGCAGATGAGAGTTCTAGAGCCGCCGCACTGGATCTGTACAACCTGGCAACATACGTCTGCCCTGTGTTACTATTCAGTTAATTTTGCCTCACGGTGTGAGCCACAGGTTGAGGCTGTGAGAAAGTTCACCCATTTCCACAACTGGCAGATTTATCTGGTGTGGAAGCTTTGAATAAGAAGATCCAAATGTGTTCAATCGCAGCTTGCTTTGCTTCACAAACTAGCTTTTTATAATATTTCCAAAGATGAATAAGTTTAGTCTTGCTTTGATTGACACCTTGCCTTGCCTTGCCTTGGAGACTGATTTAACCAATTTGTCTGCCTTCCTCTTTTCATTGTGTAGACTTGTTTTATAGCATGATCTCACACAATTTATGAGGGTGGTTAAGCAATTATCCTGTCTGCGCATCAATGCCCTAAATTCTGGGTTTAGGCCAGCCAATGCTTTGTCTGAAGTTGCCAGGCAAAAGAGCTATTGTATTTAGATAATTTGAACACTCATCCCCAAACCGGTTCCTCCAAAGGCGAGCTGTTTTCCGACATTGGTGGTCCAGGTAATTCGATCTGCTCTTTGGACCGCCAATCCATCTCCTATCAGAATGGCACAATTGATCTTATAGTCTCGGATCTGAAACTAACTTCTGTGTAAAATAGTTGCTTTCTAGGCGGTGCTGTATTAGAAACTCTAGCAATGATTGAAGAGAAACACTCATAAAAACATATAGTTCAGCACAGCACCACGCTTGGGAGCAAAGTGTGTAAATACTGCAGGGTGATCCATGCTGTGCCGGCCGTTTAAAGCACGTAGCCCAAGTGCGTGAAAGGCTTCAACTAGAGTGTCCCCTATTACATCTCCACGTTGCAGGTGGAAAAGGAGAGGTGGATTGTTCCATATTAGGTTTATCAGCCTCGTAGATTCTAAATTATCACAGAAATTAAACAAATTCAAATTGATGTCACCTGTGACCAGTAATTCTGCGTGTGGATTAGCCATGATGATTTCATAAAGATAACTTGTCAGATAGTTCACTTTGGTTTGAAGAAATGTTCTATCCGGGTTTAAGTATATACAAAACAGGAGTAGATTCTGCTGGCACTTATTTGGACATTTGATTGAAATCTCCAGAATCCTTGATTTATCTGAGCTCATTTTTCTCTATTTTATAGTTCATAGACAGTCCACATAGTATTGCAAAAGCGTCTGCAGATCAACCTTTAGAGGCCCTTTTGTGTGCAGGGATAGCAAACGATCCATTAATTCACTGCCGGGGGACTACTTTTCTTGCTTGGTTGGATTGCCCCAGAGTTGCCGGGAGCCAGGTCCAATCTTGCTGCCCTTGATGGATAGCTTTTATCACTGTGCAGTATCGACTGCCTTGACTTCCCAAATTTACACTGATTTCCTCAAATGCAGGCCTGATAAATTTCATTTGGGGGATGCTCTTCAGAGTTGAATAAGCACTTACACTGTGATATTGGGCAGGCTCAGCCATCAATGTGGGGTGTCTGACACATTCTGTATTTCTTTCATTGATATACTTAATAAGCAAGGCGTTGTATAAGTGGTCTGTTTTGGCATCCATTTTAAAGATAGCAGGATATCTTTCTGGTTCAAGAAGCATGATTTCAATTCTCCATCTATCAAATATCTCTTTTTGACCCACAATGGCGAAAGCTGCCTCCTTGGATTCTAGTGTCAACTTAATTGTCTCAGTCAGGTCGCCATCTTGTTTAGTCATTAAAGCCACTTTACTAATTGTCTGAGCTCAGAATTGAAAGCCAGTGGGTAAATCACTCAGTAACTTAGATATGTTGCTACAATTTAGGTAATCTTGGGGACCGCTTAACTTGTAAAGAGGCTTGAGTAAAATTACTGCTTTGTGGTGTGTGTCTGATTCTTCTTGCAGCAACCGTGTCCCAGAGTTAGAATGATATTGATCCTCCAATTGATAAGCTACCTCTGGCTTTGGGAGCAATATGTTCATGTACTTAGAGCACCCTCCTACCTGAGCTTCGTTATCGATTAAAGGAAGGTTTGAAGCTCTTACAGAGGCAGTCTGAGTCCATGGTTGGACCCTTGTTCTGATTAACCGTGGGCTCCTTAGGCTGAATATTTTCATGTACAACAGATGCGCTACTTTTCGTGCTTTTGGCAGGTGCATTAATTTTTTCAGATGAAACACAGTGATGGGCGCATGAGGGCGCAAAAGGGCTACTGTTTTGGCCGATAGAAGTCTCTGCCTGTCCACATTAGTAGGTGATTCCGTATCTGGCAATGGGATAACTGGCACAGAAAGTATCAGATTTTGGGCCAATGTCAATGGCCCATGTGCTGAAGAATCTTGAGATTGAAAAGCACCTATTTGGGGCTCTGATGAATGCTTCTTTATGGCTAATGCACTGGGGAGCCTTCATGGTTCTTCGGAAAAATCGATTTTTGATTCTGTGCCGTTGTAACTGGCTTGTTCAAAAACAGAGCATATAGCTTCTGTTGTGCTCTAGATGCGAGTGAAGCACTCCTTTTCCTTTGTTTAATTTCCTCAGCCTCCTGCGGTTCGTTTTTGACAGGACTGGCAAAACCCCATCTTTATTATTTAGATCCTTTGTGATATTTGCTTGTTGGAGCTTCTCAGTTGGGTGTGTCTCCACTTTTTCCAAACGAGAGACACAGGGGCATATTCTCAAGCCCCTATCGCCACGGGAACGTCACTTTTTCTGACGTTCCCGTGGCGATAGGGTCAGCGCTTATTCTCAAGGCAGCGTTAACCCACTTAACGTGGCTTTAAGCCACGTTAAGTGGCTTAACGCTGCCTTGAGAATAAGGCCCCTTTCACGCTAAATTTAGCGTGAAAGGGGCGTGCAGTGGGTGTTGCGGTGGGCCTTCCACCGACACACCCATTGTGATCGACGCTGCCACCTATTATCCAGGGCGGCGATAATTGGTGGCAGCGCCGAACTTAAGACCAGAAAAATCCTGGTCTTAAGGTGGAGAAACGAGGAGAAATGCTTTATTTCTCCTCGTTTTTGCTCTTTCCATGTGTGCTGCCTTGTGCAGCACACATGGAAAAAGCAAAATGCCATGGTTTGTTCATGTACAGGAAGGTGTCCCTTCCTGAACATGAACAAACCTTTTCAGAAATGCCATTTTGTAACTTTGATGTGTGCTGCACGAAGCAGCACACATGAAAGTTACAAAATTGTATTTTAGGATTGTTTATGTGCAGGAAGGGGCACCTTCCTGTACATAAACAACCCTCCCCTGCACACAGACACCCTTGCAAGGATGTCTGCGTTGGCGCCAAGTCGTGAAACTTAGCGCCTTCGCAGGGGGAAACGCCAGGCTGCACCACATTCTTGAGAATAGGGTGCAGCCTCGCGTTTCCGAAGTGGCGGTGAGAGGAGTTAAGCCAAGGAGGCTAACGCCTCTCACCACCACTTCCTTGAGAATATCCCCCACTATCTTTCCCTGGAGTTCGGTTTTGCACAGCCTTATTTAGTTCACCATCTGGCGGTTGTTGCTCTGTCACAGTTGGAGGTTGGGGATTGATTGATGTTACAATTGGATCAGTGCAGGCAGCTTGCAGACTGTGGGCTTTTCTGTAGCATTGCACGGCAGGTTAAAAGGCCACCCATCTTTTCCTGAGTTCATATCTCATTGCGAGGTGAACTGTGCTGACATCCGAGTCGGAGTGCTCTACACTTCTGCAGTAGTAATGACTACATTAGTTTGAGTGCCTCTGCTGGTCCCTTTCGAATACCCACTTGGCTGATAGGCCAGCCAACATGGTTTTATTGCTATAAAATCATATATAATTGTTTTTAAGATAGTTGGAACCTCTTCCAGTTTTGATATAATAGCTTGACATAACTGAGGGCATAGCAATTGAGAAGTTGGCGGGGCAGCCTGAGCTTTGCTGATTAATGTATTCAAGCCATGAGGTTTTACATCGACAATACCACGCTATGAGCAGACATCAGTAGTTTTTCCATGACCACATTTTGCCTAGAAAGGGCCAAGATAATCACATTTATGTGGTCAAGAGCTCATACCAGTTAGCAGAATCATTTTTCACATCTTGCTTAACATTGATTTCAGTCTCTGGTTGCACTAAGTAGTTCCCTGGTTCGTTAGTACTGAGCTCTATAAGTTCTTTATCTGTAACATTATTGGGGCTCCTATTAGTCTTTGGGTTGGAAGTCACAGTTTTTTTATTACTTGAAATTGACTTGACAGTGCCAAAAAGGGTGTTTGCCTCTCTGCTTCAGCCACCATGTAAGTTCAATGGGCTCGGTGGTGAATATTATGAGGAGAATCGCACCCCCCCTCCCGCCAGCACCCTCCCAAAAAGGTGAAAAATAATATGGGTTTTAAACCCGTTTTAGTATTGTTTTATTTTTCTTCAGTGTGCCGAGTCTTGGGTGCTGGCCTGGGTGGTGACAGGCACTGAGGGGGCGTGGTAGGTGCACTGCCTTCACTGCGCATGAAGGTTTGGACCGGCCAAACCGTCATGCGCAGTGAAGGTGTCTCCAACCCGAGCTGCGTTGGTGGGTTAGAGACAGCCTCCCTGGGAGCACAAATTGAGGGCACTCAGGCGAATCCTGATGCTGCACTTATGCTGTGAGAGCTTCGCCAGGATTGGCGGCAGTGAATTTTGGGAGCCTGTCTGCAGAAGAGCAGGTGAGAGCGCGATGCGGCTGGGAGCATGTCTGCAGAGGAGCAGGAGAGAGCTGGCTGAAAGTAAGGTCAATTCTTATTTTTTATTTCTTTTCTTTTTTTGT
This sequence comes from Calotriton arnoldi, assembly GCA_963921515.1. Classification (NCBI taxonomy): domain Eukaryota; kingdom Metazoa; phylum Chordata; class Amphibia; order Caudata; family Salamandridae; genus Calotriton; species Calotriton arnoldi. The sequence goes on along the minus strand of CAWUFW010012848.1, from coordinate 425,373 downwards.
GTGTAGTCCATTGTCGTCATGCTCCTCTCCACCACCCTGCCGCCACGCCACTCAGCCCTGACACTTGCCGCTGCTGCGAGGAGGTGCACAAAAATGGAAAGTGTCTTACAGGGACTGATGGCTGACTTGTGGTAGAGTTTAAGGTGGGCCCAGCCTGGGCTTGCTGTACTTGTTGTGTTCGACCTTGGTTGACCAACATCCACTGAGTGCTGCAGCCGGTGCTATTTCATTATTTATTTAGAAAGGGACACCTTTTGCGCTTGTCCATTATCCCGTCTCCTTTTGTAAGCTTGCCTCTGCTCTTTAAGCCTTTTGGTTTCCGGGAGTTCAGTAAATTAAGCATCATTATTTTATAACGATAGTAAAATTGTAAGAGCCTAAAAGGTGGGTGTAATAGTTTGTTTACCAAAACATTCCTGATTGGTGCCACATTTGCCTTGATGCCCCACACCCTAGTGGAATTTAAGTTATTCTGAATCCTTGCCATGGAAGGCCTTCCAAGAGCTGTTGATCTCAAGCCTGCTATTTGAAACCCTAACTTTGAACTAAAATCGGGCAGACGGTGTGGTCCTATCAGTACACCCACTTATGCAGCTTATGTTGCTATATATATTAGTTGGCAGATTGGCGATTGAACTCTTAAATACTTAGGGGCATATTATCATGCCATTTTTTGCCGCGTTAGCGGCACTTTTGTGCAGCTATCGCGGTTCTTTTTTTAACGCCCTATTACCAAGCTGTCGCTAACAGGCGTTAGCGACAGCTTTCCGTGATAGCAGCCGTTTTTTTCATTGCCATGTATGCCAGCGATAGTTAGCGCTAATGACATGCAAAGTAGGCGTTCCTTCTCAAAATTTCTTGAAAAATGTCGCTAACACCACATCGCACTATTAGCAATGATGGCCCGGACCTGCGAAGCGATAAAATAAGTTGCGCTAAGGCAGGAACTTAAGACCAGAAAAAAGCTGGTCTAAAAATGGTGATAAAGGGAGGTATATAAGGGAGACTAGCGCAGAGCCCCATCTGAAGACCCACTGACGCCATGGAGGTACTAATCATTCAGCTTGGAGCACCATGAAGGCAACAACCACCACCACCACTGCCACCTCACCCAGGACCACCATCGAGGCAGCGCCAAAGAAGACTGCGGGCCCTGCGCAGACGTCCCAGCCTCGCAGACCTAACGCCAGAGGATGTCATTGCCCACTACAGGCTCAAAAGGACATCCATCCAACACATCCTGAACCTGAAAGCCCACAGGCTGATGCCACCAACACAGCGGAGAACCAACATCCCTCCTCAGACAAAGCTGCTGGCTGTGCTGCACATGATGGCCTCTGGGACTTTTCAACCAACAACGGCCAGAGTCGGCGGAGTTTCACAGGCAGCCTTTTCAATCTTCCTCCCGACTGTCTTGGATGGCATACTCAGCCTGATACCCCAGCACCTTCACTTCCCCAACACTGTGCAGGAACAGATTGAGACCAAGCAAGGCTTTCACGCCATAGCCGGATTCCCGCAGGTGTTGGGGGCAATTGACTGCACACATGTCCTATTTGTGCCCCCTGCGACAGCGCACACATATACCACAACAGAAAGCACACCCATTCTATGAATGTGCAGGCAATAGTGGACCACCGGGGACTGTTCACCAATGTCATAGCCAAGTTCCCAGGGAGTGTGCATGATTCCTACATCTTCCAACAGTCCATCCTAAACCAGCGCTTCCAGGATGGCACATACGGAAATGCAGTTCTTGTTGGTAAGTACTAACTGAACACACCACACGCCTCAACTCCACATTCATGCAACTCACAACTGTGGGAATGTACATGTTACAATCTCACATACAACATGTCAATCAACATGCCCACTTACCAGACACAACAACACAAGTAACTGTGGGAACTGTGGCTAGCTATGTAGACAAACCATCCCCAAAGGCCTAGCCCCTCCGCCACTCATTTGCAAATGTGGGGAGAGTTTGAACCAAGTATGTGTGACGGAGGGACTCGATCCATAAGGAAAGTATGTACACAAGGCCAGTGTGTCGGTGTCGTGCTGGACAGTCGGGAGTAAGCTGAGCGCAGACCTGCCCATGTGGGCATATAGTGTGTTTCCGTAGTCCAGCCTGATGGCAATGACTGTGTGGGTGACTGTCTTACCTGACAATGGGGGATCCATTGGAAGGTTGCATGGAGGTTGCAGATGCAGTTGAAGCAGCTGCAGGCCACTGCGTAGACCTGTTGGTTCATGGAGAGGGAGGTGTCAAATACGGTGCCTAGGTACCTAGAGTTGGGGGGGGGCTGACGAAGCCGTTGGCCCATCATGTGATGTCACATGCTGATGGGTTGGTTACGAGGATGAGGACTCATGTCTCCTCTGCGTATAGCACCCCCCAGCTGTTGATCATCCATGTTGCAACTTACAGCAATCCTTACTGGAAGCCCAGTTTGGTGTGTGGGCGTATTGTTGATTGAGATTATGAGCCTGGTGTCCTTGTAGGTGGTGATGTCTAATGGTATCCTCAATCTTGCACCAGTTCTTCTCCATGTGTCAGCAGATGCATCTGCCAACTTTGAGGTTGTTGGTGACCGAGGTGGCATTTATTGCACGCCCTATGTTGGATTTGCATAGTGGGGCAAGTGTGTATGCACAGTTGGAGATACATGTCTGCAAATCGCGGTCTAGCGCTATTGGTGTCGACTGCAGCGTTGTGGGTGTTGCTGTTGATGGTGGTGTGTAGCATCTCCTCAGTGACTGAGCTCCACTAACTTTGTGTTGTTCCGGATGTGGTTTAGGGTGGCTTGGGGTTGACCGACGAGGAAGTGTATGCGTTTGTGGTCACTACATGTGCGTTTGGTAGTGTTGATGAAGTGGACGAAGTTTACACATGCAAAGAAGGTGTCAAAGGTGTGGCCTGCCTTGTGGCTCAGTGTGGTGAAGATTTGGGACAGTCTGATGTCAGCAAACATTTCCCAGAGTGTAATGGATTTTGAGTAGTCGTGGTATGTGAGTTGGAGGCTCCGCTCAGAAATGAGTACGTAGTCCAGGGAGTGGACGGCGTGGCGTCTGATGATGTTGATGGTGTGGGTGAAACGTTCCTCCCCTCAGTGGGCCCTGCAGGCGAGGGGGCTGCTGAGTGTTGCTTTGTGGCAAGTCTGGACATCAAACTGCATGTGTTGTGCGGTGGGGCAGGTCTTGAGGCAGCGGCAGCAGCAGAACTGAACGTGAGCCATGTCTGGTCTGGCCTATTGGCATTTAAACATTCCCATGGCGTTGACTGTGAGGAGGGCGGATGAGTGCTATCGCTAGACGGTAGGAGAGCCAGGGTGCCTGCTGGTGTTCGTTTTAGGCCTGCGGATATACGCAGATGGCCTTGACATTGTTGCACAGTAGGAGTGCCAGTGATGCAACCGCGCAGCGCACACAATAAAATCGGCTCGGGGGCAGTGGCGTAACGAAACATGAGGGGGCCCCCCTGCAAAACACATGGAGGGGGCCCCCCCCGTGGCCCGGCCCACCACCTACCACTTTGCCCCACCGCCCAAAAATCTGGCATATTTCGATTTGAAACCTCCAACATTTAAATGAAATACCTCTATATTGTCTTTCTCAAAGTTCTAATGAGAAAGTGGGAAACCGTCTTAACATATAAGCTACGCCATTTGTAACAATAATGTCAAAAGCAGAATATTTAACTGAGGCAGCAATCAGAACAATGCCAAGGAGCGATCCTATGGTCTCAGGAACTGCAGCAATAAGAACAATGTCAAGGAGCGATCCTATTGTCTCAGAAACTGCAGCAATCAGAACAATGCCAAAGAGCGGTCCTATTGTCTCAGGAACTGCCTATGGCTGAAGAATAACTATGAAGGGTCTGAATTAGAATTGACATTAATGGACAATAACATGGAACTTTGAAAGACAAACCCAAACCTGGAATTCCATAAAAACTCGACTGACAACCAGTGGTGGCTGGTGACATTTGAAAATGGTGGGGCGTAAACGTTGTGTGGGAGAGCACCATGGCGAGGGAGCGCAGCGAGCGAGCCTGAACCACTAAAGGGGGGTTCGGGGGAGGTTCTCCCCCTGAGAAAATTTTGAAAAAAGAGTGGGTAAATGGTGCATTTTCAAGCAAATGTGAGAAGCAAGAAGGTTAATAAAGCAATTGTGAAAGTGCAGTTATTGCATTAATAAAGGGATGTCATATAACAACAACATGGTAGCTGCCTATTCAGTATAACCACAGAGCTTCATAACAGACTTCAAGATACAATGCAGAGAACCTCACAGATTCTTTTAATTTAAACTGCAAACAACTAAACAAACAACTAAACAGAAACATTCAAGAAGAAATATTATGATTAAAGTATTGTTCACTTTCTGTAGACAAAATCTAGAGAAGTAGTCACTCTGCACTTCAAAAAGTGTTAATCTTTATATAGCGGTAACGCGACCCGAAAGTATTAGTGCGGCTGGCTTTACATAAGCGCGCCAGTCAGTACACACGGAGGACACAATCGGTATCAGTCAGTGTCCTCCCTCCAGTCCTCATACACACAAAGTCAAGAACTGACTGGCGCGCTCTTTTAAAGCCAGCTGCGCTAATACTTTCGGGTCGCGTTCCTGCTATATAAACATTAACACTTTTTGGAGCACTTCAAAGAGTGTGTTAACAAAAAAGTATTTTTTGGTATGACGGGGGGATTAGTCTCCCAGACCTTAAAAAATATTACTGGGCGGCACACTTCGCAGCCATCAATCATGGCATGTATCGCTGAGTGGATGACCCGGGATACGCCATGGATTGGTGGCTCCTCCCAGGCGGGGACTATAACAGAGCACTTTATTCCAGGCCACGGTGATGCCCTCTAACGGGACCGACACGGCACTCGGTTCGGGTTTGGCACGCGGCCACTAAAAGCCTGGGATGGGAACGAAAACTAACGTTAGCAACACCCCTCTGGGACTCCGAGAGACTAGGTGACCTTTGGAAATCGAAAGGCTTTGACAAATGGGATCTCATCGGGATCTCAAAGATCGGTGACATGTGGGAACAGGGAGACGTAGTGACCTTTGCCCTCCTGCAACAGAAGTATGAGCTCGCTCACACAGAATATTTCCGTTACCTCCAAGTCCGACATGCATTACAGTCACGTCTCCCTAAACGTTCCTCCCCCCCAGAATACACACCTCTTGAGGACAGACTACTGGATGGCTATCTACCAGAGAAAGCGATCTCTCTCACATACAAAAAACTAATAAACAACACAGAAGACCCACTCCAGGGCACCAGGTTGAAGTGGGAAAGGGATGGTCTCGAACTTGATGATGAGGAATGGCAGGAGGCACTGTCCTCCCCAAGGGAAGTGGCCATCTCTGCCAGGCTACGACTAGTACAACTTAAAATCTTGCATAGGGTGTACGTAACTGGACCCTGCCTTGTCAAAATGGGGAGGGCGGAAGGGGGAGAATGCAGGAGGCAATGTGGATCCGAGGGAAAGTTTATGCACATTATATGGGAGTGTGAACTGATCCACAGATATTGGCGCCAAATACATGCAGTACTCGGTGAAGTGTTGGGGCTCGATGTCCGTCTGGAAGCGAAGAGGTGCCTGTTAAATGTGTGGGAACCCACAGACCTGAGCAAAATGGGTAAAATCTGGGTAACGCTGGGCCTAATGGTGGCAAAGAGGAACATAGCCCAGATGTGGGGGGCTAACACCCCGCCAACTATAACGGAATGGAAGAAAAATATGGACTGGTGCATGTTTAGAGAAAAGACGTATACATTGCGAGAGGTTGCCCTAAGAAGTGGTCGCAAATATGGGGGGCATGGAACACATACCGTGGGGAGATCTGTAGTCCACCACGCAGCGTAACCTTGGATGACTTGCCCTTGCCATAAGCAATGTATCCCCAGATGTGCAATTGATTTATTCTAATTGTAGTCGTGACTGTCAAAGTGTCACCAAATGTATTCCTCCTATTTGTACCTACATATACGAAATCTGTATTAGTGCTGATTTTTTTTTATGATTGCTTAATAAAAAGAAATATAAAAAAAAACCAAAAAGTATTTAGTTCATTTCATCATGGACTTTGCGAACTCACTAACAGTGTTAATAGTGAGTTTGCAAAGTCCACGATGGAACGAAATACACAGGGACTCACTGGAAAGAACGACATACTTTTTTGTTAGGCACAGGGAGATTAATGATTTTTTCCCAATCCCCAGTATCACAGGATGTTGAGCCAACGACGCCACGCCGACCTGCTCGAACCACACATCACCAGTATTGAAAAAAAGCGAAGGAAAGTTGTATTTAAAACAATCTTTTCAAGAATCATTTAATGCCATCAGGGCAAGACTCTACAGAACAGTGCTGGTTTTATCAGGGGGCCCCCTGAAAGTCTGGGGCCCTGGGCCAGAGCCCACTTTGCCCATGCCTCAAAAAGTCTCTAGATGGCATCTGACAGTCTTTTTTGGCGCACCCTCCCTCCTCCTTTTCCATGAATTCCCTCACTACCACTCACCAACAATGCACCTCATCTCTCTATAGCACCTTTCTGACAAACATTTCATTTTTTTTATAGCTCTACTTATAGTTTACTCACACTCAGTTCTGTGATCTGCATGGTACACGTTCTTTGTAGCAGGCATATCAACCCTATGCGCTTTGTGGGTGGTTGGAGTGCCCATGTGAGTGCAGGGTGAGTGATGCGACAGTGTGAAAGTAGGGTAAGAGGAGTGACTGGAGGGTGAGTGAGGTGACCATATGAATTTGGGTGCGGATGTAAGTGCAGAGTGGGACGAAAGAATGCATGGTTAGTGATGGGCTTGTTTAAGTGAGTTTGCAGATTGAGCAGTGAGTGGGACAGCTGAGTGAAGTGTGACATGAGTGCAGGGCGAGTAGTGTGCAGGGTGAGGTACAGGCAGGGTGAACAGCGCAAGTGCATTGTGAGTGCAGAGTGATCACTGTGAGTGCAGGGTGAGCGGGTGAATGGTGGGAGTACATGGTGATCAGTGAGTGCATTGTGATTGCTGTGAGTGCAGGGTGAGCGTAAAAGTGAAGGGTGAGAATGAGGAGTGAGTTGTCTGAATGCAGGGTGCATTCCCAGACACTTGAAGTAACTCAGCATGTTATTGACGGCGGCGTAGGGTTTTCAGATATAAGTTAAACTATTGCTATTATGGCGTTAATAAGGGATCGAGGGTTGAGGAAATAAATCATGTGCTGATCCTGCAACAATCTTCCTGTCTTATGATTAGGGTTGCCAGCTCATTATTTTGATGTCCCAGACGGGACAAAAATAAGCAGTCACCTAAAGCCGTATTTTCAGCACCTATCTGTTCATACTTCGAACAACAAATATAAATAGAAAGCACTTTTAATTGTGTTCTAGGGCTGCCTGAATGATCCATGACTGATAATTAAAGTGAACAAAGACAGGAAAGTCACATTACAAATCAATACATACTTTATTTATAACCCTATTTAGTGTCAAGACGAGGTTTTTCCAAGCTCTTTAAACAACACATTGCTGGCATTTTTCTTTTGGCAACCTTACTTTATATTCCTTTTCATGAAATGCATTCTCGCACTACGGCAGTAAATGTAAAATACAAATGTAAGGAATAGGCAGAGTGTGGGCCCAGGGGGTACTGGAACCACAAAAAAACTAAGCCTTGGTAACCAGTTTACAAAGGTATGTAAATATGCAAATGGTCTCTGGCCTCGAGGCAGTTGCCTTCAACCCCCTTGCTTCTGGGCCTGGAAGCTGAGGTCACCTGCACCCACCGCACACGGCAGGCACCATTTAATTTATGAGGTAGGACTGTTATGAGGCAACTCACTGGTGCAACCAACGCCGGCGAGAGAGTGTAGTGCTGCCTGTGTGCGCTACAGCGCTGATGGGGCCCCTGGAGGCTGGAAAACGGGGGCTGCTGGGGGCCTAGCTGCCAATGTTTCAGATTGCTTTTGTGTGACATTTTCATAATTTCAGTGTAATTATGAGTGAAATTTCAACGACTAGGAGTGACACTTTCTAGTGTGCCAAATCAAGCAATGAAGACGAGGGAAACATATAAATATCAGAAATTACACTCATTGAAGCGACAAGAAACTCTAAGAAGATCTTAAAACTGCTACAAAGCACCAGAAATGTAAGGGCACTAACCTAGTGCCCTTACATAGGAGTGCTACATGGAGGCTGTGCTTTGCTGCAGCCATGGCCCCAGAGTCAGGGGTTTGAGGAAAGCGGGAGGTGTGAGAAGGCTCCATGCATTGGGTTGCTACCTGGAGACTGTGTGTCACTGCAGCTAGGCCCCAGATTCTGGGGTTTTGAGGGAAGCAGAGGCGTGTGAGAAGGCTACATACACATAGCTGCCAAGTGTTCAGATTGTGTGACATTACCATGGATTCAGTGCACTTATAAATGACCCTCAACTGCCAAATGTGTGACACTTAGGGGTCGATTCCGATTCGGGCCGGAAAAAGCACCGACCGACTCGGAGCCGGCATTAATTCCGACCGACACGTACCTGTGGCGCCCGACCCGCCAAGTACGATGCAAAGCGTGCAAAATCCGACCGACACGTACGGAACCCAAGCCGAACGACCGAGCCGCACGGAAAACAGCAATCCGGCCGGAAAAACACGCGAATCGAACCGACCGACACGCACCCGGAACAAATCCGACCGAAACGTACCCGCGAACTCCAAACCGCCAAGTACGATACAAGGCGCGAAAACCACGACCGAGTCGGACGGAGGACAAGCCGTACGACCGACACGCATACAAAACTGCGAGCCGAAGCAACACAAAACACCGCGACCGACGCGTACGCAGCATAAAAAATAGCACAAACACAGCGTGAACGAAACGGAGAAGACCGTACGAGACAACTGCAGGGTCCGACTCGGTCACAAGAATGTTTCCAACATGCACAGAAAGTACTAAGGGAAAATACACAAAAAAAGGGCAAACAAGCAATTACAAAGCCAATAAATACTGGGGGGGTGGGGACAGAGAACAAAGACACACCCACAACTCCACTCATATAAAGGACACAAATCCCAACCATGATCCTTTGCAAATGCTATTCACCTGCCAGCACTCAACAGACAGCAACCACACACCCACAGCTCATCCCTCACACAAGCCACACACCATCAGCACACCAACAAATAGCTACCTCACATACACCCAGCAAAACACACACTCACACACCTTCACCTGCACACCAACACACACATCACTCACCATCACCACCCATCACCATGCCCCCCAAGAAGAATCCCAAGTTCCTAGATTGTGAATTGGAAGTCATGGTAGACGAGATCCTCAGGGTAGAGCCACAGCTGTTTGGCGCACTGGTCCAACAGACACCCATCTCCCAGAAAACAAAGATGTGGGAGAGGATCATCAACAGGGTGAACGCACAATCACCATGTCTGCGCACAAAGACTGACATCCAGAACAGGTGGTATGACGTGCGCAGGAGGGTACGGGAGCTGCTGAAGAAGGACTACCTCCTGAGCCAACACACCGGCAGTGGCCCTCCTGCCAAGCCAGTATACCTCAGGCCCTGGGAGGAGAAGGTGCGGGCCATCCTTCCGCCAGTGAGCGTCTATGGACTACAAAACATCCCAGAGCCTGGTGAGTACACAACAAATGTACACAATATTCTGCCACAATACACACACACATCACTGTCAAGGGGAGAGTCAAACCATGCACTCTTAGCAATTACACAGCAACCAGAACAGAATCATTTCAAAATGTGTATGTCAGTCAGATAAACACAACACATGCCATCTCAAAGTTACATTTAACCGTGTCATCACATGTACAAACACAACTACAACTACAGCTAGGCAGTGGCACAAATATAACTAACAAACACATCCAGACATGTAGCCACCACTACAACACCAACACACAGTGAAGACCACTGAAAGAAAGGAATTCTGTGTATGCTGGGCAATTCAGTGTAGCCAATAGCATCATGGGAGTCGTAGTCACAGATATTGCTCACCCCCACAACTGTCCCATCAACACCACCCTGAACCATGCTCACATCACAGGGAGTGGAAAACAACTGACAAGATGGCTGACACTGGCAACTGCTGTGGGGAGCACAAGGCCCCGCTGGCAACTGTGCAACAACCAACAGCAGGACACCACTGACTGACATCTTGAAAGACAACTTTCACTCCCTGCAATGCAAGCACAGTCCATGGTGGGATAACTGACTGGCTGGGTGGGAAGGAGGGCCGGCTGTCAACCAAATACAACCAATGCAGACCATGTTCACACCCCAACAAAGACATAGAAATGCCCAAATAATGCAGGACAATGTGCTACACCAATATCAACCCCTGACTGTGACAACTTCGGACAATGCAATGTACAGGCCCGCACCCAGAGGCACAGTCACAACTGTCAGGTGTGTCAAGCATTGATGCCTGCAGAAACATAACATACATTGTGTGTGTCTCCCAAAAACAGGTGATGGGGACACAGCAGCAGACGCTGAGGAGTCCCAGTCCCAGGCTCAAGAGGATACGGAGCTCACTGGTGTCGAACAGCCTCTGCCCTCCTCGGATGAAGAAGACCAACCTGGCCCCTCCGGTACAAGTCATCATGCAGCACCAGCAGGACCACCAGCTGCAGCACCAGCAGGACCACCAGCTGCACCCCCTGCACCCACCCCTCCAACGACTGTCACCACAAATACCATCCCTGCCGACATGGACAGAACAAGGAGCACCACCAGCACAGGGACCCTGGATCAACGTGGGGCCATGGACACCGCCACCACCACCAACCCCCAAGGGGGACCAGGGTCATCTGTGCATGCCACTGCACGCACTGCACATGTCGGCAGGGGTGGTGGGAGGGGTGGGAGACAGAGGTCGCTGCTTGCAGAGGTGTCTGGTGTGCATGATGACCCACAACTGGCACGCATAGCCGATGCGTACCAGTCCAGCACCGGAGATCTCAGCCAGGTAGTGGGGCTCCTCAGGGACATCAAAGAGCAGCAGGCTGCCCATCATGCCCGCTTGGACTCACACATGTCCCGCGTGGAGTCCAAGTGGGACACACTGCAAGAGATGACGGCGGTGCATAGGGACATATTACAATGCCTCCGCCAGATGACCAGCAACCAGTCTACACCTCCCTGTGTGCCAACAACATCTGGTGCCGGAACAACTGCAACTGCCACAGGGAGGGAGGATGACTCTGGCGGAGAGTCCCCTGCACCGCAGCAGCCTGCACTTGAGGGGCCACCCCAAAGAAGAGGGGTCGTCCGACGAGGGGCAAGTGAGAGGCCGATGGCCATGTGCAACCCCCAGGAAGCCTGAACCTGTTCTGGATGATCACCTTTGTGCGCAAACTGTTCACCCTGTTGACGGCATAACAACTCCCACACATGACATGGGGAGTACAAGTTGGACCAATGTTTCAGACAACTGTGGCCCCGATACTGGGGATTTTGTCTACCAGGACTTTCAATTCATCTAGGAACTTCTGATTGCAATATAAATGTACAGCACTAAGCATCCTGTGCACTATTCACACAAATGTATCACAATAAACACACTAATACACCATACTTGCCTCTGTTGTGATTCCAACGTGGGTGCTGTCATGGGGATGACGAACTGCAAAATTACACTGTGTATGCGAACTGCAACAGCAAGTACAACACAGGCATGTGAGTAATGGCAACGTGACACATATGAGGGAGACACACCACCAGGGCTACACAACACATATACACGTAGGCCATCTGACTCATTGCCTACACTGATGTTGCCAGGAAAGACGGTGCAATGCACAGACACCACACCTATTCCCAGTTGTAGTCAAGTAGCCCACAGGTGCAGTAAGCAAATGGCAGTCAAATGTGTGACCACAGACAACGCACATCACAAAGTGAAGCACAGGTTTATTACACAGTTGCAACATGTCGTAACCACTACAGATGCAAGGTAATCCCACCTGGCAGCGGGCACACAGTCAACAACTGTAGAAGGAAGGAAGTCCATGGGTGTGGCGCACATCACCTTTAGGGACACAACAGCTACCACCCTGGAAGTGCAATCACGTCGTCGGTGAACACAGTTGACCAAACAAATCTGAAAGTAGCCTGTGAAGGACAGAAATGACACACAGTCAAAAGCAATGGAGAACAGGACAGAACAGCAAAACTCATGCACAATACATGTTACAAGATACCCACCCAGAACCAAGTTAGCATGTCAACACTGTTGGGGAGTACAGACTACCTGTAAGCACACATCGCTACACACATCCAGTCAAGTAGCCCATGGACACACTCTAACAGCACCAGAGCACCACCCACACATATCATGCATACTCACATCATTGACCTGACATCTCTGGATACTCACATTCAGCTGAAGAAGTTGGTGATGAGCTGTGTGCGGACATCACCATCATCATCATCACTGGCATCGTGGTCCAGGCCAGGATCCTCCACAGGTGGCGGATGTTGGTCATTGTCATCCTGGATGAGAGGCAACTCCGTCCGCACTGCCAGGTTGTGGAGCATGCAGCAGACGATGATAATCTTGCACACCTTCGCTGGGGCATATGGGAGGGACCCTCCTGTCTTGTCGAGACAGCGGAAGCGGCTCTTCAGGAGACCAAATGTCCGCTCAATCACTCTCCTGGTCCGACCATGTGCCTCATTGTAGCGCATCTGGGCTGGTGTCACAGGGTTCCTGAGGGGTGTCAGCAACCATGGCATGTTGGGGTATCCCGAGTCACCTACGGACAGACAAGTGCACATTAGCTGACTTGGAAAAGTGGGCGGAATACTACAGATCAGATCACACACAATGGCACAAAGTCAGTACACACCGACAAGCCAGGCACGCTGGTTCTGCATCTGTGCCATCATCCTGGGGATGCGACTACTCCTCATCACAAAGGCATCGTGTGCTGAACCAGGGAAACGGGCACACACGTGTGTGATGGTCATATCTGCAAGACACACCACCAGTGCATTGACCGAGTGGTAGTGTTTGCGGATACGGTAGGCCTGTTCATGTGCCTGTGGTGGTACCAAAGCCACATGTGTCCCATCAATGGAGCCAATGACATGCGGCATCCTCCCCAGGGCATAGAAGTCACTCTTCACGTCAGTGAGTCGTTGCAGTCTAGGGAAATAGATGTACCGGTTCAGGTATAGCAACATTGCCTCCAAAACATCGCGGAGCACACGGCTGAACATGGTCTGTGACATCCCACCAGCAGTCGCCACAGTGTGTTGAAAGGTACCGGTGGCAAAGAAGTGTAGGGCTGCCATCACCTTCACTTTGGGGGTCAGCGCTGTAGGATACGGCCGGCCAGGCTGCAAATGTGGGGCCAACTGCACTGCCAAATCCTCAATCAGCTGCCTGGTGAAGCGGTACCGTCGGATGCTGTCCCGTTCCACCATCGTTGCCAGGTCTGGGAATGGTCTATGGACAGCAGGAGCCCTGCAGTGCAGAGGAGAAGAAAGCAAGATTGTCAGTCACCCCACATATGCGGCATTGAACACACTCAATATCACATCATACATCATTATGAGGCACAACTACATGAAGTGTGCAGTTCTGTAAGGACATGTATGGTACATACATGGCCAACATCTGTCATCACGGTTCAACAAGTGGCATCAATTAGTCCCAGGTTGGCCCATTGGATATCATGAGGCCGTGTCACAGTTCCCATCTCCTGCTGCCATGTTACAATCACCCCCCACAGTGACATGTGAGGACAGATGTGCCCCAGGCATCACAGCTCAATGACAGGTACATTCCCAGGGACCCTGTATTGCCACATGGACACTGGCATTACATGGAGTATCATGTATACACCACAGCAAAACAACCATGACCCCCATGGGTAGTGGTTCCACTTGCCTCTGCAGGATAGACATGGACGTCTGTGACACACACACGCACAACATCAAAGTCCATGCACAAACAACGTGGATGTGGAGACTGTCTCCCATTGTGTACATGAAATCAGAGACATTGTGAACACTACATGCACACAGACTGTGGAGGACCATCACTATTGTGCCACTGGGTCACCCTGGCTCAAACATACCGTCCCACATGGGACTCACGGGGTATGTGACATGACATACACATACACCACCGTGAAATGTGAGCATGGCACATGCTCAGATATGAACAGTTGCACATCACAGTGGTCATGTACACGTAACACCCAGGATCCTGTCCCCATGAACATGTGCACAGCCTGGGGGTGGCTGCCCCCAGGTGACACCCACAGGACAACATGTACACCAACATACACACAATAGGAAATGCAGCCTTACATGCCTTATGATACAGTTTGGACAGGCTGTGGTGTTGTAGGTGTGCCCCTCACTCCCTGGGAGCTATTTATGGCTGGCATATGTTCATCTGAGACAGGCATGGTGACATATGCCAGTCACTTGTACAGGGATGCGTTGAACAGCAATGGACCGATCGGTGCACCCGGCCGGCCCATTGCAATCAATGTGTGCGGGTACACATTGTACCCCTGTACGCGTTGGACAACAATGGACCGATTGGTGCCCCCGGCCGGCCCATTGCATTCAATGTGTGCGGGTACGCGTTGTACCCCTGTACGCGTTGAACCGCAATGGACCGATCGGTGCACCCGGCCGGCCCATTGCATTCAATGTGTGCAGGTACGCGTTGTACCCCTGTACGCGTTGAACCGCAATGGACCGATCGGTGCACCCGGCCGGCCCATTGCATTCAATGTGTGCGGGTACGCGTTGTACCCCTGTATGCGTTGAACAGCAATGGACCGATCGGTGCCCCCGGCCGGCCCATTGCATTCAATGTGTGCGGGTACGAGTTGTTTCCCTGTACGCGTCGAACCGCAATGGACCGATCGGTGCCCCCGGCCGGCCCATTGCATTCAATGTGTGCGGGTACGCATTGTACCCCTGTACGCGTCGAACCGCAATGGACCGATCGGTGCCCCCGGCCGGCCCATTGCATTCAATGTGTGCGGGTACGCGTTGTACCCCTGTACGCGTTGAACCGCAATGGACCAATCTGTGCGCACCCATTGTCAATGGCCTAGCCTGGCAACGGACGCGTTTTCGAAATTCGAACGAGTCGGTTGCTGGAAATTCAGTTGGTCACCCACAACAATGTTGCAAAACATGTATGTCATGAATTTGAAGATTTGAAGGATGCTGTGGGCGTGTATTGGTGCTGCTATTCCATGGATTGGCCAGATTCAGAAGATGCAAACGACTTGGACCTATCACTTTGGACACATGGGACAGTATCTGCCTCTGCAGCACATATATATTTCTGGCTGTTCCCCTGAGAGCTCACTTGCCTGCACTACATGCTCCAGGACGACATCTGCCACTGCACTGCTGCTGTCTCTGCCCCCTCTGGACCCTGCAATGGCACGTACTGTGGAGAGAGCCCCAGCCTTCAGCCTTGAAGAGAACCAGGCCCTGCTGGACAGCCTACTTCCACAGTACAGCAAGCTGTATGGGACACCAGGGGAGCAGGTGAGTGTTCTGTGCACTGCCTTTCTGAATGTGCATTTTGTCTGACTAGCAAGACTGAAAGTCTGCACGCCACTGGCTAGCGGGCTCACTGAGTAGTTGTCACCCCCCATAGTGTGTAGTGACATGCACTGGACAGGTATGGTGCAGTGACAGTGCATTTGAACAAGGTTTTACTTCCCATGCAATGATACCATGTAGTGACTTTTGCCTGCAAACTGTCCATGGGCAGCGTTGCACTGCCTGTGTACATCATGTGCCCCTGTGATTGAGACATGTATATACAACTGTGTCATGCACGGATATGTTGCATGTGTAGTAATGGCCTTTTCACTTTGTCATCCTCACAGGTTAATGCCCATCGGAAGCAGGAGATCTGGAAGGACATCGTCCGGGCTGTCCGGTCCGTGGGGGTCTACAAGCGCCGGATCCGCAACTGCCAGAAGAGGTGGCAGGACCTTCGGGGCTGGACCCGGAGGATTGCACGGGTCCAGCTGAAGTTGTCGCCTCCTCGCAGGAGGGGCGGAACACGGACCCTGACCCCCCACATGCTCCAGATCCTGGCGGTGGTGTTTCCAGACCTGGATGGGCAGCTGAAGGCCAGACAGCAGCAAGGAGGGGGTGAGTCAAAGACTGCACTGTGAACTCTGTATTACATGCTATGTGCCCTCCTCTGGCCTGGTTAAACTGCCACAGTACAGCAGTCATGTTGTACAGGAGCCATGTCCCTCTATTGTGCACTGCCCACTCCTCATCTGATACCCAGGTGTGGCCCTTACAGTCAGGGAATTGTGTCACTTGGGACTGTGTCCTTGCAGTTTGCCTCACTCAAGGTGGGGGACAGCATCTGTTTCCCTAACTCTGTTGTGGGCAACATGGGTGAGTCCATTGTTCACACAATGCCTGTGTTCGGACATGTAATCTGCGTGTTGCTTTGATATGCGGTCCACTTGCTGAGCTGAGCCACCACATGTGCCTGGGGTATCTGGCACACACCCATGCAGCGGGTGGGAACAATGTTTGGGCCCCAGGAGTGTGCAGATTACGTGTGTGACACATACATAGCCAGCTATCCACTGTCCAGGGCTCATCCCTCATTCATGTGGGGCAGGACAGTCATGCCTACTCCAGCCCATCCAATACACCTGTACTCCCACTCCCGTGTATCAGCTGACACATTGTGCGCAGTCATTTGACCCCTCAGGTGTCTGCCTCTGTGTCAGTGTGCTGTGGATTTGTTGCCAGGACTGCTGGGGTGTTTCTCGGTTGGGGCTCAGCATGCCACTGGAGATGTGACCATAGGAGACGATACTTGTGTGTCACATAGGTGTTTGATCAGCTGCCCGTGCAGACTGGGGTATGCGAATGTGAAGTTCAGGCAGCTGTTTCCCATTCACAGCAGATTGTGAGGGGCTCAGGTTCAGAGGGTAGTGTCACAGGTCTCCCATATGTCCAATCGGTATGACCTGGACAGATGAGGGTTCAGATGATGTGTTGTGTGGGGGATGTACATGTGCACTTGTGCAGCTCCAGGACTTGCATTCCCCATGACCTACTATTGTGACACAGTGCAGAGTGTTGTTGTCTGGCTGCCAAGTCATACATCACTGAGACAGTGATGTATGACTTAGCAGTCATGCCTCTGCCATGACATGTGTCTACTTATTGGTGATCCTGCAGGGGAGTGACATGTGCTACATGCACACCATTGTGGCGATGGCTATCAGGACATGGGTGCATCATGGTGTCTGTCGCTGGTATGCATCACATGCATTTCCTATTTGACTCTGGGCATCCCTTTCAACCGGAAACCTGTACTGACTCAGTGGCAAGAGTTGTGATGTGTGCATGTCCACATGCTACACCGTGTCCTCTGCACTGTCCAACTACTGTGTAGGTGGTGCATGTGTCCACACTGGGGTGTTGCTATCCAACAGACACCAGACAGATGGGTGCAAGGCCATGTGGGATGTGAGTGCCATGGTTGGCATCAGACTGACAATTGGCTTCTCCTGTTCAGTTAGGGCACTTTTAGCAATGTTCAACTAATGATGCCAGGGCTTGCTCTGTAATGTGCTGTGCTCACAGTGGTGTGTGCGTTTGGTGCAGGTGACTGATGTCTGTCTGTTTCCCCATTGATTGCAGATACATCCACGGCCACGGAAGGGGACAGCTCCACGGACCAGGAGGAGCCGGAGAGCCAGACTGGGTCAACAGCCGAGGAGTGGTCGGAGGGACCCAGTGGCACGGAGGGCGAGGGGAGCCACACCGAGGAGTCCTCAGCACCATCCACCTTAGCTGAGGACCACAGCGGCTCGGAGGATGACTCCCTTATGGAGTTGGGTGTCAGCAGCCACCACACCCCAGCTAGTGTTGCTGTCCCCGCCACCACCAGCACCACCACCGCCCTCCCATCGGCTCCCATTCCCCAGGTCCGTGGAGGCTCCCATGTTCGGGAGCGTGTCTCCTTCGGGCCAGGCACCGCACCACCTGCCCCTGTGTCCCCTGCTGCCCTGAGTGAGGAGTCTGTGTACCTCCTTCGCCAGCTCCATGTAGGGCAGACAGCCATGCTGAGTGTCCTCCATGCACATACCGCTCTGTTGACTCAGCTGGTGTCGTTCATGGAGGGCATCTCATCTGGCATGTCTGACCTACAGAGGGGCAATAGGTCCATGGACTCCTCCCTGACGGCAGCAGTGTCCCTCCTCAGACAGTCCCTCACCCCTCCTGCCTCTGCTCCATCCACACTCCCCAGCACCTTACCCGTCCCAAGCACACACACACCGGCACAGGCACACACCAGCACACACACGTCCAGCACACAGACACACATGCCACAAACAAAATGCACACGCACGCACAGTCAGGGGACTGAAACCAGACTCACAGGGGATGGGGCCCTGGAACACACACACGCATCCACAAGCACTGCGCAGTCCTCAGTTGCCTCTCCCTCCAAAGCACCCTCCCTTGCCTCACCTGCAACCCCAAAGTCACAGCGGCTCTTCCTCTGTGACCTCGGCCTCATCCCCTATGATCCAGCTGCTCCAGCATCCAGGGGGAAGAGGAAGCCCACCCACACGGAGCAGAGTGCGCCTCGCCCCCGGACACCCTCCCCCAGGCGCAGACAGACTGAGGCCCCCACCCGCAAGTCCCCCCGGAGTCGTAAGAGCAAGACCCCGCCGCCGCCCTGCAGCTCAGGCACCAGGTCTCCTTCCTCCATCCCTCAGGCCCCCACTCCACAGGTGCCCCCACCACACCCTGCCCCAGGTTCCCCCACCCACAGATATACCATCCCCAAGAGGATCAGGCCTTCTCCCCCTGCCACTTGCTCTCCCGGCACCACACTCCCCGCTGCGCTTGTCTGTGCCACTGATGTGGTGAGGGTGTCCTCCCCTCTGTCCAGCCCACCTTGCCTGTTCCCCATTCTCCTCCCCTGGAGGTAGGCACTGCAGTGGAGTCCACTACCACCCTGTCTGACTTGGGCACTGCAGTGGCGGACCTGTCCACTCCATCTGCAGGGTCCACTGCAGTCGTGCCGGCACCCACAACATCTGAGCCATGCCCCCAGTTGTGCCGGCACACACCATGTCAGACACCTCCACTGCAGTTGTCAGTGGCTCTCCAGCACCCACCACCCCTTCCCTGCCTCCTCCTGGTGAGCCCTGATCCTGTCCCTGCGGTGCCTGGCCTGCCCCCCGGTTGCCCCTCCTAGTGGATTGTCCCTGGTTTTGTGCAGTGCAGGCATGCGTAGGGTGACATCTGCCACTGTCACCCTGTATTGACTTACTTGATGGACTGGCCATTGGCCTTTGTTGGAGCATTACTGTTCTCTGAGTTTTTGGACACACATATGCTGAATAAAGCAACTTTCTGTTCTCTAATGCTGTTACTTCTGATGTACATGATGTTGATGATGCTGACCATGCCCTTGCAGCAGGGATGATGATCTTTGGTCTCATGACAATGAAGTGTCACTGGGCAGGGCCCCATGTGGTCCAGAGGGACAGTGTCCTATCCTGTGGTGTATCCATGTCATCCTTAACAGCATTATGAGGAGAGGATTAGTGCAGCCGCTGATTCTCCTAAAGAGATTTTCCGTATTGCTAAATCTCTTATTACCATTCCGCACAATTCCCCTAACTTAGAGGATGCTTTAGCTCGCTGCAACAATTTAGCAGAATATTTCCATCAGAAAATTCATCTGATCTGTCAATCTTTCCCCTCTGATCAAAGTGACCCTATAGCGTGTAGTACCAAAAGCCCCCTCCCAGAATTACAATGTTCCTTAGTGGAGTTCCCCTTGATAGACGAGGTCACCTTGAATACATATATGTCTAGGGTAACCTCAGGTTCTCCCAGGGACCCCGCTCCTCCGCAACATCTCACTCGAGTTGCTGATGTTATTCAGCCAGTAATTTTGAACATCATAAATGCCTCCATCTCTTCGAGCACGGTACCCCCTGATTGGAAATGTGCTCAGGTTAGAGCCCTTTTGAAGAAACCTAATTTAGATGTCTCTAGTTTGGCCAACTATCGTCCTATCTCTCTCCTTCCCTGGTTGAGCAAACTGACTGAGAGGCATATAAACGCTACTCTGGTCAACTATCTGGAGTCTAACAACCTGCTCCACGACTCCCAGACAGGATTCCGTCCCAGGCTTGGGACAGAGACGGCCCTTCTGGCAGTAACAGAGGAAGTTAGGAGACTTCTGGATCAGGGTGGCTCAGCAGCAATTATTCTGCTGGACCTCAGTGCCGCCTTCGACACTGTTGACCATAACATCTTGCTGGAGCGACTAAAAAATCTTGGAGTAACACACCGGGCTCTCACATGGATCCAGTCCTTTTTAAAGGACCGTTTTTTTCGGGTCTTTGAGGGTACCGCTGCATCAGCTCAATGGCCTCTTAGCTGTGGGGTTCCTCAGGGTTCCTCCCTGAGCCCCACACTCTTTAATATTTATATGGTGACTTTGGCAGAGATAGTGCATCCATTCGGCATAAAAATTATTACCTACGCAGATGATACCCAACTGGTTGTGGCATTAAACCACCCAGAGGGTTCATCTTGCGCCCTGGGCAATTGCCTAGAGGCGGTAGCCGAATGGATGGACCTATCTCACCTTAAGTTAAACGGGGACAAAACGGAATTGATGTTCATGGGCAAAACTCCATCACCTTCCCTGGCACTCTCATGGCCTATCTGTCTTGGCACTATGCCTGCCCCAAAGCACCAGATCAAGAGCTTAGGCATATGGCTTGACAGTTCTCTAAATTTTAATCATCAAGCCACTACGCTGTCAGCTATATGTTTCGGCCTGATGAGGATGTTGAGAAAATTCTCCCTTTGCTCCCTTTTCAGGCGCAAAGGATTATGGTGCAAGCCCTTGTTTTGTCCCGCCTGGACTATGGTAACGCCCTGTACCTGGGCGCCCCCAGGCTACCATTCAAAAATTACAGGTAATCCAGAACTGCGCGGCTCGCTTACTTCTCCAGATTCCTCGGAGACAATCAGCAAGACCCGCACTAAGGAAACTTCATTGGCTCCCAGTTAAGTCCCGAATTAAATTTAAGGCTATGTGTTTAGCGCACAGAGCCTTTTGGAAGACTGGCCCTGCCATCATCCAGCCCCTCATTACTCCGTACCACCCTCCTAGGAGTCTTCGTTCCAGCTCCGCTTTCCGTGCTACTACAAGGAAAGTACGTAGGTCCAGCTGGGGCGGCCGTTCTTTTTCGTTCAATGCTGCTAATCTTTGGAATTCTCTTCCTTTTGCTCTCAGAAGGGAATCCAATATGCAGTCCTTCCGTAAACTCCTTAAGACCCATCTTTTTAGTACCACTCACTAACCTGTCATGACACTGTTTGCCATATCCAAAGCGCTACGAGGCCTCAGGGTAGTAACGCGCTATATAAAACTATTTTCATTCATTCATTCATCTGTGGGTGTCATGTTTACAATATTTGGCAATGGAATTTCCTAGTTACATTAGCAATGTCACATCTGTGGCTTCCATCCCTGCACATCTGTAGTGCTTGCCATTGTTCAATTCGTCTACTTCCCTGACCGTGTGGCCATCTCCAGTGGACATGCAGATTTGGGCATCAATGGGGAAGGACTCATCTGTGTTGTCAGTGCAACTTGCTGTACATGTGTGTTGGATCTGTGCTGATGATTTCGTTGACACTCCCATGACCAGGCTGATGTGATGGGAGCCTTGATTTGGTGCTAATTGTTTACTGTGTGACAAAGTGTTGTGCTGACATGATGGAGCCCTACTGATGCGACATATGGCACAGCTTTCCTCACACAGGAGTGGAGTCCCCTCATGGCAGTGTGTGCTCCTGTGACATTGCCTGCGCCCAAGGTGTGTGTTGTATGAGCATGTCTGTGTGTTCACTTCCATTTTGCTATGCGTGCTGGGATCCCTAGTGATGTTCCTGTTTGTGATGCTTGCTGAGTTGAGCTATGTTCCCCCAAAGTCTACTCCTTGGGTTCTCTGTGATGTGGGTGCATGGCACATTACTGGTCATCAGGGTGTCACCCATAGGTGTGTTTGCTGTCAGGGCTGAGTTTGTGGGCAGGCGCTGATGGGTCACAGTTAGGATTCCCCTTAGCACTTGTTGTTTACTCCTGTAATGTGATTTCCGGTTTGTGTTGGCTTTCATTGTTTGTGACACGTTGTGTGTGTGACTGCTGGCACTCCTCAGGGTCAGGGCTGCAATGTTGGTAGTTGTCCATGTGTGTTCTTTGTGGGTTACCTTGGCTTCTTCATTGGTGTGTGACTGTGGCTGGGATCCCATTGGTTGGTGTGGTGTTGCCGTCATGTCCATGTACGGCGTAGTGTGCAGTGTGTCAGACATTTAGGAGTCTTGTTGAGTGGCCATGTGTGCTGTGTTTCTGCACCTTGCTTCACACCCACCCCCCTGGGATTGTCATGGGTGCATGCGCAATGTCACCTGTGCATGTGAGCTTCACTGCAGCACATTGTTGGTGGTCGAGGTGTGTGTTGTTTAGTGTGTGCAGATGAGAGTTGTTGCCCGGCAAGACCCCTGCCTCCATGTTGGCCTTGGCTTACTGGCCATGCTGATTGATTTGTGCTTGTCTGGGTGTGCTGGTGATTCTTTGCTCAGGATACATGACTGTGGTTCACAGTGTGAACGACATCTGGCTTTGTCATCACAGTGGTATTGTAATGCAGCCCAGGGTCACCACATTGTGTGGGCCCTGGGGGTGGTGCTGTGGTGCCTCGGTGTCTTACTGTGTGGGTTGCTGTTCCTACATGCTTGTGTGACATGTGTGATTTGTGCTCCCTCTCATCTGACAATGCCTGATTGCCCACATAGGGGAATTGGATCCCTGAGTTACCTTTGTGTGGCACTGTATGCACATCTGTGTGTTTGGTCTTCAGGCCTCCTCATGTGTTGTGTGGTTGCCTGGGGACACTGGTCCCCCCCTCACCTGTTGTGTTTGATGTGCAGTGTGTGTCTGCCTGTTTGTGTTTGTGCATCAGCGCCACTGCATTGGCATATTCATGGTGTGCCATTATCTGTATGTTGTTTGGTGTGTTTGCCCTGCTGTCCCTGGGACTCCTAGGTCATCAGTCAGCACAATGATCATTGTTTATGTGTCCCATTGCTGCCATGGTATGGTATCTGTTCACCTGCCATCTGCAGTCTACACAGGGTATCTGCATTGGTGTGTCCATTGGTGCAAATATGTGGGTCTGCATTGTGATGGTCACTTCTGTCATTGTGCCATTGCTGTATGTTGTCGGTGTCAGACACCATGGGTGATGTTTGTATGCAGCTGGCCAGAGGTATGTCTTATTTGCACTGCACTGTTTGCCTCCCCAAATCTATGTTGCAATGGGACACCTGCACTACTTTGCCACAGTTGTGTTTGTTGTTCTGTGACCAGGATTTGTCCATGCAGTTTGCCAGTTGCAGCTTCTACTTTGTTCACACTTACATTTTGGTCACTGTGATGATGGGGGTTTGGACCCCATTGCCACAATGGTCAAGATGTGCTTCAGCTCAGGACCCCACACTTACATTTTGGGACTGTGATGATGGGGGTTTGGACCCCATTGCCACAATGGTCAAGATGTGCTTCAGCTCAGGACCCCACACTTACATTTTGGGCACTGTGATGATGGGGATTTGGACCCCATTGCCACAATGGTCAAGATGTGCTTCAGCTCAGGACCCCACACTTACATTTTGGTCACTGTGATGATGGGGGTTTGGACCCCATTGCCACAATGGTCATGGCCTGCTTGCATTGTGGGGGCCACACACATTTATGTGTGGCACATGTGATAGGGTGTCACATTGTATGTTGATGATCATGTTCTGTGTCGTAGGCATTTGACACAGTCTACACACGCTTGTCATGGTGTTGCGGGGATGTCTTAATGTTGCATTCTTTATGTTGGTGTGTGCTTGTTGTGACATGTATTAGCCATCCTGTGAGTGGAGTTGTTGTTAGTGGTAGGCATCCAGCCCCCCTGGCTAAGGGTGGTAGTAGTGGTGGGCATCTGGCACCCCCATGGCTAAGGGTGGTAGTAGTGGTGGGCATCTGGCACCCCCCTGGCTAAGGGTGGTAGTAGTGGTGGGCATCTGGCACCCCCATGGCTAAGGGTGGTAGTAGTGGTGGGCATCTGGCACCCCCATGGCTAAGGGTGGTAGTAGTGGTAGGCATCCAGCCCCCCCTGGGTAAGGGTGGTAGTAGTGGTGGGCATCCAGCCCCCCCTGGGTAAGGGTGGTAGTAGTGGTAGGCATCCAGCCCCCCCTGGGTAAGGGTGGTAGTAGTGGTGGGGATCAAGCCCCCCCTGGGTAAGGGTGGTAGTAGTGGTGGGCATCCAGCCCCCCCTGGGTAAGGGTGGTAGTAGTGGTAGGCATCCAGCCCCCCTGCCTAAGGGTGGTAGTAGTGGTGGGCATCTGGCACCCCCATGGCTAAGGGTGGTAGTAGTGGTGGGCATCTGGCACCCCCCTGGCTAAGGGTGGTAGTAGTGGTGGGCATCTGGCACCCCCATGGCTAAGGGTGGTAGTAGTGGTGGGCATCTGGCACCCCCCTGGCTAAGGGTGGTAGTAGTGGTGGGCATCTGCCACCCCCATGGCTAAGGGTGGTAGTAGTGGTGGGCATCTGGCACCCCCATGGCTAGGGGTGGTAGTAGTGGTAGGCATCCAGCCCCCCCTGGGTAAGGGTGGTAGTAGTAGTAGGCATCCAGCCCCCCTGGCTAAGGGTGGTAGTAGAGGTGGGCATCTGGCACCCCCATGGCTAAGGGTGGTAGTAGTGGTGGGCATCTGGCACCCCCATGGCTAAGGGTGGTAGTAGTGGTGGGCATCTGGCACCCCCATGGCTAAGGGTGGTAGTAGTGGTAGGCATCCAGCCCCCTGGCTAAGGGTGGTAGTAGTGGTAGGCATCCAGCCCCCCTGGGTAAGGGTGGTAGTAGTGGTAGGCATCCAGCCCCCTGGGTAAGGGTGGTAGTAGTGGTAGGCATCCAGCCCCCTGGCTAAGGGTGGTAGTAGTGGTAGGCATCCAGCCCCCTGGGTAAGGGTGGTAGTAGTGGTAGGCATCCAGCCCCCTGGGTAAGGGTGGTAGTAGTGGTGGGCATCTGGCACCCCCCTGGCTAAGGGTGGTAGTAGTGGTAGGCATCCAGCCCCCCCCTGGGTAAGGGTGGTAGTAGTGGTGGGCATCCAGCCCCCCCCTGGGTAAGGGTGGTAGTAGTGGTAGGCATCCAGCCCCCCCTGGGTAAGGGTGGTAGTAGTGGTAGGCATCCAGCCCCACTGGCTAAGGGTGGTAGTAGTGGTGGGCATCTGGCACCCCCATGGCTAAGGGTGGTAGTAGTGGTGGGCATCCAGCCCCCCTGGGTAAGGGTGGTAGTAGTGGTAGGCATCCAGCCCCCCCTGGGTAGGGGTGGTAGTGGTGGTGCGCATCCAGGCCCCTGTGTGCATATGTGGCATTGGTGATGGGCATCCCGCCCCTATGGTGCTGCTGTTGCTGGTGTAAGTAAATTCTGCATCCCTCTGTGTGTGTGTGATGTGTCGTGTACGTGTTGTATGTTTTTGTGGTTGGTGTCTGACTTACCTTCTGCGCCGTACGCGTCCGTGCCTGTTCCGGTAGTAAATGTAGAATAATGGTAGGATCGGTACGAAGGCGATTCATGGTTGGTTCGTCTCGTTCGTCTTTCTCGTTGCTTCGCCTCGTCCTCGTCGCTGGCGTGTTCGCCTCGTAGCCGTGGATCGTGTTGTGGCGCGAATCGGAGCTTATGTGCGCCTCTCCCGGAAGCTTTGACGTGCCGGACGTAGCGACGGGTTCGGCGCGTATGGAAAGCGCATCGTACTTGTCCGGCCGGACGGGGCTGCATTTTCCTTCCGTGCGACTCGATTCGGCGTTTCCGGATTCGCCTCGGTCGGAGAACAGGACCTGGATTGGGTGAGTACGACTCGGCCGGATTCTATGCTGTTGTGCGCATCGTACTTGCTCGTTCGGAATGATGTGCGGATCGGTCGGGAAACAGGCTTTCGCATGGCTTTTTTCCCGACCGAATGGTATTGGGTGCGCCTCCGACCGAGATCGGAATCGGCCCCTGAGTGTGACATTTTCCTGCGAGCAAAACCAAGCAATAAAGTGCAAGGAAATAAATAAATATTAGAAATTAAACCCCTTTGATCAATGAAAAGCCCTAAAATATCTTTCAACTGCTTCAAAACCATGAAATGGAAGGTTAAAATACTGATACAAAACTATTTGTCTACCAAGAACATAGAAAGTAAAGCAATCATCATCATAAAATGTCTTACACCCAGATGCTACTGAATTTTATTGCGTCCTATTAGTACAGTCAGTGAAGTACGTGCTGCTGAGATCGAAAAAACACAGGGTTGATATGTTGATGTTCCAGTCAGTAAAAGAAAAAGCAAAATCACAGCTGGTACATATTTTTACTGTTTATCCGTATACTTCACACATATAAATAGAAAGCACGCTTAAATGTGTTCGGACCAACTCATACTTAAAGTAAACAAACACAGAAATTGCACATTACAAATGAGCAAATACGATTTTGTTTCCAGTTAGAATAAGGCATGTCCAGGATCCAGGCCTTTGCAGACTCTTAAAATAACAATTAATGGCCGGGAATTTTCTCTTGGAAAGGTGTGAACTCTGAATGCATGACTCACCCAAGTGCTGCCATTCCAGAGCTGCAGTTTAAAGCTGTCTCAGAGCACACGGCGAGCCACTGGCAGCTCTCCTCTACAGTGCTTGCTCTCGCTGGCGACAGTTTTCAGTGATTCGAAGATCCCCCTGAATGTTGTTTTTTCGGTGGGCCCGCCTTAAGCAGCAGTGATGTCTTCCTGGGGGCAGGCAGGATAGCAGGGGGTTCCACTTCCTGTCAGCGCGCCAACGAGACTGTGAAGGCTTGTTTGTTAGCACAAATAGTGCTGTGTGCACCATTTAAGTTATTAAGAGGCCGGGCGTGCGCATGAAGAGGCTTGCCATGGCTCAGCTGAGTGAGGGGGCCCCTGGAGCGCGGGGGCCCCCCCGCAATGCGGGGGCTGCGGGGGCCTGTGTTACGCCCCTGCTCGGGGGAGGGAGGATCAACTGTGAGGTAACGTAATTAGCATTGATGCTGGTAAATAGTCAGAAGCGACACATGGCTAACATGAAATCCAAAATAGCACAAATCACACACCACAAAACTATCAACACTACCAACACAGCATGCATGACCAATAATGGACACATCTCTCCATCACATGTTACAGGTGATCAAGGATATGCACTCTGCCCGTGGATGATGACACCCCTCCGAAACCCCACCACCCAGGCCCAGAGGCAGTGTAATGCGGCCCACAGACGCACCCGGTCCATTGTGGAGCGCACATTTGGCGTGCTAAAGTCACGTTTCCGTTGCCTGGACATCACAGGTGGCAGACTACTGTACAGCCCCGAAATGGTGAACAAAATCATCATAGCATGTTGTGTATTGCACAATATATGTGTGCGCACCAATGCCCCATGGATCCAAGTGCCTGCTGCACCGGATGATGACCAGGATGATGATGAACATGAGGCAGGTGGAGCACACCCCAGAGTCAATGCAGCAGGAACTGCCCGAAGGAACCGAATAATAAACAATTTCTTCAACTGAGCACGTCACATTGTGACAGTCCTCATCAAATGTATATCAGTGCCAAATGACCCCAATCACGGTTTGTGCCAATAAAAAACAACACACATACCCTGTCTGCATGTTACTCTCCTGCATGAGTACATCACTCAGAAAAGTGTACGTAGCACAATAAGTGCAAATAATATCACAATAGTCAATTCATGGTGGGAATGTCTCCTCAGTACAGAGATGCTTTTTAGTGTGTCAATTGTGCAAAAGTAGAGTTTTCATGGTGTAAATTGTGGTACCAAAATCTAATATTTTACGTGTCCTTTTGTGTAACTCATGAATTATTGGCTTGTCCTCTGTGCTAAATTCAGAATTGTAGGGTGTCGTTTGTGGTAAACAATTTATTTGAGTGTGTCCGTTGTGTTAAATATTGAAATTTAGGGTGTGAAATTGGGTAAAAGCTGAAAAATGGGTGTGAAATGGGTTAAAAGAAGAAAAATGGGCGTGAAATGGGGTAAAAGATGAAAAATGGGCGTGAAATGGGGTAAAAGATGAAAATTGGGTGTGAAATGGGGTAAAAGATGAAAAATGGGCGTGCAATGGGGTAAAAGATGAAAAATGGGCGTGAAATGGGGTAAAAGATGAAAATTGGGCGTGAAATGGGATAAAAGATGAAAAATGGGCGTGAAATGGGGTAAAAGATGAAACATGGGCGTGAAATAGGGAAAAAGATTAAAAATGGGCGTGAAATGGGGAAAAAGAAGAAAAATGGGCGTGAAATGGGGTAAAAGATGCTTTTTAGGGTGTCATCTGCAATAAGCTGGGAACCTACTTCCACCTCAAGATCATAAACCTCTGCGACAAGTTTGTGGACCACACACCGGACGCAACAGCCGGCCCACCCGCACCCCTGAGACAACAACCAGCCCACCATCTCCAGCTGGACACCAGGCACGGATGAAGACACCGCCTCCAGCATGAAAGGCATCCAATTTGGGGCCCACACAGACCACTGGCCCCCTCACATCTACCACAGAGCCGCGTCTGCCATCGCACACGAACTACAACGCAACATCAACAACACCTTCAAAACAGGCACCTTCACAGACGACTGGAAGCGCGCAGAAGTCAGGCCCCTGCTCAAGAAGCACACAGCTGACCCCACCGACCTCAATAACTACCGGCCCATCTCGCTCATCACCTTCGCAGCCAAAGTCGCAGAGAAAACAGTCAACAGGGAACTGACACGATTCATCGAAGAGAACGCCATCCTCGACGCGTCACAATCCGGATCCCGAAGCAACCACAGCACTGAGACCGCCCTACTTGCCGCCACATACGACATCCACACCCTCCTGGACCAAGGCCACTACACAGACCTCATCCTACTTGACCTTTCAGCAGCCTTCAACAACGTCTCCCACTGCACACTAGTCACCAGACTACACAACGCAGGCATCCAAGGTACAGCCCAGGACTGGATCCGATCATTCCTCACCGTAAGAAGGCAAAGGATCAGACTGCCACCCTTCATCTCCGATCCCACGACAATCACATGCGGAGTCCCACAGGGGTCATCACTGAGCCCGACCCTCTTCAACATTTACATGGCCCCCCTTGCAGCCATCGTCCAACAACACGGCCTCAACATCCTATCCTACGCTGACGACACCCAGCTCATCCTCTACCTCACCAAAGACCCCACCACCGCCAAAATCAACTTCCAGAAAGGAATGCAACACGGCGCAGTCTGGATGACCAACAGCTGCCTGAAGTCCAACACCGAGAAGACAGAAGACCTCGTCCTTGGAACCACCCCTTCAGCATGGGACAACACCTGGTGGCTGACGGCCCTCAATAGACCACCTCCCCCCGGCGACCACGCCAAAAACCTCCGCATCATACTCGACTCATCACTCAACATGAACCAACAGGTCAACACCGTCACCTACAGCTGCTTCAACACACTCTGCATCCTCTGCTAGTCCTTCAAATGGATCCACCCTGAGTCAAGGAAGACAGTCACCCACGCACTCATCACCAGCAGACTGTCCTATGGAAACGCACTCTATGCCGGCATCAACAAGTCCATACTCTGCAAACTCCAGACACTACAGAACACCGCCGCCAGACTCGTCCTCGTCATCCCCTGGCACGAACACATCAGCCAACACCTACGAAGACTCCACTGGCTCACAGTGGAGAAAATAGTCAGCTTCAACATCCTCACTCACGCCTAGAAATGCCTGCACAACAACGGACACAAAAACCTCAATGACAGAATCAACTTCCACGTACCCAAAAGAAAACTCAAATGTAAAAAACACTGGCCGAAATACCTCGCATCCACAGAGCCAGAGCAGGCGGAAGATCCTTCTCTCACATTGCAGCCAAGACCTGGAACGAGCTACCGGCAGACATCAGACACGCCCCCTCCCTGAACACCTTCAGGAAGCCCCTCAAGACCTGGCTCTTTGGCTAACAGATCTGCGCAGCCCCCCCTCCCCCCAGTGCCTCGTGACCCCCACGGGTGAGTAGCACACTTACAATTCCCCTGATTGATTGATTTGTTGTGAAATAAGCAATTTATGGTGTCACCTGGGTTGAAAGATGCAATTTAGGGTGTTATCTGTGGTGAAATATCATATTTAGGATGTTATTTGTGTGCTAAACAAGCTTTTCATGTTGTTATTGGGCTCTGAAATGATTTTTGCTCTAAGACTGTACATCTGTGTATGAACTTGCTCTTAGCGTGAAGATTTGACCGCTAAATCGATAACGCAATGCTTATTCATATGCTCGATGGAAAAATACATCGCTCAACACATTGTACAATACAAATTATTACTCATGAGCCTATTTGCGTGCAGATTTTCACTGCTTCGTCAAAAACGGGCCGCACACACACAGGAAGTGATGTCTGCATGCTTCCTGTCTACTGGAGTAGTGTTTTGCACTTTCACTTTCTCTTTTGAGCACATTGCTGGTGATTGTGGAGAGTGTTGGAGGTGTTTGGTGGTGTGTGCTGCAGTTTTGAGATTTGGAGAGTGTTGCTGTGTCCTGTTGATATTGTCTGTGAAGTGTTGTGTACTGGTTTTTACGTGTTTTCTTGTCTCCTGTCCTCAATCTTGTCGGGTGTTTGTCTTGGGGTACTTAACTTTCTTTGTTGTTGTTGGGGATATTATTGCTGTGGGGTCACAGGTGTGCAGGGAGATGTCGGCTGTGGGCAGGGAGGGCAGGATGTCCGAGGGGGCATTGGGGGGCTTCCTGTGGATGGTCAAATTCTATCTGCCCTTGATGTTGGAGACGACCGTACCGTGTGCCAGTGGAAGCACTGCTGGCAGGATCTGCTGGCCCGTGAAGCTGACCTCCTGGACTACGCGGGAGTCATGACTGGCCTACAGGGTGGTAAGTACAAACTCCACATTTAATCATGAATACTATAACTAAAAAAAATAGGCCGTGTGTGACACTGGTGTCAAAGTGAAAAAAGCTTGCTGAGTGAGGTGGGAGACGTAATGCGTTGACGCCTAATGTTGGCACATCCGAGACACAGGGCTACATCATATTGACAAGCATAGGGTGCTAGTCTGTGTTACCCACTGCGCTGGAGCAACACTTAGGACAGTAGTGCCAAAGCTGGCACACTTGCGCAAAAACTGCGTGCAGGATAAAGATTGTTCGTGTACGGGATGGGTGAATGTACATGAACAATCCAAGGCATTGTTTATGGGAGCTGTGTGCTGGCCAAAAGGTAGGGTAAAAATGCTGTCCTCATAAATTGTGGTACGTTAGCTACGCTGGTCTTGTACATAGTTACTGTGTGACAATGTATTTGATAGGAACAAATGGTCAAAGGAAATTGGACATCTCCAGATTGTCATACACCAACAACATTTGTGAAACTGCCTTGTGCGATCTGCAGCGATGCAATCGTACACAGAGCATGTATAACATCATGTTGCATGTAGTAATGGGGCCTTGTGGATGTGTCACACTACTATTATGTGCATGTTAGCTAGCATTATTGTCTTGTTTGTCCCGACACAGCATTCACAGGTCTGGTGTGAATGGCAGTCAAAGTGGACCCAATCATGTAGCCAACATGAAACGCAACACTACAGTTACGTAGCATTTTCAGTTATGGTGATGATTTGTATGAGGAATATGACACATATGATTTAACGTCTGATACCAACACATATTTATTTTGTTGTCTCACAGATGGTTGGCCACCAATCACACAGGGGGACATCGACAGCTTCGAGGACCCACACGCCACTGGTGAGTTTGGACATCATATATTGGCATAGTGCGGTGTCATGGATGTCTGGGTCAAAGGATCAATGTTGTAGTATGCAGTATGGATGTGTATCACATGTCCCTTCCCTACAGTGTGATGATGTATTGTGGAAGTCAGAAGTGGGTACAAATCGGTAAGTGAAGGTGGAGCAATGCATTTGTCTCACAGTTGTAACTTTGCCGATCCCCAGTCAGTGATACACATTGAAATTAAGGTGTATATTATCAAGCCCCTATCGCCAACACAACGTCACTTTCAGTGAAGTTGTGTTGGCGATAGGGGCCTCGCATCATGACCGAGGCAGCGTTAATCCACTTCACGTGTATTAACGCTTCCTTGTTAATAAGGCACCCGTACAAGGGCGGCGTTGATAGGTGGCAGCACACAAGTTATCACCAGTGAAATCCTGGTTGTAATTTTGCAAAACGAGGATGAATGCTTTTTTCTCATCATTTTTGCTTTTTCCATGTGTGCTGCCTTGTGCAGCACACATGGAAAAAGCAAAATGACATGGTTTGCATATGTACAGGAAGGTGGCCCTTCCTGTACATACAGAAACATTTTTTAATATTCCATATTGTAACTTTCCTGTGTGCTGCACGAAGCAGCACACATGAAAGTTACAACATGGTATTCTAGAATTGATTATGTGCAGGATGGGGCACCTTCCTGTACAGAAACAAACCTCCCCTGCACAAACACACCCTTGCACTCTGGTGCAAGGGTGCCTGCGTTGGTGCTAAGTTGTGAGACTTAGCGCCATCGCAGGAGGAAACGCAAGACTGCACCATATCCTTGATAATATGGTGCAGCCTTGCGTTTCCTAAGTGGCGGAGAGAGGCGTTAAGCCAAGAAGGCTAACGCCTGTCTCCGCAACTTCCTTGTCAATATGCCCCTAGGTCTATGGGTTCTGTCACCACAGCACATGCCTGTGGATTGCAGAGCGCACTGATAGGAGAGGAGACATGTAAGTGGGGTTGCTGATGACTATCAGATGACATGAAATGCATGTACATCCTTGACTGAGATGACTGTGCAAGTGTGCCCGATGATGCACAAAGAGGCAGTGCTTTTCAGTCCGTAAGTGCTCAGACACAGTTCGGCACTGTGAAATTGTAGGTATGCTGCATACCATCTTCAAAGAAGTGGCAGTGCGTATCTTTGAGCCAAGCATATCAAAGGCACGTTCCCCAAACACACAGCAAAGCTGGCCCTATGAATCTCATTGGCATGTTTGGCCACTGCAATGGTGTTGACAAGCTGTCTCCTTGGGGCATTCCCTTGTTGACTCTGGATCAGGTGTAGGAACTCCTCTGTCCCAATTGGTGACATTACTCCGCACGCATTTACCACGCATGCTTTAGCTCTGCCTTCATTGCTGTGCTATATATTTTACATTGCAGGGCTCTTCAACGCTATCTGTGAGAAAGCATTACCCATAACAACACTATAAGCATCATGACTCCAGGGTGCCGTTACAATGGGGAATGCATTGTGACAGTTTGCGTCGTAAAGGCCAGCGTATTTTGATTTACTACGGAGTGAGATTAGCGGATACAAGACATTCATTAGTGACAATTTAGAGGAAACAATGTTTCCCCCTCTCAGCGGCAACACCTCACATATTGTGTAGTAGTGGTGGAGAATGGGACAGCGCCTCATGTATAAGTCAGCGTTGAGCCACACAATGGGTTTCCATGTGTGCTGCATGATGCAGCATAGTTGAAAGTGTGAGTAGGGCTGTCCCAGGATTGCTCCTGTGCATGTAGGGTAACCTTCCAAAACATTAACAAGCCCCCCTGCACACAGACACCCTTGCACTCTTGTGCAAGAGTGCCTGTGTTGCCGCTGACTTGATGAACTGCACACAGTTGGTGGGGGACACACAGGGTTACACATGGGCATTGTACATATCATGCAGCACTGTGTCACAGGAGTGGATGAGGGGGGTGCTACACACGGAGGGATAATGCCTCCCTCCTCCGATTGCTTGTACATGTCACCCTCAGTCCGGGTATGTCATGGCACCATCGTTTGACACTGTCAGTCTCATTTTGTTGTGACAGTACATGTCCCATGCCATGCACGGTCATGTCAGTCTCCCCAGCATGTAGTCACTGATCCAGGATTCAACATTTTGTTGTCCAGGTCACTCTCTGACTTCACCTAGTTATGCTGGAGTGTAGACTCCCATGTTTAAGTGATCTTGTATTACAGATTTGAATGGAGAACATTGACATAGTCTAAAGGACTCAATATTCCCATTGTTGATATTTTACAGACAACATGACGCCAGCCGAACAACATGCGTTCCAGGTGAGGAAGGACCGCTTCAAGCATGTCAAGAAGGTGACAAAAGGGTGCCGCAACTTGGCGAAGAGGTACCAGGAGGAACGGAAAAAATGTACATGGAAGGCGGTGCCCGAGCTTGAAACAACTGGCACACAGGCCATCCCAGGCCCCTCTGGCGTCAGTGGTGGGTCCCAGCCTGGACAGGTGTCCCATCCCCCTACGGCCACACACCCCCAAGGGACAGTCCCACCTGCACCTGCCGATCAGGTGGTGCCATTCACAGTGAGGGACAGGAGGATCCTGCATGACAACAATGTATTTCTGGCAGAGATCAGGCGATAAATGGCGGATCTGAACAGACATATAACAGACATGAAAAAACACCTTGGACTGCCATGATGCCTGGACATGTTGAACCCCATCCCCCTCTTCTCCCTCTCTGCAATGTTTTTACTTGTGATATTAGGTAGTGTTAGGTTAGTTCTTTTAATTGTTAGGTAGTGTAGTTTTAGCGTAGGTTATAGTTAGTGTTAGATTTTAAGGTAGTTTTTAGATATGTATTATTATGCAGTATTTGGGGCTAAGTTTCCTTTTCCTTTGGGTGGGGGGTTGTTGTATTTGTTGTAAAAAAATTACAAAAATTATATACAAAAAAATATATCTTTGTGTAGGTTACATGTGTAGTTAGTTTATGTATAGCTTAGATGTCTTTGTCCTGTCTTGTGGTGTGCCTTAAGGGTGGGAGGGGGGTTGATGTCTAAGATATGTTGTTGCGTGTTTAGGATTAGTTAGGGTAGATAGTTTAGGTAAGTAAGAAATTTCTAGTCATTTTAGATTTCAGGAGTAGTTCTAGTGATCAGTGTTAGTTTCGGGTAGTTCATTCTTTTTGCTGTTCTAATAAATGTTTAATATTTTGGATTTCTGCTTGCACTTATGTCGGGGATGATGTTGGGGAGTGTGGCTTATTCCCTTGTATGCAAATCATACCATCACTGGACAATACATGGAATGTGCAAGTCTGACCATGACATGTTACTTAGCAGGATGTATTGTGTCAGGATACCTTAGATCTGAGCACAGTGAACTCGCATGGATGACAGGGTGGCAAGTAGGATTTACGGCCTAGTCTAGGGACAGTCGTTTGTGACGTTCTACATCTTAAGTGTGACTCACGGAGTTGGACAGCACATTGTTGCCCATTTCCAACACAACCTAGGGACATGTCATTGAGAGGAAATAGAATTAGCTACTGTTATCCATCATGGGGATGGATGTGTGCGCCGGCTACCACATTCCGTCACACACCTGCATATCAGATGCTCCTGGCACAGAATCCATCTACATTGCACAGACCTTGGCACACTTGCTGCGTAGTGCCAGTGTGTCAGCTTCCTTAGAATTATATGTTCCTGTGCATGGACGCTCAATCCCCGGGCCATGCATGATTTAGTAAATTTGTGTGTCAATTGTGAACGGCACATGGCACAACAGTGTTCCAGATTCACAAAAGTCATCTGAGAGTAAGTAATGACTTTACATTTTACGGTATTCACAAATGGCATTTAGGAGTAGTACAGTTAGGTATACTGACTTCACTTCTCCTAAATGCCTTTCGTGACTCCCTTAATTTGTCAAGTTATGATTTTGTCCCAGCTAACGTTTTGGTGCGGGCACACTGTTCTGCTGCACACAAGGGGGAAATGTTGCATTGCTCCCTGTAGTGACAGTGTCATAGCCACTTGTCCCAACTGTTACTTCTGGCATTGCCTCATAGTGATGCCACCCTTGAAATGTTGGCCTTGCATCGGACTATATGCTAAGTGCAGTGCACCACACATCCCTAGACACATTGCCCGATACGCTCACAGTGGCCACAGCATGGGAGGGGTCAAAATTTGGTATGCATTGTTTGTCCACAGGAAGGGGCTGACTGACGCCTTGCACTTTGGGGTGAGTCCCTATTGGCAACTCTACTTCACTGAGGCAGACATTGTGGTTCCATATGTGTATGGTAGACATGTGCATGTTAGACATGTGCCCTTACGTGTCTTCATCAATGTGATTATGGTGTGCACCATCTTGGGATGTGACATGCAATGCGCACCATCACACCAGGCTTTGTCCACCCCGTAGAGTGTGAGTAGATATGCCAAGAGATAATTGTTTGCAATTGTTAAGGTGGACTCTACTTGTGGCCTGCAACAGACTTGGACATTTTATCACACATGCCTATTTCCTTAATGGACGTGGGACTAGGTTGGGATATTGCTAGATTGTTGTTTTGGAGCAATGAGGGCACAGCTAATTCACACAAACCCGGTCATCTCACTGCCTATCTGTGTCAGGTAAAACATGTACATTGCTTGTATTTCCCATGGTGTACCTTCTGGTGGATTCAGTGTCCCTACACTTTTTACAGACTTCTATACTTGATTGGTCATGGACAACACACATCTGTGTGAGTTAAAGATTTTTATTTACATTAAGAGGATGAAGACTGGACCAGTGCTTGGCCATACAAGCACACATTGCATAGATGCCCGTTAGAGGGCCAGACAGAGTCCTTTGGTGGTAACAGGTCCAAGGGAAGAGGCAGAGTTCAGTCCACAGGCTGATTGCAGTGTCATTGGTAAGAAAAAATAATATGGCAGTCCATGTGGAGGTCCAAGGTGATCGGGGGACAGTGGAAGACAGTGGAAGATGAAGTTCCGTGGCATAATACTAAGCCCTGCACCAAGAAGAAACAGGCCTTTTGGCGTCGATGGATGCTACCGCTTTCTCCTTAGCACAAATGCACTATCATCCTCCTCTTCGTCCTCTGATCTGTCATGTGCCTCACATGTGGGTGGTGGTATAGTGGGGGCAGCACTGTGAGGCACTGACACATCAGGGGGCGGAGATGAGGATGTAGAAGCAGCAGCAGCATTCATCGGCGCTGGACCTTGGGGCAGCAATGCAGTGATGAGCAGGTGCACGGCATGATAGATTCCAGCTACATCGCGCTGGTGTACAGCCCTGGCAGCCATTTGTTGTGCCTGCATCCGCTCCAT
Source organism: Calotriton arnoldi (assembly GCA_963921515.1). NCBI lineage: Eukaryota > Metazoa > Chordata > Amphibia > Caudata > Salamandridae > Calotriton > Calotriton arnoldi. Next base: position 388,023 of record CAWUFW010012848.1, on the reverse strand, counting down.
GCTCTCCATTATCTCACGGATGTTGCCCAAATCCTGGCTGACATTGCTGGAACCACTCTGACCAGACAGTTGTTGTTGTCTCAGAATCATGACTCCAGCAATGTCAGCCATCGACCGTTGGAGAGCATCGAGCAGGCTGTGGGTGTCCGTGATCTTCTGTATGTGGTCCCGGATGGGACTCAGACACCCACGTATGGCATCAAGTTTGTCCGCCAGCCTCTCAAACCCCACCCGCAACTGTTCAGCCGTCTCCCGCTGGACCTGTAGCACACGGCGTTGGAAGGCCAGATGTGGGTCCTCGAGGTCCTGGGAGCCAGCTGTGGTGGGAGGTGCTTGCTGCTGGTTGGTTTGTGCAGGGGCTGGGGTTGCCGCGATGCTGCTGGGTTGCCCTGCTCCTGGAGGTGAGGTGCTGAAGGAGTCTAGCATATTTTGAAGTTCATCCTGATTTATGGTGGGGTAATCATCCTTGTCATCTGTGAAGGTTGGGCCAGTCAGCTGTCCAGGAGGTGGTGTCTCTCCCTCTGCAATATGATAGGGTAGATACAGTTTAACAGTGTGTTTCATGTATGATCATGCATTGGATGAGTTTACAGGCAGACTGCAGGACAGTGTACATTCAGACTGTTTTTGAGGAGATGCCTATTTGTTGCGGGATAGTGATTATTGTGAGGACATCACTGATGTGATGCTGTTGTTGTACATTGTCATCTCACAGTTTACAGCTATGACAAATGTGATTGTACTATTTCTACACACAAGCAGCACCAGTTGTGTCCTCTGTTCATTTGTGTGAGTAATGCAGTTTGTACCACATAGTAGTCAATGTTGATGAGCTCAGATTTTTATGTGTGTGCACTGCATTGTGTGATGGAGGCACCTGCAGCTTGGGCTTTACTGCCCGTTATACCTTTCAGGCAGTGAGCCTTTCACTTCTGTGCATTTACAATGCTGAGATGTTGCAAGCTGGGTGGAATATGGGTCTTGGTCAGAGTTGGAAGACTTGTGCATTGTTTGTCATCAAATGTCTTGTTTACGTCAGGGGTTGTATGTACACGAGGATGTGTCAGAGTGTGACCTGCTCCTTTAAGGTTGTGGTCCACACTCAGCCAGCTCAGTGAGTTGGCCTGCACCATGTTAATATGTTGGGCCTGCAGGCATGCTATTCATCATGCACTGTCACTTGCCTTGTCAGTGTGGCTCACGGACACGCAGCTTTTCAGGGTACTGCACATGTGCATGTGTTTTGTGCAAGATTAGTTATTTGTGAGGAGGGCACCCTTTAGGCACATTAGCAATGAGAGCCTACTTGCTGTTTCAACATGTGCTGCACTATGTAGTACACATGGGCATCCAGGTAGCTTTGTCTATTGTGATTAGTCTTGTGTGCATGTCGTCCTTCATGTTTTATCTTGCATGCATTGCTTACTGCCCTCCTGTTGGCTTACGCATTGTGAGTATGGTGCAGCGTGAGTTTCTATTGTTATTGCTGTCTGAACAGACAGTGTCAACACCCATTACCCTCAAGGTTGACCCCACGTGTGGTGTGTAAGTGGTCCTTGATTTGATGTATGTGCATTTCCTAATGCCTATTTATGGTGCTCAGGCCTTGTCACCGCCACCCTCACAAGAGATGCAAATGGCAGGGTGATGTGTGTTTGTGTATGTGCCACGCAGCTGCTGACATGGATGATACATGCTGTCCTGGTTCTGGTATTCAATGCCTGGCTTAGCGTGTGGGTGATAACTACCTGACTGCATATTTGTTCACTAACACAGTTGACTTACCAAACATATAAGTTTAATTGCACATGATGGTATGATGGGCAACTCACATCAGGACTGATGTGGAATGCTGTTTTCTGTATGGCAGATGTGTGCACTTGGGGGTGGAGGAGTGAAATTTGACCTAAAGGTTGAGTGTGCCATTTGGGCCATGGTCATTAATTGTTGCAACTTTGCTATCCTTGCTTGTTGTCAGACTATGGTTGTCATACTGCTTTACAGGCACATTGTGGTTCTGTGAGTATGTCACACAGACAAGGTATGCAGTACTTATTTGTGTGACACATTCCTGATCTGCATTGTCCACGTACTGTGGTGTTGTAGGCATAGCCCCCTGCTCATTGTATTCCATCGCCCTTTGAGTGAAGTCTGCTGTTTGTGTGCATTTTTGGATGTGCATCTTTTATCCTGCGGCCTACACGGTTACTTTGTTGTGACATTGCATGTGTGTCTGGTATGCAGACTCCCTAGATGCTTCCCCACTTGGTGTACACAGGACTGCATCTCATGAACAGGCAAGGGGGCACATTGCCTGGAGATGTGGGAGGATGTCAGAATTTCCCCCTTGCATCATCACCACGCATATCCAATTCATCTGCACATGGCCACATCTCTCTGACGGAAAAATGAGGATGCACTGCAAATGTGACTGATCATGTGCACGAGTATGCATGCCACCACCAATGTCAGCACACCTGCAACAATGTGCACGTGTGTCTGAGTTCTGTGCAGGAATGTGCATGTGCATATAGGTGGACTTTTCTGCACATACACAACCTTGCATACGACTCAGACACACATGCACAATGTTGCAGGTGTGCTGACATTGGTGGTGGCATGCCTCTTTGTGCACATGATCAGTCACATTCACAGTGCATCCTCATTTTGGCGTCAGAGAGAGATGCATCCTTGTGCAGACGATTTGTATATGCGTGGTGATGAGGCAAGGGGGCCATTTTGCCACACTGCCGCATCTCAAGTTAATGTGCCACTTAGCCATTTGATGTGGCACTTATTTTGTGGTCTGATGTTGATCTTGGACTATATTGGGCTTACTTCTCTGTGCACATTTCCAAGTCTGTGTGCCCGCCAATATGTGTCTTGCAATTTATTGTTTGAGTAGGGTGATATGTGTCTATGCCACCATGGACAAGGGTATCCAGGACATGATCCACAGTAATTTTGGGTATGCACTGCAAAGTATTTAATTGTACATGAGTGCCATTGTGCCCATCCACCCCCGTCCCCCCAGTCCCTGGTTGTTACTCACCCTGTTGTTGTTGTGTCTGGTCCCGTTCAGCAGTATCCTGGCCCGCAACTCCGACCACCGTCTCCTCACTGATGACTCGGGTCACCTGCTCTTCCAACTCATCCAGCTCCTCTTGTGGCGCTGGACTCCCACCTCCAGTCTGCTTTGCTGCTTTCAGGTTGGCTACTAGTTTCTCCTTGGTGTTGCGCTTAGTATCAGGCCAGCGCTTCTTGCAGTCGTCCACTGTCCTCCTCCTCTCTCCGACGGCATTCACCTTGGACACAATGTCCTGCCATATTTCTTTTTTTCTTGCCAATCTCACTGTGGAGGTGACAAACAGTTCTTGTTGGTGTTCAGTCACCTCCGCAATAAGGACCTGGTTTTCCTGCTGGCTGAACTTGGGATTCCTCTTCCTTTTGGCCTTCACATGGGTCTCTGGCTGGTCCTCCTGGGTATTTGTGGGGTTGTTTGTGGCCTCTTCACTGGTCCCAGCTTCATCCATGGCTCCTCTGCTATTTTCCAATTTTTTTTTCTTTTTCTGCTTAGCGGGCCTTTTGTAGTGCATTTTCCCGCTGAACGTGAGAAATGCAGGTCTGGTCTCAATTAGCGATCCGATTCTGTCGCTGATTGGCCCATCGCCACTTTTTTTACGTTAGCGTCAGGCTTTTTATCACCATCACGCTAAATCTATCGCCGTCCATTTCCGCCGGTAAGGGAAGCTATCGCCTGTTAGCGGCGTGTTGCTAATACGCCGCTAACACGGCGATAGATTCTGGCGTTCGACAGCGATAAATAAATCACGCTAAACGCGGTTAGCGATAAATATCGCCATTTGTTGCTAATATCCCCCTTAATGTGAGGAACAGCATTGTGGTGAGCTGAAGTCGGGGAGAGTACACCACCCTTGGGCCTTACAGCTAAGGGGCTAATAACACGCAGCACTCAGGTTTGGTTTGTAACGTGCTCTGACCACGAGTGGTCCGAGCACCTTTATTTAAGCCCTCGGGCCACACCTGGCCCTCGGGATGCATGTATGTAACATTGATGTGTACTGGCCGGGTGGCTCACTACATCCCTCATAACCTTTAATAAAGTGAACAAAGCAAAAATAAATAACACAAAATAAATGTCAGGTGTTCGGCCTCCTAAGACCTTAGCACACAAAGGGGGAGTCTTGGAAGCCGTAGTCCCAGTCATGCACCACTGTCACAAATGCGAGACCCGGGACTCCCCACTCAACGTTAGGCCAAGTAAGGACACCGTTTGAGATAGCCCTGCTCACCCCTTAGTAGCTTGGCACGAGCAGCCAGGCCTATCTCCGTGAATGTCCACGTGACGCATGTGCTGTTCTGCGACTGCCGGTATCCTGTGATGGGAAGGAGCGGCTGTAATCATGACCCAGGCGGAGAAGGGAGACCCGGAGAACGGGAAGGAGAAGGAGTGAGAGAAAGAGCAGCGCGTTGGAGTGAAGCGCCCAATCGTGCCGGCCGTTGTGCAGGAGTCTATGCAAGAGGCGAGCACACACTCATTGAGTGCTCCCTCGCAATAGCGAGTTACTCAGGAGGGGTTGGCGTCCCTGGGAACCCCTGAGGAAGCGAGGACTGACCAGCGAGAAGCGGCGCTGGAGGCAAGTCGACTTCAGGAAGCCGTGCGAGGAACGCCGCGAACAACGCGGGAGCCGCGCACGGGGAGGTCTCCTCGGCATCACTCACAGCGGGTGAGGTGAAACCACAGGGGGGTGATTTAGAGAGCGAGCGGCATAGAGGGACCATAGCGGGTGCCGTTTCAAACGGTTAAATTGCAGATTTGGTGGCATAACGGACCCGTGCCTGACGGTGCCTGACCCTAAAATGGCGGCCGCACCTCTCCGCATTCAGGACTGAGATTAATCGCAGGGATCTTCCCCGGGAACGTGGCAGCTGAGAACTGAGAACTGGCCAGCTGGGGTGATCCTGGGGTTCCACACAAGCGGTGTCTTGCATCTGGCTGTGCTAGATAGGAGCTACCAAGATGGCCGGGGCCTCACTGCAGGTACTTGAGCCAGGCGGGAGACCTGACTTTGTGGCACACTTCCGCCTGCCCTTGAGCGCCCTCGTCTTTCCACAAGATGGAGCCCAGCATGACTTCAAGATCAGCCCGGGGATCCAGCATGCTGCTTCCCCCACCACCATCCGGCCTTCTACCCCTATGGACATCTCCAACTCGGGGATCCCTCCAGACCCAAGACCACCACCCTTGAGTGCAACACCACCTGAACACCTGGCTGAACGATGGCAAGAACTTCCTGCTCTGTAAATATGTAATATATAATTGTCCAAGCCTAATCGCTGTTAAAATGTAATCCTGAGTGAATTTGCAATTTGTATATATATTTATGTCTAACCACAAGTATATGTAGTAGACCTTTGTACTTACTACCATTCCTATGTGATTTTAGAGTTTATCTGTTCGTATCTCTTCCTTGAGTGACTTTACAACTTGTACATTTGCAATTTTTCCCTCCTTTCGCTCCACTTGTACATTTGCAATTTTTTTCCTGTTTATATCTCTTATGTAACTCATGTAATCCAAAGTCCTTATGTAACGCAACTGGTTCTTTTGTAAAGCGCTCTGACACCTTCGGGTAATGTTCACGCTATATAAAATCACATTAAATAAATCTCCAAGGCACGAGTGTACAGTATGTGCAACCACACCCACAGCAACCCACTGGTGACACCACAAATGGACTCCACACGAGTTTGATAAAACGAGTATAAACTTTATATAAAAAGATATACGATCAGACCACACGATACAAAAGCCAACATATAATAAAGGGTAATATTCGTTCCGGTTGGCTGGTAGGTTCAAATCCCAACCACCGCTTTCAAAATGCTATGCTGGTCGTAATGCTAGAATCACACACGTTGCAATGGACAAACAATAGTGCGCTGCGTAACGATACAATCCTGTGCTGGACAAAGGAGAAATAATACAATGCGTAACGATACACCCCGGTACCTTGCAATGGGAGAAATAATGCAATGCGTACCGCTACAATCATGTACTGCGCAATGAAGGAATAATGCAATGCGTCACACCCCAATCACGTACTTTGCAATGAAGAAATAATGCAATGCGCACCGCTACAATCATGTACTTTGCAATTAAGGAATAATGCAATGCGTAGCTACAATCAGGCGGAGCTAGCCACGCTAGGAAATGGCCGCGCTGTAGGCGAGCTCTCCCGATCGAGTAACGATCCTACATTTATCCTGTGTAATTAACCGATGAACACTCGCAGAAATCAAGCGCCTGCATAGAGGAGGAAACCACCTACAATATACGGTGTCTGTTGCCGGAGCGTTTCTCTCCGGGGCGACGTGGGCCGACAGGGCAGGATCGCTGACCGACAGCTGAAGACCCATCGTGGCGTACGTCGTGACGTAACCAGCACGCAAGCCCGTGGCTGAACTTGTGCGATGAGGGCCTGAGGGAGATATCGGCGCTGTCGGATCGGAGCACTGAGGGCACTATCAGCACCGAAGTGCACCTGGAGCCGTCTCGCTCCGCTACTCCACTGCCTGCATTTGCCGAGGTCAAGGAACGGCTGCGTAGCCTGGAGCTGCGTGTGTGGCCGCGAGCGGTGAACGGACCTCAGCGGGGACACGGCCCCTCCACAGCGCTGGACCGGAGCTGCGCCTGAGAGGTGAGAGGGGCTGCGGCAGGGCCGCCGAAGCTAATAGCCTGCTGCGTACCCCACACTAATTTGGGTACGGCGACAGAGACTGGCAGGGTGGAGGTAGGAGCCGAACGTCCCGAAGGTCCTGGACCCCGCTGGCAACAAGAGCTCCGGCACACCTGTACAAGGCTCTGAAGTGGAGAGGGACTGAGCGGCAGGCGGGGGGGGGGCACTGAGAGGCATTGCGGGTCACACCAAAGCTGCTTACTCCCCACGTGGACTCACGGACATCGTGTGGCTGAGATCTCGCGGCGCCTGTGGCCTGGTGGTGGGGCCTTCCTGGCGGGGCGCTGAGATACCGGCACCGTCGCTGTGCTGTGCCCTCGCCCTGTCCTCCAGGCTGCGCCACCGGTTTCATACAGGAACACCCCGCGTTGCCCCCCACTCCCCAGGGTGCGTCCTGCTCGGTCTCTGTAAGAGATGCTACCACCGCAGATAAAAGGTTGAACTTGGAGCCTGAGTGGGAATAAAACCGACAACACACTACACTTGTACTTGCTGGATAGGCACATCTGCGGGGCAAATAAATCAACGTCCGGGGCACCCTCTCATCGACAGGACTCTATTGAGCTTGCCCAGGTCATTCATCCACCAAATAAGTGTCGGGGAGATGGGGAAACCGGATAAAACACAACCCAAACTGCAGTTTGAACAACAACGGAAGGTGACGGAGGTACCTACTGAGGCCCCGGAACAGAGCCAAGTAACTGCACCTGCTGCGGGATCAGAGACTACAGTGGATTTTCAGTTAATGTTTGCAACGATACAAACAACCCTATCCAACATCGATGGGAAAATAGACTCATTAACGTATCGGGTTGACCGCATGTCGGAACGTCTGGATAAACATACGGAACGTATTGACATGGCGGAACGCCGCATATCAGACACGGAAGACTTCCATCATCAGCTAGAAATGAAACAAACTAAAGCGGACAAAATCGTCCAAAGCCTGCTGGCTAAAACAGAAGATTTGGAAGCCAGATTAAGGCGCTGCAACCTACGCATTATGGGGGTCGCGGAATCAACACGAACAGGAAACATGGAACGGTATGTCGAATCGCTGTTAACCACAGTCCTGGGTAGAGATACCTTTTCTGCAGTATTCATAATAGAGCGAGCCCACAGATCTCTTGCACCGCCACCACCGCCTGGGGCAAGGCCTCGCCCCATAATAGCTAAAATACTAAATTATAGAGATAGAGATGCCGCACTTCGCAAGGCCCGAGAAATCGGAACTTTAAACCATGAAGGAATGACTATATCTATCTATCCAGATTTTACATCACAAGTGCAAGAGGCAAGAAAAAGTTCATGGATGTGAAAATGAAATTGAGAGAGAACAATATTACATATGCTATGCTCTATCCGGCGCGCTTGAAAATCACAGACAATGGGAAAAGTACTATCTGTAACGACCCTAAGGAAGTGCTTAAATTTTTACAAATGCATCATCCACATGCTCTTCGGCGCAGGTCTCCGCGAGGACAACATGCTGAGCAGGACCACACATCAGACGTTGAATAACAACTGGACCTGTTGGCGACTTATGCGGCGACAGAAAAAAAAAAAAAAAACCCCCGTGTGACACTATCTTGCAGGACTAACAGCTGCACTTATTTTACAAGATGTAAATTAGAAACATGCTGAATATGTAAGTAAGGGCAAATGTACCATTGTTGCAGACTATCATATCCCAAAAGCTCATACAGTCTGAGAATCCCCTCTATGTGGGTAATTGTTCAATATGTATCGGTTATAGCACATTCATCTTATACTATCACAGTTACACGTGATGGTAGCTCGATCCCCCAGCTGTGTGTTTGCTGGGGTTATCGGCTGGCGGCTACCGCCTCCCTGTGTATGCCACAACGTTTGGTTCCCTTTTTGGTCAAATAGAGAGATTTGAAGGGGACAGTTTCTTTCGTTAGAAGTTACAGGGTACTGGCTTTGCCATGATTGGGATGGTGAAGTGGGAGGGGGTGGGATGGGATGTGGGTTTGAGGCGTTAAAGGTCACATATTTATTGAGATCCACTATTCATATGTACATTTACACATCATCATTAAGAGGTACGCATGTGAGCGCAGCTGGGTGGCGGCGGACAAATATGGCATCAGCCCTACTAGATATGATTGAAGACACTAGCATCACATAATGTGACTAAAGGCACTTCCCTGCGATTTATAACCTGGAATGTCCGGGGCTTAAACAACCCCAAGAAAATTAGGCAAGTTTTTGCCTACCTAGATAGGCATTCGGTGGATGTAGCGCTACTCCAGGAAACGCATCTGCTCCCCCACAAGGCAGATAAACTCGGCCATAGATGGGCCGAACTGGCAGTGTCAGCAACATACTCTTCCTATGCACGGGGTAACTACCGTTATACGTAAGGGCACTAACTTTATTCTGGATCAGACACTTATAGACACGCAAGGGAGATATCTTATACTTACAGGCACACTAAGGGGTACTAAAGTCGGTATAATTAACGTCTATGGTCCGAATACGGATGACCCTGACTTCTATATGAACCTCTTGACAAAAATACGGGAACTTCCAACTATGGAGCTGATATGGGGGCGACCTAAATGTTGTATTGGACACTGAGATGGACAGATCTCAAAATACCACTGAACACCATAAACGTGTAGCCTCTGTTCTTATAAACGGTATGACGGAGTTTCGCATACAGGACGCATGGCGCATACGACACCCCACTACACTGGAAGGCACTCACTCATCGACGGTACATAACAGTTGGTCTAGGATAGATTACTGGCTCCTCACCGACCATGCCTCCACATGGGCCAGGGACATAACCCATCTTCCCAAGACACTATCTGACCACAAACCTGTCACCCTGACCCTACAGGTTCCGACATACACACCCCCCCCCATTTGTATGGCGCTTCAATGCCACCGCGTTATTAGACCCCATCTACAGAGAAACCATTCAATTAGCGATAGAAAACTATTTTGCGGATAATCTACACTCAGTGGACAGCGCTGGAGTGCTGTGGGAAGCATTCAAGGCGACGCTAAGGGGTATCTGTATTAGTACAAATGCAGGCATCTTAAAAGATATCCGAACCCAACTGCAGAACTGCGAAGACCGTATAAAACGGCTGGAAGCTGATTATGACACCACCCATAGTGCACTCACTCTAGGTAAACTACGGGATGAGATTAATAAATACAATACACTAGCGGATGATGAAATAAAATATACATCTCGGCGGCACGCCGCACGCAAATTGGGTGAAGGCGGTAGACCAGGCCGTATACTAGCACAAAAAGTGCGCACTGAACATAAACAGCATACTGTTACACAAGTTGAGGATAGCAGCGGACAGATGCATTATGACACTCAAGGCATACTGAGGACCTTTGTGGAAACTTACAGTGACTTTTATAGAACGCAGCATACAGTGCCAGAACCCGAAATTCTGCACTATCTTGAAGACATAGCAGTGGTGTGGTTATCTGACTCACACCGCGAGCATCTCGCCACACCTATCACAGAGGACGAGGTGAAGCTTGCTATAAAGGCATTGCCCAATGGTAAATCGCCCGGGCCTGACGGATACACGGGGGAATTTTATAAAGCATACTCAGAAATATTGATCCCACGCCTACTCGAAATGTATGACGAAGCCCATGGTGCTTGAATCCTCCCTCCAACGCTGCGGGAGGCGCTTATTGTGGCCTTGCTAAAGCCAGACAAAAATCCTACCAAAGCAGACTCCTACAGACCCCTTTCTTTAATAAATACGGATGTCAAGATATTGGCAAAGATCATTGCCACACGGCTGCAACCTTTCATGTCCATTATAGTCCTGCCTGATCAGTCGGGATTTATCCCTGACAGATCGACTACACATAACCTGCGCACTATATTTGCCCTTTTACACCAACTAAATCCTGAATTACAGGCTGCAGCGGTCCTATTGGATGCGGCTAAGGCCTTTGATTCGGTTGAGTGGCCCTATATGTTCACGATAATGCAAAAAATTGGTCTGCCACCAATGCTTCTCAAATGGATCGCCCTGTTATATACCAAGCCCGTCGCCCGCGTCAAAGTCAACAGACATATATCAGGGGATGCCCGTTGTCCCCTCTGCTTTTTTCAATTGCGTTAGAACCACTAGCTTGTAAAATACGTCAGAAATATGCGCACCCGGCGCTGCGGTTCCGTCTACGGCCCATTAGCATATTACTATATGCGGATGATATGGTACTGTACCTGCGAGATCCTGAAGAGAACCTCTCACCACTGTTGCGAGAATATATACAATTTGGGTGTCACCCGGGCCTGCAAATTAACTGGAACAAATCGGCGGTGATACCATTAACGGGGAATACAAAAGCACCACATATGGATTTCCCTTTGGTGTGGCAGGAAGATCCAATTAAATATCTTGGCATCTGGGTGCATCGAGACCCTGAATTAGTAATTAGATGCAACTATGGCATCGCGATTGATCGCATAGAAACACAAATAAATAGATGGATTACTCTGCCTCTCTCCTTAGCTGATCGTATATCATTAATAAAAATGGTGATACTACCTAAGCTCTTATACCTATTTATTAATATACCAATACCACCCCCGCTGCAGTCTTTACCAGGATACGCACGAATCTCGTCAAACTAATATGGGCTGGCAAACAGGCTCGAATAAGCCTATGAACTATGTCACTTCCATATGCTGCAGGAGGCTTTACAGTCCCTGATATCTATTTGTACTATCTCTGTGCCCAGGCACAATATGCATATTATTGGTATCACCCATTAAAATACTTACCACATCTCGCAGTGGAAGATGGCGATGCACATCCCATACCGCTATCCAATATACTCACGCATACCCGACCTCATTTGGCAAAGCGGGAAATAAACACGATACGGACGACCTCCCAAGCGTGGCGACGCATCAGTCAATTAGCAAACAAAACCCCCATGTACACCCAAAACCTGCCGTTAGCGAACCACCCGGCGCTATCTGTCACACAGGAGAAAAATAGCATATTGCTCTTGGAACAAGTGGGTATAACGCAGCTGGGCGACCTGTACCCTAATGGAACTTTCATTACGCCTGATGACTTGGAATATATAAGTAATCAGTCGCTTTTATTCCGATTCCTTTATCATAGACTGCGAGCTGCGATCAAGGACTTCTACCTATCCTTTCCTATTGAACCCCTGCATTGCAAACACTACAGACTCTGATAGCCACTACCACCCCATCTCATTTAATTTCTAGACTATATAAAATGGTACAAATGGAGATAGGGGCTAATACACACAGAGCCCGGGACAACTGGAATAAACTATTAGAGGTCTCCCTAACTGATGAAGACTGGTCTACTTGCTGCACACTCACTACACTGCTAACACCTAATGGCAATCTACGTCTCATACATTACAAATATATACATCAAGTATACCACACTCCAGCCAAACTATATAAATACGGACTGCGGGATAACGCCCACTGTAAGAGATGTGGGGCTGACCAGGCTGATTTCGCACATCTTGCCTGGAATTGTGTACAGATAAAGAAATATTGGGAAGCTGTGATCCACCATCTGGGAATGCTTGTACCTTGTACATTGTCATGTACACCACAGTTGTGCCTATTGGGCCTCAACATACCTGTGAGGTCTGCAAAAAGGAAGCTGGTTGCCATAATGTTATTGCTTGCAAAACGTAGAGTAGCGATGCACTGGGACAGCAAGATGACCCCTACCCTAGAACGCTGGATATTAGACGCTGTCTACTGTAGAGATAATTTTTTAATATATGCGGAAGAATTACCAACTGCTTCTAAACCCTCAGATATCTGGGGGCCACTTACTGACCACTTACGTGAAAATCCTGATCTACTTAAGACCACTAATTAATCCTAATATTTGATTGATCAGAGAGACACTGAAATGCTATACACGTGCTCTATTGTATGCTACTGGATGATATGATGCACTGGATCTCTTATTGTACTGTATTTAATGGGATTGTTACAGATGTGACCATTGTTATGTATGACTAAGAATATTCAATAAAAACAATAAAATAATGCGTAGCTACAATCATGTACTTTGCAATGAAGGAATAATGCAATGCGTAGCGCTACAATTGTGTACTTCGTTATGCATAAATAATGTCAGGCGTCATAAGACAGTCCGGCAGTTCGTTAGCAGCAATATTGGCAATGTGTATTACGACAGTCAGCCTCTTCGATAACAGTTGACCCCACACGTATCCACGATGACATAAAGTACAGCTTCTCACTCTGGCCCCAGTACTGCCACTCCTTTTGTCAGTACGGGCCCCAATCTGAGCCGAAGCAAAGGCTCACGTCACCAGAAGGACTGAGAGGCCGAGAGAGTGTCCCTCCGAGCCCGCACCCCGCCCAGGCAGTGATCCACGTTACCTGGGGGCGCGACCCCACTCTCCTCTCCTCCTTCAGCGAACTGGGCCTTCCGTGCAGAACTTTCTCAATGGGCCTCAGCGGCTCGGCCTGGCAGCTCAGCTCCTCCGGGGCTGCCGGTCCGGGCCACGACTGTTAGGTTACGTTACTCCGGGTGCACGTTCACCACAGCACCCTCTGGGTCTCCTCTGGCACGAAGCCACACACACAACGCTGATGGGAGTTCACGTCGACTCCGAGTGCACGTTCACCAGGCACTCCTTCCTGCGGTCTCAGTTGGCACCAAGACACGCACACCGCGCTGCAGAGACTCACTTTCTTCCAGTGCACACAATGATCAGCCGATCACCTCCAGAGTCCCAGGTTGCACCAAAGCACGCACACTGCTTCACTGAGACTTACTCCAACTCCGGTGCCCCGATATCCAGGCGCTCTTCACCAACGCCTTCGGCCGCACCCCGACACGCTCACCGTGTCCGAGCCTCACTTCTCCTCCGGTGCACTTGATGACCAGGCGCTCTTCATCAGCGCCTCCGGTGCACCCCGACACGCACCCTGCGTGTCCGAGACTCACTCCACTTCCGATGCACACGTTGACCAGGCGCTCCTCACCAACGCCTCCTGTGCACCACGACACACACCCTGCGCATCCGAGACTCCCTTCACCTCCGATGCACCGGCTGACCAGGCGCTCTTCACCAGCGCCGGCGGTGCACCACGACACGCACCCTGCGCGTCCGAGTCTCACTTCACCTCAGATTTACACGCTGACCAGGTGCTCTTCACCAATGCCTGCGGTGCACCATGACACGCACCCAGCGAATCCGAGTCTCACTTCTCCTCCGTGTGTCCAAGATCACAGGGCACACCTTCCGAGGGTCTCAAGCTGCCACAACACGCGCCCACCGCGTCGCTTGAAACTTCTCCGGAAACTTTTATGTTCCTGTGTTTCCAAACAGGGAGCCAGCTCACCTCGGGCCCTTGGGGTAACAAGACACAGCACAAAGCACAGTCTTCTTCAAGCAGGGGGACCCAGCGCACAAAGCACAGTCCCAACAGCCTCTTCCTTGGTTAAAACAGCAAACTGCAGACCAGCCCCAGATCACGAAGCAAGGGTTGGTCCTTCCCAGCAGTCTCTTCAGTTGTTCCTTCCTTAACAGAGGTTCCTCTTGACCACGAAATGGGTCCAAGCCTTTTCAGTCTCAATCCATTTCTATTCCAACATTCAGGGGTTTCAGCTCTCATAGTTAGACCTCTAAATGTCTTTGAATTTCGTTGTGCTCAGGGGTCCCTGACCCCTGCCTAAATCAGTTCTGGGTGTCTCCCTCCCAGTGTCACCTTTCTCCCTTTGATACTGGGGTCTGGATCCTTAATCACTCAGCAGGAGATGGGTCAATTGTTTTATAGCCGCAACCCAGGCCTCTTCACCTCCCGGGGTTTCTCCTTGCATACTCTCCAGATGCAGGTCAGCCTGGTGCCATCTCAACCCCTCCCTTCTCAGCTCCAGACAGTCAATCCACATTCAGCAGAGACACACAGAAATGATGGAGGCACCTGCAGCTTGGGCTTTACTGCCCGTTATACCTTTCAGGCAGTGAGCCTTTCACTTCTGTGCATTTACAATGCTGAGATGTTGCAAGCTGGGTGGAATATGGGTCTTGGTCAGAGTTGGAAGACTTGTGCATTGTTTGTCATCAAATGTCTTGTTTACGTCAGGGGTTGTATGTATACGAGGATGTGTCAGAGTGTGACCTGCTCCTTTAAGGTTGTGGTACACACTCAGCCAGCTCAGTGAGGTGGCCTGCACCATGTTAATATGTTGGGCCTGCAGGCATGCTATTCATCATGCACTGTCACTTGCCTTGTCAGTGTGGCTCACGGACACGCAGCTTTTCAGGGTACTGCACATGTGCATGTGTTTTGTGCAAGATTAGTTATTTGTGAGGATGGCACCTTTTAGGCACATTAGCAATGAGAGCCTACTTGCTGTTTCAACATGTGCTGCACTATGTAGTACACATGGGCATCCAGGTAGCTTTGTCTATTGTGATTAGTCTTGTGTGCATGTCGTCCTTCATGTTTTATCTTGCATGCATTGCTTACTGCCATCCTGTTGGCTTACGCGTTGTGAGTATGGTGCAGCGTGAGTTTCTATTGTTATTGCTGTCTGAACAGACAGTGTCAACACCCATTACCCTCAAGGTTGACCCCACGTGTGGTGTGTAAGTGGTCCTTGATTTGATGTATGTGCATTTCCTAATGCCTATTTATGGTGCTCAGGCCTTGTCACTGCCACCCTCAAAAGAGATGCAAATGGCAGGGTGATGTGTGATTGTGTATGTGCCACGCAGCTGCTGACATGGATGATACATGCTGTCCTGGTTCTGGTATTCAATGCCTGGCTTAGCGTGTGGGTGATAACTACCTGACTGCATATTTGTTCACTAACACAGTTGACTTACCAAACATATAAGTTTAATTGCACATGATGGTATGATGGGCAACTCCCATCAGGACTGATGTGGAATGCTGTTTTCTGTATGGCAGATGTGTGCACTTGGGGGTGGAGGAGTGCAATTTGACCTAAGGGTTGAGTGTGCCATTTGGGCCGTGGTCATTAATTGTTGCAACTTTGCTATCCTTGCTTGTTGTCAGACTATGGTTGTCATACTGCTTTACAGGCACATTGTGGTTCTGTGAGTATGTCACACAGACAAGGTATGCAGTACTTATTTGTGTGACACATTCCTGATCTGCATTGTCCACGTACTGTGGTGTTGTAGGCATAGCCCCCTGCTCATTGTATTCCATCGCCCTTTGAGTGAAGTCTGCTGTTTGTGTGCATTTTTGGATGTGCATCTTTTATCCTGCGGCCTACACAGTCACTTTGTTGTGACATTGCATGTGTGTCTTGTATGCAGACTCCCTAGATGCTTCCCCACTTGGTGTACACAGGACTGCATCTCATGAACAGGCAAGGGGGCACATTGCCTGGAGATGTGGGAGGATGTCAGAATTTCCCCCTTGCATCATCACCACGCATATCCAATTCATCTGCACATGGCCACATCTCTCTGACGGAAAAATGAGGATGCACTGCAAATGTGACTGATCATGTGCACGAGTAGGCATGCCACCACCAATGTCAGCACACCTGCAACATTGTGCACGTGTGTCTGAGTTCTGTGCAGGAATGTGCATGTGCATATAGGTGGACTTTTCTGCACATACACAACCTTGCACATGACTCAGACACACGTGCACAATGTTGCAGGTGTGCTGACATTGGTGGTGGCATGCCTCTTTGTGCACATGATCAGTCACATTCACAGTGCATCCTCATTTTGGCGTCAGAGAGAGATGCATCCTTGTGCAGACGATTTGTATATGCGTGGTGATGAGGCAAGGGAGCCATTTTGCCACACTGCAGCATCTCAAGTTAATGTGCCACTTAGCCATTTGATGTGGCACTTATTTTGTGGTCTGATGTTGATCTTGGACTATATTGGGCTTACTTCTCTGTGCACATTTCCAAGTCTGTGTGCCCGCCAATATGTATCTTGCAATTTATTGTTTGAGTAGGGTGATATGTGTCTATGCCACCATGGACAAGGGTATCCAGGACATGATCCACAGTAATTTTGGGTATGCACTGCAATGTATTTAATTGTACATGAGTGCCATTGTGCCCATCCACCCCCGTCCCCCCAGTCCCTGGTTGTTACTCACCCTGTTGTTGTTGTGTCTGGTCACGTTCAGCAGTATCCTGGCCCGCAACACCGACCACCGTCTCCTCACTGATGACTCGGGTCACCTGCTCCTCCAACTCATCCAGCTCCTCCTGTGGCGCTGGACTCCCACCTCCAGTCTGCTTTGCTGCTTTCAGGTTGGCTGCTAGTTTCTCCTTGGTCTTGCGCTTAGTATCAGGCCAGCGCTTCTTGCAGTCGTCCACTGTCCTCCTCCTCTCTCCGACGGCATTCACCTTGGACACAATGTCCTGCCATATTTCTTTTTTCTTGCCAATGTCACTGTGGAGGTGACAAACAGTTCTTGTTGGTGTTCAGTCACCTCCGCAATAAGGACCTGGTTTTCCTGCTGGCTGAACTTGGGATTCCTCTTCCTTTTGGCCTTCACATGGGTCTCTGGCTGGTCCTCCTGGGTATTTGTGGGGTTGTTTGTGGCCTCTGCACTGGTCCCAGCTTCATCCATGGCTCCTCTGCTATTTTCCATTTTTTTTTTCTTTTTCTGCTTAGCGGGCTTTTTGTAGTGCATTTTCCCGCTGAACGTGAGAAATGCAGGTCTGATCTCAATTAGCGATCCGATTCTGTCGCTGATTGGCCCATCGCCACTTTTTTTTACGTTAGCGTCAGGCTTTTTATCACCATCACGCTAAATCTATCGCCGTCCATTTCCGCCGGTAAGGGAAGCTATCGCCTGTTAGCGGCGTGTTGCTAATACGCCGCTAACACGGCGATAGATTCTGGCGTTCGACAGCGATAAATAAATCACGCTAAACGCGGTTAGCGATAAATATCGCCATTTGTTGCTAATATCCCCCTTAATGTGAGGAACAGCATTGTGGTGAGCTGAAGTCGGGGAGAGTACACCACCCTTGGGCCTTACAGCTAAGGGGCTAATAACACGCAGCACTCAGGTTTGGTTTGTAACGTGCTCTGACCACGAGTGGTCCGAGCACCTTTATTTAAGCCCTCGGGTCACACCTGGCCCTCGGGATGCATGTATGTAACATTGATGTGTACTGGCCGGGTGGCTCACTACATCCCTCATAACCTTTAATAAAGTGAACAAAGCAAAAATAAATAACACAAAATAAATGTCAGGTGTTCGGCCTCCTAAGACCTTAGCACACAAAGGGGGAGTGTTGGAAGCCGTAGTCCCAGTCATGCACCACTGTCACAAATGCGAGACCCGGGACTCCCCACTCAACGTTAGGACAAGTAAGGACACCGTTTGAGATAGCCCTGCTCACCCCTTAGTAGCTTGACACGAGCAGCCAGGCCTATCTCCGTGAATGTCCACGTGACGCATGTGCTGTTCTGCGACTGCCGGTATCCTGTGATGGGAAGGAGCGGCTGTAATCATGACCCAGGCGGAGAAGGGAGACCCGGAGAACGGGAAGGAGAAGGAGTGAGAGAAAGAGCAGCGCGTTGGAGTGAAGCGCCCAATCGTGCCGGCCGTTGTGCAGGAGTCTATGCAAGAGGCGAGCACACACTCATTGAGTGCTCCCTCGCAATAGCGAGTTACTCAGGAGGGGTTGGCGTCACTGGGAACCCCTGAGGAAGCGAGGACTGACCAGCGAGAAGCGGCGCTGGAGGCAAGTCGACTTCAGGAAGCCGTGCGAGGAACGCCGCGAACAACGCGGGAGCCGCGCACGGGGAGGTCTCCTCGGCATCACTCACAGCGGGTGAGGTGAAACCACAGGGGGGTGATTTAGAGAGCGAGCGGCATAGAGGGACCATAGCGGGTGCCGTTTCAAACGGTTAAATTGCAGATTTGGTGGCATAACGGACCCGTGCCTGACGATGCCTGACCCTAAAATGGCAGCCGCACCGCTGCGCATTCAGGACTGAGATTAATCGCAGGGATCTTCCCCGGGAACGTGGCAGCTGAGAACTGGCCAGCTGGGGTGATCCTGGGGTTCCACACAAGCGGTGTCTTGCATCTGGCTGTGCTAGATAGGAGCTACCAAGATGGCCGGGGCCTCACTGCGGGTACTTGAGCCAGGCGGGAGACCTGACTTCGTGGCACACTTCCGCCTGCCCTTGAGCGCCCTCTTCTTTCCACAAGATGGAGCCCAGCATGACTTCAAGATCAGCCCGGGGATCCAGTATGCTGCTTCCCCCACCACCATCCGGCCTTCTACCCCTATGGACATCTCCAACTCGGGGATCCCTCCAGACCCAAGACCACCACCCTTGAGTGCAACACCACCTGAACACCTGGCTGAATGATGGCAAGAACTTCCTGCTCTGTAAATATGTAATATATAATTGTCCAAGCCTAATCGCTGTTAAAATGTAATCCTGAGTGCATTTGCAATTTGTATATATATTTATGTCTAACCACTAGTATATGTAGTAGACCTTTGTACTTACTACCATTCCTATGTGATTTTAGAGTTTATCTGTTTGTATCTCTTCCTTGAGTGACTTTACAACTTGTACATTTGCAATTTTTCCCTCCTTTCGCTCCACTTGTACATTTGCAATTTTTTTCCTGTTTATATCTCTTATGTAACTCATGTAATCCAAAGTCCTTATGTAATGCAACTGGTTCTTTTGTAAAGCGCTCTGACACCTTCGGGTAATGTTCACGCTATATAAAATCACATTAAATAAATCTCCAAGGCACGAGTGTACAGTATGTGCAACCACACCCACAGCAACCCACTGGTGACACCACAAATGGACTCCACACGAGTTTGATAAAAACGAGTATAAACTTTATATAAAAAGATATACGATCAGACCACACGATACAAAAGCCAACATATAATAAAGGGTAATATTCGTTCCGGCTGGCTGGTAGGTTCAAATCCCAACCACCTCTTTCAAAATGCTATGCTGGTCGTAATGCTAGAATCACACACCTTGCAATGGACAAACAATAGTGCGCTGCGTAACGATACAATCCTGTGCTGGACAAAGGAGAAATAATACAATGCGAAACGATACACCCCGGTACCTTGCAATGGGAGAAATAATGCAATGCGTACCGCTACAATCATGTACTGCGCAATGAAGGAATAATGCAATGCGTCACACCCCAATCACGTACTTTGCAATGAAGAAATAATGCAATGCGCACCGCTACAATCATGTACTTTGCAATGAAGGAATAATGCAATGCGGGCCGCTACAATCCTGTACTTTGCAAGGGAGCAATAATGCAATGCGTAGCGCTACAATCGTGTACTTCGTTATGCATAAATAATGTCAGGCGTCATAAGACAGTCCGGCAGTTCGTTAGCAGCAATATTGGCAATGTGTATTACGACAGTCAGCCTCTTCGGTAACAGTTGCCCCCCACACGTATCCACGATGACATAAAGTACAGCTTCTCACTCTGGCCCCAGTACTGCCACTCCTTTTGTCAGTACTGGCCCCAATCTGTGCCGAAGCAAAGGCTCACGTCACCAGAAGGACTGAGAGGCCGAGAGAGTGTCCCTCCAAGCCCGCACCCCGCCCAGGCAGTGATCCACGTTACCTGGGGGCTCGACCCCACTCTCCTCTCCTCCTTCAGCGAACTGGGCCTTCCGTGCAGAACTTTCTCAATGGGCCTCAGCGGCTCGGCCTGGCAGCTCAGCTCCTCCGGGGCTGCCGGTCCGGGCCACGACTGTTAGGTTACGTTACTCCGGGTGCACGTTCACCACAGCACCCTCTGGGTCTCCTCTGGCACGAAGCCACACACACAACGTTGATGGGATTTCACGTCGACTCCGAGTGCACGTTCACCAGGCACTCCTTCCTGCGGTCTCAGTTGGCACCAAGACACGCACACCGCGCTGCAGAGACTCACTTTCTTCCGGTGCACACAATGATCAGCCGATCACCTCCAGAGTCCCAGGTTGCACCAAAGCACGCACACTGCTTCACTGAGACTTACTCCAACTCCGGTGCCCCGATATCCAGGCGCACTTCACCAACGCCTTCGGCCGCACCCCGACATGCTCACCGTGTCCGAGCCTCACTTCTCCTCTGGTGCACTTGATGACCAGGCGCTCTTCATCAGCGCCTCCGGTGCACCCCGACACGCACCCTGCGTGTCCGAGACTCACTCCACTTCCGATGCACACGTTGACCACGCGCTCCTCACCAACGCCTCCTGTGCACCACGACACACACCCTGCGCATCCGAGACTCCCTTCACCTCCGATGCACCGGCTGACCAGGCGCTCTTCACCAGCGCCGGCGGTGCACCACGACACGCACCCTGCGCGTCCGAGTCTCACGTCACCTTCGATTCACACGCTGACCAGGCGCTCTTCACCAATGCCTGCGGTGCACCACGACACGCACCCAGCGCGTCCGAGTCTCACTTCTCCTCCGTGTGTCCAAGATCACAGGGCACACCTTCCGAGGGTCTCAAGCTGCCACAACAAGCGCCCACCCCGTCGCTTGAAACTTCTCCAGAAACTTTTATGTTCCTGTGTTTCCAAACAGGGAGCCAGCTCACCTCGGGCCCTTGGGGTAACAAGACACAGCACAAAGCACAGTCTTCTTCAAGCAGGGGGACCCAGCGCACAAAGCACAGTCCCAACAGCCTCTTCCTTGGTTAAAACAGCAAACTGCAGACCAGCCCCAGATCACGAAGCAAGGGTCGGTCCTTCCCAGCAGTCTCTTCAGTTGTTCCTTCCTTAACAGAGGTTCCTCTTGACCACGAAATGGGTCCAAGCCTTTTCAGTCTCAATCCATTTCTATTCCAACGTTCAGGGGTTTCAGCTCTCATAGTTATACCTCTAAATGTCTTTGAAGTTCGTTGTGCTCAGGGGTCCCTGACCCCTGCCTAAATCAGTTCTGGGTGTCTCCCTCCCAGTGTCACCTTTCTCCCTTTGATACTGGGGTCTGGATCCTTAATCACTCAGCAGGAGATGGGTCAATTGTTTTATAGCCGCAACCCAGGCCTCTTCACCTCCCGGGGTTTCTCCTTGCATACTCTCCAGATGCAGGTCAGCCTGGTGCCATCTCAACCCCTCCCTTCTCAGCTCCAGACAGTCAATCCACATTCAGCAGAGACACACAGAAATGCTTAAAGTACAAAACTCAGCCACTTTCTAAAAGAGTGGTTTCTGAACACACAGTGACAAAACCACTTTCATAGAAAGATGTGTTATGACACTGTGGGGCATATTAGCAAGACCGGCGATAAAATTATCGCCGTTTTAGCGGCAGGAAACTGCCGCTAAAACGGCGATAATGGGCTTACTAATATGCGTTATAGAATTCCAATAGAAGCCCAGGTTAGATGTCCTGCACATCTAACCTGGGCTTCTATTGGAATTCTATAACGCATATTAGCAAGCCCTTTATCGCCGTTTTAGCGGCAGTTTCCTGCCGCTAAAACGGCGATAATTTTATCGCCGGTCTTGCTAATATGCCCCTGTGAGTTCATACATACTAAACTTCACCTCTCCATTTTAAACTTATGGGAAACTAGGCTAACAAACACATACCCAGCCTCCCCATTCTGTCCTATGGGCAGGATGGCCTTTCACCAGTGAAAAACGAAATGGAGTGTTTTTCACTGTCAGGACATAACACACACCTCAGTATATGTCCTGCCTTTTACTTACACGGCACCCTGCCCAGGGGTTACCCGGGACCTACCACAGGGGTGCCCCTGTGTACGCAAAAGGGAAAGTAAGGCCTGACAAGTGGTTGCACTTGTCAGGACAACATGCTAACTTAGCAAACTGTGCGCAGGCCCTACACTGCAGGCCTGAGTTCCCTTCTCCGCGCACCTTTGCATTACTAGCCCTGGCACACACAGTGCACATCACTAGGGACTTTACTAGTAAGGCAAACATACCAATCATGGCCAACCAATTACCATTACACTTTACACAGGGAACCTTTGTACTTTGACACTGATTAGCAGTGGCAAAGTACCCAAAGCATCTAAATTGGCAACTTTATGTCAGGAAAACGGTCTAGGGGGAAAGCAAAAAGTTATAGGGAACTTTAGCCAAAAAGGCCAAGTCCTACAGGGATATATACTACTTTTTCACACAGCGCAGTGCAGCAGCCTAAATGCTGCACTGCATGAAAAGGAGAGAGGAGAAGAGCGCCAAATTTACTAAAATAAGGTACTCTCCTCCCCTCTCCCTAGCACTAGCGCTAAAATCAGCTGCTGTGCTCCAAGGAGACACCATTGCGCCTGGGTGCAAGAGTGTCTCCGTGAGTCTAGCATAGGTTTTGTACTAGAAAGGTACCCTTCCAGTACAAAATTCTATTCTGAGACTCACTTCAAACCTTTTCCCTCTTTGCATGTGTGCTGTACAGGACAGCCCACATGTAAAGTCAGAAAAGTAAGGACGAATTAAAGCATTTCTCCTACCTTACACCTACTGTAAAAGGGCACAGTTTTCTGACGCTAAACCCAGTCTACTTGGTTTAGTAAATTGGGTTTAGCATCAGAAACCCTGGGTGGTTGTATGGGAACGCCCATGCTCCACCCATGGTACGCCCCCTTGGCGCTAAGTAATGCAAAGAACCGCTAACCCATCAAGGAAGTTTCTCCAATGGTGCCTTTTTGACACCTCCTTGACTCTCCCAAGGCTTGCATCCACTCGCATGGCCTCCACAATCTCGGGTATCGACAGTGCCCGGGGGCATGATGCAGACGTGATCAGTTGTATAAAGTCCTCTACCCCTGGATCGTCTTCTCGCCGACTGCTGGTACCGATGTCCCCTGGATGCTGGGACAAGTAATCTGCCGAGTTATTGACCCCCGGGAGGTAGGTGACCTCAAATGCATACTGCTGGAGCTGAACTGCCCACCTCTCGATCTGAGGTGGTCAATTGAGAGCTGTTCCTGCAAACAACGGCACTAAGGGTTTGTGATTGGTGATCACCGCAAACCTATGGCCACAGAGGTAGAGGTGAAAATGCTTGCAAGCCCATCAGATGGCTAAGGCCTCTCTCTCTCTATTTGAGCATACCGGGTCTCGACTGCTGTGAGTGCCCTGCTGGCGTACGCTATCCGTGCCCATTCACCTCTCTCATGTGGGAGAGCCGCCCCCAGCCCTACTGGGCTAGCATCTATGATCCGCTATGTGGGTCGGGCAGGACTGAAATATGCCATGGTAACGTTATGGAGTCCAGCTTCCTTGATTGCCTGGAATGCTTGTGCTGCTTTACAGGCCCACTCCCATGGAGAGTCTTTACAGGTCAAAGCTCGAAGTGTGTCAGACAATGTGGCCAGATTGGGTATAAATCTCCCACAATAATTAGCCATTCCCAAGAAGCTGCGACCTCCGATTGGTTTCTCTGTACTGCCACAGACCTGATTGCCGTTATCTTTTGAGGGGCAACCTGTATGCCATCCAGAGAGAACTGATACTGAAAGAACTCCACTTTGTTGGTGTGAAACTCACATTTCTTCCAGTGCAATGTCAGTCCCCTCTCTGCGATCCTGGTCAGGGCGGCTCGCAATTTGACGTGATGTTCTTCAAGAGTGCTAGAGAATATGCGGATATCATCGCTTATGTTGATGACACCTACGAGTTCTGAGAGGGCTTGCCGAATGGCCTCTTGAAAGACTTTGGCTGCCGAAGATACCCCAAAAGGGATTCTTTTGAAACGGCGGAGGCCCACATGAGTTGAAAATATTGTGATGTAGCAGGATGCCTCATCCAACACCAGCTGATGGTACGCTGAGTTTAAATCAATTTTGGAGAACCACCTGGCTCCGTTCAAATCTGCCACTATTTCATTGAGTGTGTGGCTTAAATGTCTCTCCCTTCTGATTGCTTGATTGGGAAGCCTCATGTCCACACATAATCTTATTGCCCCCAGCTACTTGGGTTTTGGGGCGATCACCAATGGCAACACCCATTGAGTGGGGACGATCCCTTTCTCAATTACACCAGCATGTTCCAGTGCTTCCAGTTCCTTTTCAACCAGAGGTCTGAGGTGAAATGGCACTCTGCGGTGTCTCAGCGCCACAGGGTGAACTGTCTCGTCTATGTGGAGTTTGACTTGAACCCTTTTAGGCACCCCAGACCTTGGGAGAACTCTGGCAATTCCGCTACTATATTGTCTGCATGTGATTGGTGAATTTGTTTGGCGAAAAATACGAGTCACGTGGAATTTGGTCCATATCATATTACCCCCATAGGCTACTTAAACCTCCACGACTTACTACAGTGGAATAGATTCAGTACTCCCATAAGTGTATATTTGGGCTTTCTTGTGCGCTAGGCGTGGTGGGGGCCTGATCTTCTTTAGTTGCTCCTTGTCTATCACATTCCCTGATGCCTTTGTGTCGATGAGAGCTGTGACCTGGGCACCGTTGATATCCATGTGGCAAATGGGCAGAGGTCTCCTTTTCTGGTTGTCTCTCCCCGTGAAGGAGATGGTGAACACCTCCTCCTCTTGTTGCTGTTTCTGGAGGCGGTTGTGACATGCTCCTGACGGCCTGGTGCTGTGGTGTCTTGAGGTTCTGGAACCCTCCACCTGGGCCCTTCGGTATCTGCCTGTGTGTCTGCCCCTCACTGCTTTTATTACTGCCTTGGTATTTTCACAGTCCTGGCAGTTTCCTCTAAACTCAGTGCCATCCCCAGTCCAGGGCTCTTTACCCCTCCTCGTCCAATACCAGAGTCTCACCTGGGGGTTGGGGGTCTTCACAGGCTTTCCAGCCGATGGCCCTGCAGGGAATTGCCTTCTTGGGGAAGGCACATGTTGAGGCACTCCTTTTGTGTACATGCCTTCAGATTCTCCGTACCACTGGAGGAGGAGCTGCCACACTCTGCTCCCACCCAGACAGCATGAGGCCAGAGATGCCACATCGACCAGCGCTACACGCCGATCCACCCGTAACACAGGAGGGTACACAGCCGTGCCCACTGCTCTGCGCTTCTTCCAGCATCAACCGGAACCTCACCACAATAGCGACTCGTACCGCTGCTGCACGCCTCATGGGTTGTGCACAACAGCACCACCGCCTCAGGTGCTCGCCGTCTCTGAGTCACTGCGCCCCAGCTTACGGGGAGGCACGGGCAGCCACCGCATGCGTTGGCAGTCGACCCAGCACGTTGCAGTGTGGTGAGCTGAAGTCAGGGAGGGTAGGCCCCCCTTGGGCCTTACAGCTAAGTGGCTAATAACACCCAGCACTGTGCTTTGGTTCTTAACGTGCTCTGACCTTGAGCGGTCCGAGCACCTTTATTTAAGCTCATGGCCGTGCCCAGATCTCGAGATGCAAAAATGCAACATTGTTATGTACTGGCTGGGTGGTTCACTACAAGCGTCTACTGAAGGGATCAACTGTAGGGAGTGACAACAGGAGCTGACTCCCTTACTCTTGGTATTTTTGTAATTGGAATTGCAAACAATTGCAGGAGAGTAGAGATGGAGCACAGAGAGAGAACAGGCAGGAGCAACGCGAGCGGAACAGATGGGTGTTCCACTGCCGCAAGCTGCACTGGGACCTGCCCCGGGGGCCACTCGGACTATAGACATGCCCCTTAGCCTCCTCCGGCATCTAATCCAAGGGGAGGAGGGCTCGCTCAGCTCGCCTCTGCCTTCTGCTGTGTCCAGAGATTTCCTCCGCTCTGTGCTATCCATGAACTCTGCTAGCGGCTGTTGGTTGTTGACAACTGGTGGCGGCCAGTAGACGAACGTCGCCGCTGGGCTTAACAGATGGATGGCCTGTCCATATGCGGCTCTCTCGGCTCCCGCTGCTCTGTGCTCTCACACGGCAGTTGGATCCTTGGCCCTGAATTCACCCCAAACAGACACAAAGGTGCACAATTTGGTGGAGAAAGGCCCCTCTGTGGGAAGTGCGCTCAAGCAGGAGAGGAGAAAAGGCATTCCGGGACAGGGGAGTAGCTGCAGGTGAGGTGGGTAAGGCAACAGTGAGCAGGAGGTGGAGCGAGCACAGGTGCTCACGTGGCTGCGAGCCCTTCTGCATTCAGCGCTCTGTGCATCTACATCTGCAAATCTCCTATCCTCAGTGGAATATGAGTCCTTGAATATTTGGTACCCATAAAGAACATAATTTGGATCGTAGCCCAACTCCGGCACCATCAGTTCCTCTGTGTTAAACATTGATCATGAGACTACTTTGGACAGCAACTAGTCTTCCCATTACCTGTAGCTCATTCTGAATAAATACTATTGGACCCTTCTTGCTCCATTATTGGGACACACAGACCTAGATTTACAAACATTTTGAGTCGGGTTAGAATTACTTTTTTAATGTAGACCTGATGCAGTGTTGGGTTGGTATTTACAATCCAAAGCAAATCATGATTTTCATTGGATTGTAGCCCAAAGTAACACAACACAGTGTAATGCACTGTATTGTGTTACTTTGCATCAACGAGGCATTCCATGGGTGGTCCATGGGCGTTCCTATGCATCCACCCATGGATTTTGACTCAAATCCATATCTACAAAGACTTGTAGAAATGGATTTGCGCCAAAATCCTGCATCTCCCAGAGGCTGGCCTAACAATGAGGTTTTTTTTATTCCTTTTTGTTGTTCCCTCTTTGCAAGTGCGCTGCATTCTTGCCTTTCAAGATAGTTTTATTCAGAAAGGGACCCATTCCTGCACAAAAACTATGGTGACCGCAACACAAACACCCTTGCACAATCATGCAAGGATGTCTGCATTGGTGTATGGCAGCATAAAGTGCACAAGAGCGGCGAGAAAGTAGAAATGCTCCGCTTCTTTGTAGATATGGCGCTGTTTTGCGCTCTGCAATTCACGCAAAGCTGTGCAGCAACTTCACTCGTTTATTTGTAAATCTGGGCCAGAGACTTTCTGAACTGGCACATTTACCCGGTCAAATATTACTTTGGACATTAATCTGGACCCCTGTTTGTTTTGGGCGATGAAGTTTTTATAATTTGTTTTTTCATTTGTTTTCATTTGTTTAACCAAAACATTTTAACATAACACAGGCCACAGCATATACACAGAAAATCACATTCACTTCATGTAGACCTCAGCCATCTGCCATCTTTTCCCTGAATGTATTTTATGATTCTCTCACTTCCTTTCTCTTACTGCTACCTTTAATTTCTTTGCCCTCCACAAATTACCCTCCTAATCCTGTGTTCCTCCGATGGCCAACAGGTCTTTTCGTATTTCTTGGGGCATCCCCTGCCTTCGGAGATTAACTTTTCAGGCAACATACACCAGTCCAAGTTTGCACTCCATTTCTATATTGTTGGGGAATCTAGGCTCCCCCAGTTCCTTATAATGTCTCTTCGTGCAATCATCAGTGCCATATTGCCCCCGTTTTGTGTATATTTTGGCTGTGGGTCATCCACCCATGTACTCAACAACAGTAGCTTCACTCCTTGTATCTGCAGTTTTCTGAGTGCCCACTGCCATGCCCAGCTCCCGATCCACTTTAGACAGAGGCGCTTCCACATCATATGCAGCAGAGTTTCCAATTGTCCACAACCCCTAAGGCAAGTGTCTGAATCCACCTTCCCCATTGTCCGCAGCCTCGTTCTGGTGTAATTAACTCTAGGCAGCAGCTTGAGTTTCAACAGTCTTAGCCCTGCCCTTATCACCTCCTCCCACCGATTATGTATCACCTCTTCCTATTACCCATCCTCCATTGTCCCTACACCCGCCACCCATTTATTCCTCAATCCTGTGAGTGTTTTGGGAGTGTTGTTGATCAAGGTCCTATATATTTTAGACACTGCCTAGTTAGGTACTTCTTCATTTAATATACCATGCTACATTGAATTACCATCTTGTCCTTGGGCTTTCCTTTAGAGATGTGTGCCTGTAGTGCATGTCTAGAATGTAAATATCTAAATCTTTTTATTTTGTTTGGTCATACACCATTTGTAATTCTTCGAAGGACTTCAAATCTTCCTGCTCCAAGATACCTCCTAAGTTTGCGATCCCTATCATGTCTCATGACCCAAACCCTGCAGAGCCCTGACTTCACCCCCCCCCCCCCCCATGCTATGCCATAACTGGGTCATCTATGTGAGGGTCTTGCATTTTAGTTGCTGCTATCCCTGGTGTAATCCCAGTCCATGTATGTCCAGGTAGGTTTGTAAGTGGTGTTGCACCATAAATTGCTGCTAGGTAGTCTTTGATCCTCAGCTCCCATCTGTCCATTCTAAATTATGTTTTGTTGTGGTGCAAACCTCCATTAAGTTACGATTGTTAATACTGCCACCCAGCAATATTTACCTAGGTCTGGGAGCGCTATGCCCCCTTTAATAAGCTCCCCTGTGAAGCGTTGACAATGCCATCCTTGGAGTACCCTCATCTGGCAATAATATTCTTGGTTTTTTCACCGTTTTTCCTAAAGAAGGCCTCCGGCACTCAGAATTGTGTATTTTGCAGTATATATAAGTATTTTGGTGTGATGGGCTGTCTTCATTATGTAGAGTGTTGCCCTTCCCGGCAGGGATAATAGTATGTCTTATTGAAAATTATTTAATACTCTATACAAACTGCGTTTTTAAACTCTCTTTCGTCCTGGGTAACATATGCTCCTAGGTATTTAAACCCATCAGTTATAACCTTAAATGGAGATAACTCTACCTCCATATGCTTGCATGTTGATAGCAGATATAATGTAGATTTGTCCCACTTTATTCTGAGACCTGTGTAGAGATCCTGTATGGAGAGACCTGATGCCATGCCACATATAAGAGGATATCATCCACATATAGCAATATACGTTCTTCCCATTGGTCATCCACCATAGCGCCCAACTTTCCTTACCCAACATGCAAGTGGCTTAAGTGCCAAAGTGAAATGCATGGATAACAGATGCCATACTTCATTGTGTCCCTTCCCAGCAGAAACAGTGATGATATCATCCCATTCACCTTCATTCTGGCCCCTGGAGTTGCATTAAGCACCATGATCAAGAACTAAAAATCAAGACAAATCCCATTTTCTCCACTATTACCAACATATACAGCCATTCTACAGAGTCAAATGCTTTAGATGCATCCAGGAAGAAGGCTCCTGTTGGCTCTTGAAGCTGTTTAGGGTACTAAATGCAGCCATGCAGACCTATTGGATTATGGCGTGTCCCTGTGCTATGCATGACCCTGATTGTTCTAGATGTATTAAGAAATTGATCACTTTCCGGAAATGAATTGACAATATCTTGACCAAAATCTTTGGGGCTTATTTACAAGCCGCCTGCGCTGCCGGTGCGTCACTTTTAACATGGGAAAAAGTGACGTATCAGCGGCGCAAGGGGCTTGTAAATAAGCCCCTTTGTTTTTATGTTTAGCAGGAATTTAGAATGATACGATACACAAATGCCCCTAGGTTTTCTCTTTTAATACTATTATTGCCATCCATAAATCGCATGGAAAACAAGCTCCAGTCCTGACCATTTCATAAATTTCACCAGTTTGTTAGACAGGCGTTAAAAAAATTCCAGGGTGGTGGGGAATCATTCGGGACTTTCTCATTATTCAATGTGGTTATGAACTCCTGTTTCTTCTGTTGACAGTTCCACCTCTAGCATTTCATAGCTTACTAATATAGTAACTGGGAAACCTCTCACAAAATTGATAACAAATAGTGTCTCAGCCCTAAGCTAGTGGTATATAGCATCTGGAAGTTGTCAGCAAATTCCTACACTATGTCCTCATTTCTCATGAGTGTGGTCCACTGGCTGCTCCTAATCACCCTAATCTGCCTGGGGTCATCCTCTCTTCTACTCAGTTTCCCTGCTTTGTCCCCCATTTCATAAAAGTGTTTCTGTCTAGCTATATAAAGATTCCACGTTTTCATTTGTGACTAACACACTAGATTCTTTGCATTTCAGCACCGTTGTGACGGAGTAACCTGTCTGCCAAGATCTAAATCAGACCCTGAGTCTTTGACTGCCAATTATTGTTGTCTCAGTTTTAATAAAGATTTTTTTAAATCTCTTCAACCTGATGCTCCCTTTTCTTTCCCGCTATACTGTAAATAGCCTATCCCCTTACAACTGTCCTTTATTCTTCTCAAAACATTAATGCAGTCGATTGATATGGTACAAAATATTTGCCTGTTGCTACCCTGGGTTTGTCCAACATTTTAATGTCTTTATGTTCACAGTCTATCATTGGTCTTCTGTCAATGTGTCCCTTCCCTGCACCTTGCAGTACTAGCCACATACAAATTTAATCTGAAATTCTCCTCGGGACATGTTCTTTTTTAAAATGGTGTGGGTTTCAACAGAGACACATCTTGATTCTGTAGTAAATCTGGCTTGTAAAAGAGAAGTTAACTTGCCCCTTACAAGAAATCTATTTGTTGTGCCAATTACATGTGTCCTCTGCATGAAGATCTTGATTATGTCTATTTACAAAATTCAGTTCCACTCTCCTCTTAATTTTGTCATCCCATTTACATTCCAGGGTAGCAATTTCAATGAGTGGTGCTTCGGATCTTTTTGCTACTGATTCCACGTCTTTCTATCTTAAAAGGATACCATCCTACAATCTTCTCAGACTTTTTACTTCTATCCTTCCCATTATTGTTGAGTCATGTGCCTGCAACTGTAAGTTGAAGCCCCTTTTTTACCAGTGTCTTGCATGCCCACACTCTAGACCTGCCCACATCTCAAATTTGCAGCATGTCTGCTGCCCTAACAGTTGTATAGAGACTACTGCAGTTTCCGTAACGACTGAACACTGCCTTTCTAGGGACGCGTATGTGACCCTCTCGTCTCCAGACCCCTTACATTTTATAATTCTATTATGGTGCCTGTTTTGCATGTTTTGTGAAAACATACTCAAATATTTTGAATCATGTTCATATACGCTCATGAAGAGTAATGCTCATAACTATATATGTAATCATAAATATATTCACTATCATCAAATACAAATTTACATTTTTATTTGCTTGAAGACTCCCATGGCATTGTATTAGCTGAAAAACATTCAGGGGCTTAGCCAGCCCAGCAGCCATAATGGTCCATGTTCTATTTTGCACATTTTTCAGTAAGCGTAACCTCGTTTTCAAACCGGGCAAGAAAAATTGGATTTTGTGAGAAAAATGGAGCTACTATTGTGAATATGAATGACATCTTCCCTGCAAGGCCGTCCGGCACTTCCTTGAGGGGAAGACCCCGACATCTGCACACTAGATGAGGTTCTGCTGAGAATAACAAGTTTCTGTCAGGAGGTCATATTATAGTGACTTGTATGGAGAGAAATTGCATATATACATGTGTTTTAGCATATAACTCCAACTGACTGCTTTCTAAAGAAAGCCCTGGTCAGCTGACATGACAATTATCTTTTTGCCGTTTGCTATTTTGCATTATCGCTAACTGGCCTTTAGGCTTCATGATGTGCTGTGTTTTAATTTTAATAGTTTCGTCCTTTGAACAGTTACCTATAATTTCATTTGCAGAAATGCATTTTTACCTACTGAAATACCTTTTCCCATAATATATTCCTGAGCTAGCATGAATCCTCCCTTCACCCTAACACCACTGAATACTTGCAGTTCTATTACCATTCCCTTGTCATGTTCAATCATGTTCTCTCCCCCTCCAGATCACCCCAGATGAGTCCCTTCTTCCATTGTCAGCTCTCCAGTGTGTGTTGAGCTCAGTCAGGTTGGGAAAAAAGTTCTGTTTTTTTATGCTTACACCCTTCTATCATGGAGAGTACTTTCATTCATTCTCTAGTGGCACCCCAGACCTTATCCAGAGCTGTGAAGTGCCATTCTCTACCGGAATTCTGGAACAAACCGGATACATCCCCATGTATTTAACGACCCTCTTTCTTAGCTCTCTCTTAACTACATCAAAAGATCTGCATTTATTCTGCACCACCTGGGTGACATCTGGGAAGAAGAAGACATTGGCATTATTTTATCTTTGAGGTCCTGTCACATTGGCTGCCTGTAATAGTGCATCACTGTCTAGGAGATTAAGAATCTTGGCAATGATTTCCTTTGGGGAACATCCAGGTTCCAGCAGTGGATCCAGTGCCATATGTGTTCTTTCGACTGACAGCAGCTTCAAAAAGCTCTTATGCTGGAGCAAGTCCAGGATCAGCAATTCAACTAGCTAGAGAGCGCCATACACCATGAGAAGGGCTCTGCTATGTTGCGAGTGTGCAAAATAGTACACTCTAGATCCCACATGTTAGATTTGGGGGTCTCTAGTTGGCAGAGGTAGGTACCTTTGTCCAAATAGGGACCCTTGAGTCTAGTCAGGGAAAGTAGGTACACTCCTGAAAGAACCCCTGTTCACCCTCTTGGTAGCTTGGCACGAGCAGACAGGCTTAGTTCAGAGGCAGTGTGTAAAGCATTTGTGAACACATACAGTAATCAAGTGACAACACTACAAATGGACACCACACAGTTTGTATATTTATAAAAATAAGAATACTTTATATAGATTTATCACAAGACCATAAACGACAAAAATAATCCACAATACTGTCAAGAATACTTAGTTCTGATCAAAAAGGCTTAATTCAAGGTTCTGTGCGAGTCGGTAGCCTCCTCCGGCTACGGCGATGTCGAGAACAAACAGAGTCTAACAAATCCAGCTGACCGCGTCGAGACGGGCCAACACAGCGTAGACAGACTCGGTCACAGTACCTTTTACTTGAAGCGGCAGGCACGGGCGTGCGAGCCGGATGGCTGTTCTGTCGCGGTCGCGATGCAAAAATGGAAGCGTTGCAGGACGCGTTGTCCCTCGATGCGGTGCAGGCAGCGGCTCGTTGACGTCGTCGAGACGGAGTCGGTGAGACCAGGGCCGTGCGTTGCAGGGCGAGACGGTGCTTCGATGCGGTGCTGGCAGGTTACGGTGCGGCGACGGAGCCGGATTCAGGAGCTGGCGTCGATCAGTCCGGACAGCGGTGCGAGTCGGGCGGTGCGTCGCAAAGCGTGCGAGCGGTGCCCAACTCCGGTGCGGTCACAGGACTCGAACTCAGCAGCAGTGACCGTGTCGGTCGGACCAGTTCGATTCGGCGTAGCGAAGCGTTGCAGGACGCGTTGTCCCTCGATGCGGTGCAGGCAGCGGCTCGTTGACGGAGTCGGTGAGACCAGGGCCGTGCGTTGCAGGGCGAGACGGTGCTTCGATGCGGTGCTTACAGGACACCGAGTCGGTCGTGAGAGTCGGTCACAGCTCCCTACCTCTGTAGCCACTGAAACAGAGTTTCCAGCAGCAATTCACAAAGGGGTGAAGTCCAATGGTCCTGGGACTTCGGTCAGGGGGCAAGCTCTCTTCCAAGCCCTTGGAGATCCTTCACAAGTTGATGAAAGTCACAGCAAAGCAAAAGTTCCTTTCTCCTTTCTTTGGCAGTCAGGCAAACCACTGCAGGCCAATCCCCCAAGCAGCACTTCAGGCTTAGGGATAGTCTCTCCTCAGTTTCTTCTTGGTTCCGCTCCTCAGCAAAGGTTTCTTCTTGTTCCCAAAAGTGATCTAATCTTCCTGGGGTCTGGGTGCCCCTCTTATACCCTGATTCTCTTTGTTCTCTGGAGGCAGAGAGGCCTCTGCCTAGTCCAAAACCAGTTCTGGTCAGTCCTGGAGCACTTTGTTTTTCTGACTCCTTCTTTCCTTTCAGAATGTGGGGCAGAGTGCTCAGCCGCCCGGCAGGAGGTGGAGCCAGCATTGTGGAAGGCAGGCACAGCCCTATTCAGACCCAGGTGCAACTCCTCCCTCCACTCTGGATGCAGATCTTTCTATTCAGCCCTGCGCTGACTCACCCTGTCTCCTGTAGCCACCCCCAGCCCCTGTCACTCAATCTCCAGACAAGGAATACACAACCTAGCAGAGGCAGGCTTGGATAGTTAGGCAAGAAAATACCCACTTTCTAAAAGTGGTATTTTCGAACACAGAATGTTAAAACCAACTTCACTAAAAGATGTATTTTATCATCCTGAGTTCAGGCATACTAAATTCGTTTTTCTACCATGTTCCCTGGGTCAGTTCTGACTATAAGGTGTAATAGTCAGTCTGCCCATTCTGGCCTATGGGGAGCAGGTAGCCTTGCAATAGTGAAAAACGAAAATGGCTGTAATTCACTATTAGGACATGCCACACACACCAGGGCATGTCCTACCTTATACTTGCAATGCACCCTGCCCTGGGGCCTACTTTAGGGGTGACCAACATGCAGTAAAGGGAAGGTTTAGGGACTGGTAAGTGGGTGTACTCACCAAGTCGACATGGCAGCCCTAGGCTGCACACAGGCTCTGCGATGGCAGGCCTGAGACACATTTTACAAGCCGCTTCTGTGGGTGGCACAACCAGTGCTGCAAGCCCACCAGCGGCATTGGATTTACAAGCCCTGGGCACACTGAGTGCACTGTACTAGGGACTGACAAGTAAACCAATCATCCAATCATGGAGTCACTAATACATATATCATTTAACGATAGGGAGCACTCGCACTTTGGCACTGATTAGCAGCGGCAAAGTGCCCATGAGCATCTAGTCCAGCAAAAACATATCGGCAACAGTGGAGGCATTACGAAAAAATGGAAGGGAGACCCACGCCAAGGATGCCAGGTCTAACACGTGTCCCCTCCAGCTGAAATGTGGGGAGAACTATCCTACCCCTAGGGAGTTCTCATCGCTAAGGCGGAAAAATCTGGACAGACCATCAGCATTGGCGTGTTCTGTACCAGGGCGGTGTTCCACCGTAAAGTCCATCCCCTGTAGGGAAATGGACCACCTCAACAGCTTTGGATTCTCACCCCTCATCTGCATCAACCATCTGAGGGGCCTGTGGTCTGTCTGAACCCGGAAGTGAGTCCCAAACAGGTATGGTCTCAGCTTCTTCAGTGCCCAGACCACAGCAAATGCCTCACGCTCAATAGCACTCCATCTCTGTTCCCGGGGAAGTAACCTCCTACTGATGAAGGCTACAGGTTGGTCTAGGCCCTCCTCATTGATCTGTGATAGAACAGCCCCTACACCATGCTCTGAAGCGTCCGTCTGAACGATGAACTCATTGGAGAAGTTGGGTGCCTGGAGCACAGGCGCTGTGCACATGGCAGTCTTCAAGGTGTCAAAAGCTTTTTGACAGGCGTCAGTCCAAATCACTTTCCTGGGCTGCTTCTTGGAAGTCAGCTCGGTCAAGGGGGCAACAATGCTGCCATACCCCTTGACGAATCTCCGGTAATACCCGGTGAGTCCTAGGAAGGCTCTCACCTCTGTCTGGGTTTTGGGGGGCTCCCAAGCCAGAATGGTATCAATTTTCGGTTGGAGGGGCGCCACCTGGCCGCTCCCAACCTGGTGTCCCAAGTACACCACAGAACCCTGCCCAATCTGGCACTTACTCGCCTTGATTGTGAGGCCTGCCCTCCGCAGCGCCATCAACACTTCCCAGAGGTGACGCAGATGTTCTTCCCAACTGCAACTGAACACTGCGATGTCATCCAGGTAGGCGGCACTGAAATCCTCCAGTCCAACCAACACCTGGTTGACCAACCTCTGAAAGGTGGCAGGGGCATTCTTCATCCCAAAGGGCATCACCCGGAACTGGTAGTGCCCATCTGGTGTGGAGAATGCTGACCTCTCTTTGCCCCATCAGTCAAGGCGATCTGCCAGTACCCAGACGTTAAGTCAAACGTGCTGAGGTACCGCGCAGCCCCTAACCGATCTATGAGCTCATCAGCTCTGGGGATGGGGTGGGCGTCAGTCCTGGTGACGGAATTGAGTCCCCTGTAGTCCACACAGAACCGGAGTTCTGGTGTGGCACCAGGCGTGGCAGCCTTTGGAACCAAGACCACTGGGCTGGCCCAAGGGCTGTTAGAGGACTCAATTACCCCTAGCGCAAACATCTTGGAGACCTCCTCCTTGATGCAGGCTCTGACCCTGTCAGTCACCCTGTAAGCCTTGTGCTTCACAGGAAGACTGTCCCCAGTGTCCACATCATGGACGCACCAATGAGTGACACTGGGAACCAGGGAGAACAGGTCAGGGAACTGTCCCAACAGTTGGCGACAGTCACCCTGCTGCTCAGGTGTCAGGGAGGTAGAGAGGTTTACTCCCTCCACTGATCCATCTTGCTCTCGGGCTGACAGGAGGTCAGGAAGAGGCTCGGTCTCCTCCTCCATTCCATCATCTGTAGCTAAGAGCATGCCCACTTGGGACCTCTCCATGTGGGGCTTCAGGCGGTTCACATGCAGGACCCGCAAGGGGTTCCTGGGAGACTGCAAGTCCACCAAATAGGTAACGGGACTCTTGCGCTCCACCACCGTAAAAGGGCCGGTCCACCTGTCCTGGAGCGCACAAGGCTCCACAGGGGCCATGACCCACACTTTCTGACCAGGCTGAAGCTCTACCAGAGTGGCATTCTGGTCGTACCACCGCTTCATCTCCTCCTGGCTGGCTTCCAGATTTGCCTCAGCAAGTTCTCTGAAACGCCTAGTCTGGTTCCGGAAGGCCAGCATGTAACTGTATACATCCTGGGGAGGTTTCCTGGGAGATTGCTCCCAGCCTTCCTTGACCAAACTCAGAGGTCCTCGCACCGGGTGTCCATAGAGGAGCTCAAAGGGACTGAACCCTAGAGACTTCTGTGGCACCTCCCGGTATGCAAACAACAGGCATGGTAAGAGGACGTCCCATTTACGCCTCATGGGTTCTTCCAGACCCATAATCATGCCCTTGAGGGTCCGGTTGAATCTCTCAACCAGCCCATTTCCTTGAGGGTGGTAAGGAGTGGTGAACTTGTAAGTTACACCGCACTCCTGCCACAGGGACTTCATGTACTTGGACACGAAGTTGGTACCTCTGTCAGACACCACCTCTTGAGGGAATCCCACACGTGAGAAAATTCCCATCAGTGCTCGTCCCACCACGGGGGCCGTCACTGTTCTCAGAGGGATGGCTTCAGGGTACCGGGTAGCATGGTCCACCAAGACCAGGATAAACCTGTTGCCCATGGCTGTCTTGGGGTCCAGTGGCCCCACAATATCAATACCCACCCGTTCAAAGGGGGTGCTGACCACAGGGAATGGCTGGAGAGGAGCCTTGTGCTTCCTCCCACTCTTTCCACTTGCCTGGCAAGTCTGGCATGTCCTGCAGTGAGTGGCGGAACTCCTGCGCATCTGGGGCCAATAGAAATGGGTAACAAGCCTGTCAAAGGTCTTGTCCTGCCCCAGATGTCCTGCTAACGGTACATCATGAGCCAACCCCAGTAGGAAGGCTCTGAAGCGCTGGGGTACCACGAGCACACGGGCTGACCCAGGCTCAGCAACCTTAGGCTCTGAATACAGGAGACCATTCTCCCAGTAAACCCAATGTGATCCAGACTGATCACCTGCTGCCTGGTCTGTGGCCTGTTGCCTCAGACCCACGAGAGAAGGGCATGTGTTCTGCTCCTCGCAGAACTCTTCCCTGGAGGGTCCTCCTTCTTGCTGCCAATGGGTCAGCTCAGGTAGGTCCCCCAGTTCAGCTACCTGTTCCCCTGTAGGCTCCAGGGCATCCCCCTCAGGGTCTGCCTCCTCCTGGACCGTGGGAACCTCGGGGGCCGGTTTCCCGCGCCCCTGCCTCCTCTCTCTCCGGCAGGCACCTGGGCCTCCCTCTCAGGCTCCAGGTCCTCTTGAACACCTTTAGCTGCCATTGACCGGGTGGTCACACATGCCCAATCAGGCAAGCCCAACATTTCTAAATGCGCACTCCGCTCCACCTTAGCCCAAGGTGAGCTCTCCAAATCGTTCCCTAACAAACAGTCAACAGGCATGGCTGGCCTCACAGCTACTTGAAGAGTACCCGAGACCCCCCCACTCAAAGGGAACCTGAACCACCTTGCAGTGACTCTCTGTGTTGTCAGCGGCAACAACCGGATAGAATGCATCAGGGATAACCTGCTCTTTAGACACCAGGTGACACTTGACAGCTGTCACACTGGCTCCTGTGTCTCTCAGAGCCTCCACCCTATGGCCATTGATGGTCACCCACTGCCTGTATTTCTTAGTGTTCTCAGGCAGCGGGGTCCTAGGGACCATCTCAGAGTCTCCTAATGAGACAAGGGAAAACACTGTGGGATCCCCCCACCTTGGGCACCCAACTCCTCCCCCAGGGCTACACTAGCCCACTGCCGGGGGACTGCACTGGTGGGTGCTGGTTTTCCATGCAAAGGGCAACGAGGATCGTTTGCCTTGTGGCCAGGGGCGCCACACTTGTAACACACCAGTGGTCCCTGGTGAACAGGGGGCCTGTCAGGGCCACTGGCTTCTTCTCAGGGGAGGCTGGGAACCTTTCCCTTGGTTCCCTTGGGGTTTACTTTGGGGCCCTTTATGGAACTCCTTCTGTTTACCCTTGTCCCCCCACTCTTCTGCTGGGGACCCTGCCCACCTTTGGCGGAGTCTCCCACGTGACCCTTGTGGACCCGGGTACTCACCCAGCGGTCCGCCTCCTCAGCAAGCTGCCTAGGGTTAGTCAGCTTACTATCAATCAGGTGCTGGCATAGCTCAGGAAAACAATTACCGGACAAGTGCTCCCAGGCAATCAAATCAAAGAGCGCCTGAAAATCAGTCGCTTTGCTACCCTTTACCCAACCATCCAAGGCTCTGCAAAAGAAGGTCACATATTCAACCCAGGTACTGCTTTCAATCTTACTACAGTTCCTGAACCTTTGCCTATAAAGCTCAGGGGTCAAACCATACCTAGTCATTAAGGCATCCTTCATGTGGCTGTACGAATTATAGACTTCAGAGGGCAAATCTAACAAGGTATCCCGCCCTTCACTGAGGAACCGTCCCCACAACCCCGCTCCCCAATCCTTCTCAGGGACCCGGTGGGAAGACATGGCTACCTCATAGGCTTTGAACCACTGCCCAATGTCATCATTTTTAAAAAACTCCTTCACCACATCTTTGGGAATATACACCCTAGCTTCAACAGGCACAGGCGGTACACTGCCACCAGAGGGAGTAATCTCTAAGCTCTTGGCCTTCAATTCCAACTCCCTCAAAACTTTCTCATGTTCAAACTGCATTTTCTTTTCCTCTAGGGCTAATTTCCTTGTTTGCATTTCGAATTCTAACTGCCCATTCAGCTTGAGCTTGGTCAGCTCCATTTCGTGCATCCTACTCTCTTTCCTGTCCTCCAACTCCTCTGGAGACAGTCCTCTGGCAGAAACACTGCTACCTACTGGGGAAGGTGGTCTTCTAGCCCCTAGACCCAATAGCCCCTCCAGCTGCCCTTCTGCATTCTCAGCCCCCTCCATAGGGGCACTCCTTGATTCGACCCAGGCCCTCAGCGCCTTTTGGAGGTCCTCCTTCCTGGAGATCCCGGTCATGGACACTTTAAAGTTTTTGCAGAATTGCTTGAGCTGCTTAAGGGTGTAGCATTCTAGCCTCTCTTCTTCCCAATCACACTCAACAGAGGCTACTGATGCTGCTTTCTCCATAGTGACTGAACTTGGCATTTGCAAAAATAGGAAATCCCAGAAAAAATGCTATAAAAGTATGTGGTTGCGTTTTGGTCTGCACTCACTAAGTAGTGTTCACCAATCACTGTACATGAGTCACAAATGCAAGTCCAGAATCCTCACCGCTGACCACCAATGTTAGATTTGGGGGTCTCTAGTTGGCAGAGGTAGGTACCTTTGTCCAAATAGGGACACTTGAGTCTAGTCAGGGAAAGTAGGTACACTCCTGAAAGAACCCCTGTTCACCCTCTTGGTAGCTTGGCACGAGCAGACAGGCTTAGTTCAGAGGCAGTGTGTAAAGCATTTGTGAACACATACAGTAATCAAGTGACAACACTACAAATGGACACCACACAGTTTGTATATTTATAAAAATAAGAATACTTTATATAGATTTATCACAAGACCATAAACGACAAAAATAATCCACAATACTGTCAAGAATACTTAGTTCTGATCAAAAAGGCTTAATTCAAGGTTCTGTGCGAGTCGGTAGCCTCCTCCGGCTACGGCGATGTCGAGAACAAACAGAGTCTAACAAATCCAGCTGACCGCGTCGAGACGGGCCAACACAGCGTAGACAGACTCGGTCACAGTACCTTTACTTGAAGCGGCAGGCACGGGCGTGCGAGCCGGATGGCTGTTCGTCGCGGTCGCGATGCAAAAATGGAAGCGTTGCAGGACGCGTTGTCCCTCGATGCGGTGCAGGCAGCGGCTCGTTGACGTCGTCGAGACGGAGTCGGTGAGACCAGGGCCGTGCGTTGCAGGGCGAGACGGTGCTTCGATGCGGTGCTGGCAGGTTACGGTGCGGCGACGGAGCCGGATTCAGGAGCTGGCGTCGATCAGTCCGGACAGCGGTGCGAGTCGGGCGGTGCGTCGCAAAGCGTGCGAGCGGTGCCCAACTCTGGTGCGGTCACAGGACTCGAACTCAGCAGCAGTGACCGTGTCGGTCGGACCAGTTCGATTCGGCGTAGCGAAGCGTTGCAGGACGCGTTGTCCCTCGATGCGGTGCAGGCAGCGGCTCGTTGACGGAGTCGGTGAGACCAGGGCCGTGCGTTGCAGGGCGAGACGGTGCTTCGATGCGGTGCTTACAGGACACCGAGTCGGTCGTGAGAGTCGGTCACAGCTCCCTACCTCTGTAGCCACTGAAACAGAGTTTCCAGCAGCAATTCACAAAGGGGTGAAGTCCAATGGTCCTGGGACTTCGGTCAGGGGGCAAGCTCTCTTCCAAGCCCTTGGAGATCCTTCACAAGTTGATGAAAGTCACAGCAAAGCAAAAGTTCCTTTCTCCTTTCTTTGGCAGTCAGGCAAACCACTGCAGGCCAATCCCCCAAGCAGCACTTCAGGCTTAGGGATAGTCTCTCCTCAGTTTCTTCTTGGTTCCGCTCCTCAGCAAAGGTTTCTTCTTGTTCCCAAAAGTGATCTAATCTTCCTGGGGTCTGGGTGCCCCTCTTATACCCTGATTCTCTTTGTTCTCTGGAGGCAGAGAGGCCTCTGCCTAGTCCAAAACCAGTTCTGGTCAGTCCTGGAGCACTTTGTTTTTCTGACTCCTTCTTTCCTTTCAGAATGTGGGGCAGAGTGCTCAGCCGCCCGGCAGGAGGTGGAGCCAGCATTGTGGAAGGCAGGCACAGCCCTATTCAGACCCAGGTGCAACTCCTCCCTCCACTCTGGATGCAGATCTTTCTATTCAGCCCTGCGCTGACTCACCCTGTCTCCTGTAGCCACCCCCAGCCCCTGTCACTCAATCTCCAGACAAGGAATACACAACCTAGCAGAGGCAGGCTTGGATAGTTAGGCAAGAAAATACCCACTTTCTAAAAGTGGTATTTTCGAACACAGAATGTTAAAACCAACTTCACTAAAAGATGTATTTTATCATCCTGAGTTCAGGCATACTAAATTCGTTTTTCTACCATGTTCCCTGGGTCAGTTCTGACTATAAGGTGTAATAGTCAGTCTGCCCATTCTGGCCTATGGGGAGCAGGTAGCCTTGCAATAGTGAAAACGAAAATGGCTGTAATTCACTATTAGGACATGCCACACACACCAGGGCATGTCCTACCTTATACTTGCAATGCACCCTGCCCTGGGGCCTACTTTAGGGGTGACCAACATGCAGTAAAGGGAAGGTTTAGGGACTGGTAAGTGGGTGTACTCACCAAGTCGACATGGCAGCCCTAGGCTGCACACAGGCTCTGCGATGGCAGGCCTGAGACACATTTTACAAGCCGCTTCTGTGGGTGGCACAACCAGTGCTGCAAGCCCACCAGCGGCATTGGATTTACAAGCCCTGGGCACACTGAGTGCACTGTACTAGGGACTGACAAGTAAACCAATCATCCAATCATGGAGTCACTAATACATATATCATTTAACGATAGGGAGCACTCGCACTTTGGCACTGATTAGCAGCTGCAAAGTGCCCATGAGCATCTAGTCCAGCAAAAACATATCGGCAACAGTGGAGGCATTACGAAAAAATGGAAGGGAGACCCACGCCAAGGATGCCAGGTCTAACACCACACTTCATATGAATTCATCGTCAGGCAGGAGGGGACCCGGTAGTCCATTGGCTAGTTAGTCGCCACATCCCCCTAGGCTCATAGTGGGCATAAATATGGCATCCCTGGCGCCTAGACCTCAGATCATGTCTGTACTGGAGAGATGACTGAAAAAGCACACCACAACTATTCTCTGGACCCAACAAAGAGATTCTTCTGCACAAAACACTGGATTGCACCTGCTGCATCTTGGGCTAGCAAAGAGAGGACTGTGCATGTGATGTCCCACTCATGGAAAAGTCTTCCCCAAGCCCAGACAGAGAAGTGACTGCAAGAGTGAGTTGGCTGACTCCCTGTTACAGCCACAGGGCCATAAAATCTTAGAAGTGCAGCCTGGGAGATCGAATCACAACCTTCAGAAGTTGCACCCAAGTCTGCTGGTCCTGGGAGAGTCGGCGGTGTGCTGTTTAGTAAACCCATCAGTGAAGCGTATGTGCTGGCAGTTGGGCATGTGAGATTGCACAATTCCTCGTGTGCAGTGACCACATCGAAGCGCTCCCCTATTGGGCTGTGTTGCGGATTGGTGAAACGGCTTGGACGGAGCACATCTGTCCGGACCAGCTAATGGATTGGCTCACCCCCATGTTCGTTGAAGTCGACAACGACGTACTCTTGAAACTGATTGCCCATGATGCTGCGCTCGCTTTCATGGACGAGTAACTACGTTCCTGCAGCCACAAAAGATTGTAAACCATAGCACAGGTCCCAACACCCTTTTGCATCTTGGAGAAATGGACACATATCCCACCATAACAGTGGACATGGCTGCATTCGCCTGGACTCAGAATGCATGTGCGTGCAAGACTGCGGGTTGACACACACCTGTGCAAGGTGAGTGGACAGCGGCGCCTGGCAACGTTCCTCAACCTGACACACCGCTGGAGGGAGAGTACACACATGGCAATGTAGTACTACATGTGACCTTGTTGGACTCCTTCACCTGCTCACTGTCAGCAGAGCAGACAGTCAGCGCAGTCCGGTGGTACAGGACTATGCAGATCCCATGGGCTGTGAGTGGTGTCCCCTGACACGGT
This sequence comes from Calotriton arnoldi, assembly GCA_963921515.1. Lineage (NCBI taxonomy): Eukaryota > Metazoa > Chordata > Amphibia > Caudata > Salamandridae > Calotriton > Calotriton arnoldi. The sequence continues at coordinate 344,156 of CAWUFW010012848.1, read as the reverse complement.
GCAATGAGCATTCGCCAAACACCACATGACTCGTCCAGCAAGGCAAGGTGGGCTGAGACCGTTGGCATCCGTAATGATTGGTGTTCATTTGTGCCTCCCCATGTCTTGCACCTTTACATGTTCCTTTGCTGCCTGTTAGTGTATGAATCATTGGTCTGCATGTTGTGGCCCTTGTCTTGCCCGTACTGACACGCACATGCTAATAAAGTGTACGCAACTTTACTAGTGTTCAACTGTGATGAGTGTTGATTAGCATGCCAACTCGTGTGCCTCAATGAGCATTGTCCGTACACAGGGAGGGACTGACTGACGCATTTCACTCAGGGGTGAGTCCCTATTGCCAGCTCCACCTCTATGAGCCAGACATTGTGGTTGGGAGAGTTGCTGGTAGACCTGTGCGCTTACGTGTCTTCAGCAATGTGAGTATGGTGTCCAACTTCTTGCAATGTGGATCAATGTGTTCCATCAAACAAGGCTGTGTCCACACAGTTGAGTGTGTGTAGGTATGAGAAGAGATGTTCTGTTGTCACATGTGATGTGGGACACTATTTTAGGCCTCCTACCGACTTTGACATTTTTACACACAGCCCTATTTAATACATGGACGTGGGGCTACGTTGGGGGGTTGAGAGATTGATGTTCATGATCAATGAGGCCACAGCTAGTTCACACCTTCACAGTCATCTAATTGGCCATGTGTGTCACGGTCAAACATGCGCATTGATGTCATTTCCCAGGGTGTACCTTTTTGTGCAATCAATGTCCCTACAGTCATCCATACTGTTATACTTGATTGAACATAGACATGACACATCTGTGTGATTAGGAATTTTTTATTCACATCCTGTGGAGTGTCGGAGCTGGAGCAGTACATGGCCATGCACACCCCACATTACATGGTTGCCCAGTGGAGGGCCAAACAGAGTCCTTTAGGGAATGACAAGTTAATCGGTAGAGGAAGGGTTGAGTCCGCAGCCTGTTTGCTGTGTCATTGGTAACCAGAGCAGATATTGCAGTCCATGTTGGGGTCCAGGTGAATGTCGCAGAGTGTTTCGGGGGACAGTGGAAGGTGTTGTACCAGGGCATGATGCAGAGGGCTGTACCAAGCAGAAACAGGCCATATGGTGGGGGATGAATGCTACAACCTCCTTTTTGACACAGTCATTACCATCCACATCTTCGTCCTCTGATATGTCTGGTGTGCCAGGTGTGTGTGGTGGTGTTATGGCTGCATCACTGTGGGCCACTGACACATCAGGGGGCGGAGATGTGTGTGTCGAAGTTCCTGCAGCAGTCATCTGGGACAGGCTCTGTGGCAGCAATGGCAAGATGAGGATCTGCAGGGCATGGCAGATCCCAGCTACATCTCGCTGGTGTTCAGCCGTGGCAGCCATCCTTCCTGCCTGCATCCGCTCCATGTTCTCCATTGTCCTCCACATCTGTGCCAACTCTGTGCTGTCGTTGCTGGAGCCTCTCTGACTAGACAGTTCGTGTATCCGAGTAATGGCTCCAGCGAGGTCAGCCAAGGATTGTTGTAGGGCATGGAGCGGACTGTGGGTGTCCGTTAGGGACTGTAAGTGGTCCCTGATGGGACTAAGACACCCGCGTATGACATCTAGTTTGGCTGCCATGAGGTCGAAACCCACCCGCACCTGTTCAGCCAGCCCCCTCTGGCAGTCTGACACACGGCGTTGGAATGCCATGTGTTCTTCGGTGAGGTACTGGGAGCCAGCCGTGGTGGTGGGTGCTTCCTGCTGTGTGGTCTGTGCAGGGGGTGGGATCACCCCGATGCAGCTGGGCTGCCCTGCTCCTGGAGGTGGGGTGCGGAGGCTGTCCACGAACCATTGGAGGGTGTCAGAGCAGATGGCCAGGGGTTCCTCCTCCTCATCACTGAAGAGATGTCTGGTCTGCTCTGCAGGAGGTGTTGATTGTCCTTCTGCAATGTGATGGGGAGATGCAGGTTAACAGTGTGTTCCATGTATGTGCACGCATTGTACATGTTTACATACAGACTGCATCACAATGTACATTGTGACTGTTTTGGAGGAGCTGGGTATTTGATGGGAGACAGTGGACATTCCGACTACATGACGGATGTGTGGTTGTACTCGTACATTATCATCTGACAGTTTCCTACTATGCCTGATGTGATTGGGCAGTTTCTACGCACATGCGGCACCAGTTGTGTCCTCTGTTCTGTGGTGTAAGTGTGGCACTTTGTACCCCATTGTCGTCAATGTTGATGTGCTGTGATTGCTATGTGTGTGTGCTGCATTGTGGGAGAGTCACCCCTGCAGCTCTGATTTAGCGGCCTCTTATCCCTTTGAGGCGGTGTGCCTTTGACTTGTGTGCTTTTACGGTGCTGAGATGTTGGTAACTTGGGTCATTTGTGCTCTTGGACGGATTTTGGACTCTTCTGCATTGTTTGTTTGCAGATGTGCTGTTGACGTCAGGGGTTGTATGTGCACGTGGATGTGTCAGAGTGTGACCTGCTCCTTTGAGGATGTTATCCACACTGGGCCACCTCAGTGTCGTGTCGTGCACCATGTCATGTATTTTGACTGCAGCCATGCTATTGGTCATGCAGTGTCACGTGCATTGTCAGTGTGGCTCACAGAGCCACTGCTTTGCTGGGTTCAGCACATGTGCATGGGTAGGTTGTGAGATTGGTGATGGGGGGGGCATTTGTGCACATGGTGGACGGGGGCCTACTTGGTGTTTTTATGTGTGCTGCAGTGTGCCAAGGCCATCAGGGACATGTTCCACAGTCATTGTGGGTGTGCAGTGTGCTACACATGATAGTGCATGTGTGGCATTGTGCCCATCTCCCCCATCCCCCCAGTCCCTGGTCGTTACTCACCCTGTTGCTGTTGGGTCAGGTCATATCGAGCAGTGTCCGAACCCCCAATTCCTTGCACCGTCTCCGCACTGATGAGTGTGGCCACCATTTCCTCCAGCTCATCCAGCTCCTCCTGTGGCGCAGGACTCCCACCTCCAGTCGCCGTTGCTGCCCTCCGGTTGGCAGCAAGTTTCTGCTTGGTTTGGCTTTTCACATCATGCCAGCACCTCTTGACATCCTCCATTGACCTCCTCAACACTCCGACTGCATTCACGTTGTTCACGATGGACTGCCATATTTCAGTTTGTGTTGCCGATGACACAGTGGAGGTGACGAACAGTTGTTGGTAGTGTTCTGTCACCTCCGTGACGATGATCCGGTTTTCCTGCGGACTGAACCCCGTCTTCCTCTTCCTCTTCTCCTTGCCCTTCCCCGGCCCTGGGGTTCCTGGTTGGTCATCTGTGGGGCTTGTGGGGTTCGCGTTGTCCTCTGCACTCGGTCCGGGTGCGTCCATGGTGCTACGCAGTTACATTTTTGTTTTTATAGTGCATTCTCACGCATGATGCATGGGAATCGCAGGCCTGTCGCTGGTTTTCGCTGATTTTTATATCGCCATTTGGGACATCGCCACTTTTTTCGCGTTCGTGTTTCGCATTTTTTTCGCGTCACGTTGATTTTAACGCGGGCATTTGTCGCGTTATCGTGAGACTATCGCATGGTGCCACCGGGTTGAGAATACTGCGTTAACACAGTGTTATTTTCCCGCGATAGACTGCGATGTGAGAAGTTGCGTTAAGCAAATTTGGCGATAGTTAACACACGTTCTTGAGAATATCCCCCTACATTTTTAAGAGTGATTACTTCTCACAAAGTATATGAGTTCTAAAGTTTCTTCACACCTTTTTGAATAAGCCCTAATTGCTAACTCTCTTATTGTATGTATTGTATTGCGTGGTGAAACTAGCTGAAAGGCATCAGAGCGCTGGATTGGGTCACACCAAAAATACAGTCAACATGCAAATGGAAGTCATGTTACTGCATCATGAAGTAGTGGTCTTTAAAGATGTGTGTCTCAACTTATTCCTAGGAAGTCAAGTGTAGAAAGAGAATAACTTAATGATCTACCTTGAATCCAATGTTAAACAAGGCTCTTAAGCACTGGCGGTCAATTACAATGCTCACCGAGCATACGTCTACAAACCACTGACATCCCCAAGATCCAGAAAAAAATTCTCACTGGGCACATCATTATCCGCTCACCTGGCACACATCTCCTTGTGTGCCTCAAGTGCACATTTCCCCATGCCCCCTACTGCACATTGGCCTGAGCTTCATTAATGCCCATCATCTTGTGCCCATTCTGAAGTAGGTTAGGTATGGTGTTTGGTCTGTGTTACATTGGTGCCTGCATGTCTATTGGTCTAGCTACATGGGTGTCTCTGTCCATACATAGATGGTTATATGTTTGCTGGTCTGTGTGTAAGAGTGAAAAAAAGGGGAGAGGGACCCTACTCACCCAAGGGGACAGGGCACCAATTGAGACTTTTAGTCAAATTACAAATTCACTTTGGGTTCCTATATTACAGCTATAGTAGACCTTCACTCTTATCTCTCAATCTCATACCTTACCCCCGACAATACTAAGGTTCAATACCACAACTAACTAGTTCATATAAAGGAATATGCGATGTCATGAATAGATGAGATATTTAATTAAAGTTGAGTATCATCATCGTACTAATGAACAAATACTCCAGCCTCTTCCATCAGTATTCTCAAAGGTTCCTTGTAGAGGTTGAACGGTGCAAGCATTGACTCTTGAGGAACACCACAAAGAAAATGGGCTCCATTGGAGGTCGAGCTTCACATTCCTTACCAGCTGGTAACAGTTCAAACCACCTCAGAGCCACCTCCTTGATGCATGAGTGAAACACCAACAGCTGTAAGAGTCTCTGGTGGTTGAATGTGTTGACCGCTGCTAACAGATGTAGTAAAATATCTGTTGGTTTGTGTGAACGGGTGGATGTGGGTGTTTAAGTTTGCATGTTTGTGTGCCCATGTGTTGGGTGTTCTGTGAGCATGCGCTATACAAAAGACAATCCTTTAGTCTTCCTGAAGGGTTTTTCTGTGTGTCTTTTATAGTTATTCTTAGTATTGAAAGCCTGCATTCATGTTTTAATAAATCTCACTGCTGCGATCTGTCTGTGTGTGACATCATGGTCAGAGGTTCGGGTCCCAGCAAGGTAAGCTTGGTCTTTCTACTCCCCAGGGTCCTTGAAATGCATTCCAGATTAAAATGGGTAACGCTGAATGTAATTTTTCTGTAAAGATTTATATATAACCGTGCCATACAAAGGAACTGTTTTCAATATTGTAACAGAGTGAGTCATTCTCTGCACTGTGATGAATCTCCTGCTGTTCTTTTCTGAACTCGAGTCAGAGCACAAAACATACATCCCTCAATCCAGTAACACCCAGGAACCGAAACAAACCTCTGATGCGGCGAACTGCACAGACAGTCTCACCTCCGAGAACCTGAATATGTCAATCGAAAGGTAAATGGTGGACACGTTCCTCTGGCGCGAGTTGCCAGCTCCGAGGTCGCTCTGTGCCCTCCTCACAGATGTGTGAGGTTTCACTGAGCCAGGTTATTGCCAGGAGCAGTGGGACAAGATCGTGAGAGAGGGCGGAATCAGGAGGAAGATCAACAGATCCACTGTGACGCCATATTGAAAGTGTGTGCAATAGCATTCAATGATTGCACCTGCTGACATCTGTGGTGTGGGAGCACAAGTTGGGGGAGTGAGGAATGTTGCTAGAACACTTCTGCAATCGGGACCCACTCTGGAGACACCAATACTAAGGTACCCTTTTCGCTGCTGTGTATATCTACTGTGCAGAAACACCAGAGGAGGCAAAGAGTCCCAACCCCAAGAGACAAATAGCAATAAATGTGAACTTAATGCAAAGGGAAACATAAAGATTAAAACATATCCTAACAGTACAGTGACACAGTATTGATAATGTACTACTCTAGGGGGCATATTCACAAGGAATTATCACCGATTTAGCGGCACTTTATCGCAGCCAAAGTGGTGATAAATTCATCGCACCATTCACAAGCTGGTGCTAACAGCCCATATCACCAGTTTTCCTGAGATAGCAGTCGCAAAAAACATCGCCACGGATGACACCAGCAACTAACGCTAATGATATGCAGAGTAGGCGTTCCCGTGCAAAAACCCGCTGAAACACCACTTCGCAACATTGTCAACGACCAGCCAGGTCTGCGATAAGAATCAAAAACATGCGATAAGGCGCGTTAGCAGCAGGGATTTAACACCTGCTCCTACCTGGTGTTAAGTCGGACGACAACCTGCACCATGAAAGGGAGCACAGCCCAGAGCCACACCTGAAGAACAACAGATGCCATGGAGCTACTGATGATGCAGCCCGGAGCCCCAAGAGGGCCACAACAGCCACCGCCACCACACCCAGGCCCCCCACCCCTCCCAAGCCCCCCCCCCCCCCGGACAAAGATATTTCACATCTACCCTACAAATTCATGAACACAACAATTCGCCTGATGTCGCACAAGTACAACAATTAACATTCATGTGTGGTCAGAAAAAGGAAAAACATTCATACATCTTAGAATTTCAAAAATAATTAATTTATTCAAATTTAACTCAACTCTAATAATTGGAATAGTCATGGTGCGTCTTCTCTGGACAAACTGTAAGTCACAGTCTGCAAGACAAAATTGAAGATAAGAAGGTGTGTCATGCGCTCAACAAAGGACAGAGAGAGAGAGAAAGAGAGAGAGATAGAAATGGAGAGAGAGAGAGTGAAAGAGAGGGAGAGAGAGAAAGAGAGAGAAAGGGGAGAGAGGGAGAAGGAGCGAGAGAGCAACAGAGGGAAAGAGAGACAGTGAAAGAAAGAGAGGGAGAGTGAGAGAGAGAAAGAGAGAGAAAGAGAGGGAGAGAGAGAGAAAGATAGAGAAAGAGAGGGAGAGAGAGTGAAAGAAAGAGAGGGAGAGAGAGAAAGAGAGAGAAAGAGAGGGAGAGAGAGAGATAGTGAAAGGAAGAGAGGGACAGGGAGAGACAGTGCCGACACTGCGCACCCAGGCCTCACAGCTCACCTGCTGCCACCGGTGTGTCTCCAACCACGTGCCGGTATACACTGCAGTCCACCAGGTCCCTCATCTGAAACAGAGTCCACAGCCAATGATGGCAGAGTACATATCATTGCACACGGCAACATCGCTTGGCCGCCCCTGCGCACACAGGCTGCTGCACCCCAGCCCCTCCCGCCGCCCAGCGGGGATTGCCCGCCCCTGCGCACCCAGGCCTCACTGCTCACCTGCTGCCACCGGTGTGTAATGTAATGCAATGTAATGTAAAAGCGTACTTGTATAGCGCTACTATCACTCCAAGGAGCATCTTGGCGCTAATATGGAAATCAGAGATGGAAAGAAAACTGGTTTACTGCTCATGACAGAGGGAAGTAGGGTATTTAAATCAGAGTTTTGCACAATATATCTGGTGCACTGTAAATCCAAGTTTTAAGGGCCTTCCTGAATACAGACTCGGACACAATCTGGCGGAGCTGAGATGGAAGTTGATTCCATGCCTTTGAGCCTATAACTGCAAGTGATTTTCCTCCCTTTGACACCAATCTAAAAGTTGGAATGGTCAGCAGATTTGCGTTGGATAATCTTAGGCTACGGGAGGGGACGTAGCGCTTAAAGCCAGTTTGAAGATATTGTGGGCCTCATGAGTGAAAGGCCCTAAAGGTAATAATAAGGACCTTAAACAGAATACGTTTGTGAACTGGCAACCAATGCAAGATGTCTAATGCAGCAGAGGCAGATGATTTCCTAGGCCACTTCAGTACCAGCCGGGCAGCCGCGTGCTGGACCATCTGAAGCTTGTGCATGACTGATTTGTTAGTTCCTGCATAAAGACTGTTACAGTAGTCCAGTCTAGATGTAATGAGTGCAACAGCAACAGTTTGCCTGGCTGAGTAGGGGAGCAAGTCAAAGAATTTCTTTAGACTTTTTATAATATGGAAACATGTGCCCGCAACTGCCAAGGATTGTTGTTTGAAAGATAGGGTGGTGTCAAATTTTATTCCTAGGTTTCTAGCTGCATTTATTGTATTAGGAGGGGGGGTGGCGTTTTCTGGCCACCAAAGTTTAGGCACAAAGGGGTTTTGTTTGCCAAATGGCAGGATCTCTGTTTTTTCCAAGTTACACCTCAGATGGTTGTTATTCATCCATTTGAAGGTTGCTGAGAGACATTTTCTGAGGTTGTCCTCCGCCTTAGTAGTGTCGTTATCCAGGACCAAGATAAGCTGTGTATCGTCCGCATATGAGATGGTATTGATCTTGAAGGACGATATTAGCTTAATCAGGAGGGACATATATACATTGAAGAGGGTTGGGCTCAGGCTCGATCCTTGGGGAACACCTGATATAAGTGCTTTTTCTTCTAAGTTATATTGACCTAGCGTGATAACTTGGCGCCGATCTTGCAGAAAGTTCTTAATCCACTCTAGGACATTCCCGGATACGCCAGATGATGCAAGACGGTCTAGAAGAATGATATGCGAGACCGTGTCGAAAGCCGCGGACAGGTCTAGCAGCACCAGGACTGCTTTCTTTCCCTGATCCAGGGCTGCTCGTAGGGTCTCTGCAGTGTACAAAAGGGCAGATTCTGTCGAGTGTTGGGCTCTGAAACCTGACTGATTAGAATGCCATACATTTGTTTCCTCTAGAAACGTGGTAAGTTGTTTATTAACAAATTTTTCAGTTAACTTACACAGGGTGGGTAAGAGCGAGATGGGTCGTAAGTTAGAGAGGGTCGTAGGATCGGCCAGTTGCTTTTTCTGGAGAGGTTTTACCGCCGCAAGTTTCCATTCTGTTGGAATCTTAGCTGTGAGAATCGAAGAGTTTATAATATTGTTGATAATGGGGTTTACAACATCAATGAGAGCGTGTAGCAGAGTGGGGGCAAGGGTCGAAAGGGGAACCTGATTTGGTGGATAAGATGGCCAACCGTGATTCCTCCAGCGTGATAGGTTGGAAGGTTTTCATACAGGCGGTATCTATGTCTACAAAGGTTCTCTTATTTATAGTGACTGGAGTAGGAGGAGAGAAGTCTTTTATAAGTGTCAAGACTTTTTCTTCAAAATAGTCTGCTATGTTATTGCAGAGACTCTGGGAGGGAGGAATCTCTTGAAGTAGACTATTCGGATTTGTAAACAAGTTAACTATTTGGAAGATCTCTTTCTGTTTGTTTTTGGAATTTTTAACAGCCTCAGTATAAAAAGTTTTTTTTTGAAGCTTTGATCAAGGCATGATATTTTCTGCGTGCGATTTTGTAAGTGTTAAGGTCATTCCTATCGTAGTTCCGGCGCCATCTACGTTCTAATACTATAACTTGAACTTGCAGTTCCTTCAATGATAGTGAAAACCATGGCGCAGAGGGTTTCTTTTTTGGTGGCCTATGTGGTGTAATTGTAGGTGACAACTGATCTTTTAGTTCAAGCAACCATTTTCCCATAGAGCTGGGTGTCAGTTATAGGGTCACCAACCATATTAGGTCTGCCTATGAGGGCTTTAGGGACGAGATCTGGAAGCCCCATAAGTGCCTTCCAGCTGACTTTGTCCTGTTGTTGGAATTTAGTTTTTTCCTTGACTGGGGCCCTATCCTTTATCAGGAATTCAAAGGGAATTAATTTATGGTCAGTCCAGGTTTGCGTAACGGGGGACTTCACTTTAAGAGTATTTAAATTAGAACAAATGCAGTCCAAGATATGGCCTGCGCTGTGTGTAGCAGACAGCGAGAGTTGTTGCGGGCCAAAAACATCCATTACCTCCTTGAAGCAAGTTGCTCCAGGGTCCTTATGGGAGTCAAGATGCCAACCACGTGCCGTTATACACTGCAGTCCACCAGGTCCCTCATCTGAAACAGAGTCCACAGCCAATGATGGCAGAGTACATATCATTGCACACGGCAACATCGCTTGGCCGCCCCTGCGCACACAGGCTGCTGCCCCCCAGCCCCTCCCGCCGCCCAGCGGGGATTGCCCGCCCCTGCGCACCCAGGCCTCACTGCTCACCTGCTGCCACCGGTGTGTCTCCAACCACGTGCCGGTTTACACTGCAGTCCACCCGGTCCCTCATCTGAAACAGAGTCCACAGCTAATGATGGCAGAGTACATATCATTGCACACGGCAACATCGCTTGGCCGCCCCTGCGCACGCAGGCTGCTGCACCCCAGCCCCTCCCGCCGCCCAGCGGGGATTGCCCGCCCCTGCGCACCCAGGCCTCACTGCTCACCTTCCGCCACCGGCGTGTCTCCAAGAGGGCCCACCACATGCCGGTGCAAACTCCAAGCCCGGGGCCCGCGACCTTGGCAGCCTCCACATCATGCAGCCCCGCACCGCGGTCCACCAGGTCGGTACACTTGATTCTGGGTCTTGATTTTGCAATGGCAGAGATCATATCAGTGCACACGGCATCATCGCAGGCTGCACACCCGCTCAGCTCTATAGGTGCCACTAACTCTGTGAACCGCGAGGCAACGCCACGTGGCGGTAGTCCCGCGCTGCCCGCTGGCTCAGGCCTACACTGCGGTCCACCCGGTTGCACACTTGATTCTGGGTCTTGATATTGCAATGGCAGAGACCATATCAGTGCACACAGCATCATCGCAGGCTGCACACCCGCTCAGCACTTTAGGTGCCCCTACCTCAGTGCACAGAAAGTCACCGTCCCGCGGCGGTAGGCCCGTGCCGGCTGCAGTGTAACCGGTGCCACTGACTCGTGCAACCAAGTCATGGACCCTATATGATTGAGTCTCGTGATATGCCAGGCAGACGCAGCCATGTCACGTCAGGCAGTGGGGAAGAACTGGGACACGTAGCGTCGTCGTCCCCCCCTTTATACGTAAGCCGAGTGGGCTGGCTCAGCGTACGCCAGGCCAGCGTAGGGGTGTGAACAATTATCCCTGGCCTCTGGGCGTGGTTCATATCTGGGCTGCGCAGGAAACCAACTGATGCGTGTGTCTCTGTTGCTGTGTCTGCGCCACACGGCCCGCAATCGACAATGTTGCAATGTTGCATGCAGCCGGAGGGCGTCCGCGCACGAAGGGATTGTACAAGGAGCGCAAGGCCGCTCGGGGTCTTGGCTCATACATGCCAACTGTTGTGTGTGTTCATCGCTTTTGGTGCACCATAAGCCCAAGCCCTAGCCTCAATTGCAGCGCGAAAGCAACATCACATTCCCAGGATACAAGCAGTCTGACTAACATTAGGGATGAAAGCCCCTTTGTCTCAATACAGAAGGCGGAAGGACATCTGCACCTCCGACCTTGGAATTGCATGCGGCAGGCACCCCCTGAGAGAGATACCATGGCAGATGATGACGACTCCCACACTACACACAGCGCTAATGAAAGATCAACGTATCCACACCCCACACGCAGAAGTCCTTGCTGGAGGTACTCCTGCATGGAATGGCATTGACACTTACGTACGGGACAACCCATACGTCCAAACTTTGCACACTCATACGACTCATTGCTCCGAGCTGTGGCATATCATCCACATAACAGCCGCAGGTCAGAAGAGTGCCGGTTCTACGAGACTGAACAACGCAATGTCAGAACATCCCGGGCACATGCACAACCCCTACCACGTGGAACTGTACCGTGACCAAATGCTGCATTTGTTGGGGGCACTGCCACTGGCAGTGTTGCGCATCAGTTACCATCTGAGCTTCCGTCTTGCGTACGTCACCTGCGTCCAGCCCTGGTTCCACTTTCGATCATGCATATTCAAGTGGCCCATGGATGTCTGCCTATCCAACACAACGGTAGCTGAACTGGATTATGACGTGTGTGCACCCCCTGTTGGACCACGACCAGGAGTGTAACCGTGATACCCGTTCATGGGATGCCTTGGTATTGGGCATATGTGCTGGCAGTTGGGCATGTGAGATTGCACAATTCCTCGTGTGCAGTGACCACATCGAAGCGCTCCCCTATTGGGCTGTGTTGCGGATTGGTGAAACGGCGTGGACGGAGCACATCTGTCCGGACCAGCTAATAGATTGGCTCGCCCCCATGTTCGTTGAAGTCGACAACGACGTACTCTTGGAACTGATTGCCCATGAAGCTGCGCTCGCTTTCATGGACGAGTAACTACGTTCCTGCAGCCACAAAAGATTGTAACCCATAGCACAGGTCCCAACACCCTTTTGCATCTTGGAGAAATGGACACATATCCCACCATAACAGTGGACATGGCTGCATTCGCCTGGACTCAGAATGCATGTTCGTGCAAGACTGCGGGTTGACACACACCTGTGCAAGGTGAGTAGACAGCAGCGCCTGGCAACGTTCCTCAACCTGACACACCGCTGGAGGGAGAGTACACACATGGCAATGTAGTACTACATGTGACCTTGTTGGACTTCTTCACCTGCTCACTGTCAGCAGAGCAGACAGTCAGCACAGTCCGGTGGTACAGGACTATGCAGATCCCATGGGCTGTGAGTGGTGTCCCCTGACACGGTGCAATGAGCATTCGCCAAACACCACATGACTCATCCAGCAAGGCAAGGTGGGCTGAGACCGTTGGCATCCGTAATGATTGGTGTTCATTTGTGCCTCCCCATGTCTTGCACCTCTACATGTTCCTTTGCTGCCTGTTAGTGTATGATGCATTGGTCTGCATGTTGTGGCCCTTGTCTTGCCCGTACTGACACGCACATGCTAATAGGTGTACGCAACTTCACTAGTGTTCAACTGTGATGAGTGTTGATTAGCATGCCAAATCGTGTGCCTCAATGAGCATTGTCCGTACACAGGGAGGGACTGACTGACGCATTTCACTTAGGGGTGAGTCCCTATTGTCAGCTCCACCTCTGTGAGCCAGACATTGTGGTTGGGAGAGTTGCTGGTAGACCTGTGCGCTTACGTGTCTTCAGCAATGTGAGTATGGTGTCCAACTTCTTGCCATGTTGATCAATGTGTTCCATCAAACCAGGCTGTGTCCACACAGTAGAGTGTGTGTCGGTATGCGAAGAGATGTTCTGTTGTCACATGTGATGTGGGACACTACTTTAGGCCTCCTACCGCCTTTGACATTTTTACACACAGCCCTATTTAATACATGGACGTGGGGCTACGTTGGGGGGTTGCGAGATTGTTGTTCATGATCAATGAGGCCACAGCTAGTTCACACCTTCACAGTCATCTAATTAGCCATGTGTGTCACGGTCAAACATGCGCATTGATGTCATTTCCCAGGGTGTACCTTTTTGTGCAATCAATGTCCCTACAGTCATCCATACTGTTATACTTTATTGAACATAGACATGACACATCTGTGTGATTAGGAATGTCCTGTGGAGTGTCGGAGCTGGAGCAGTACATGGCCATGCACACCCCACATTACATGGTTGCCCAGTGGAGGGCCAAACAGAGTCCTTTAGGGAATGACAAGTTAATCGGTAGAGGAAGGGTTTAGTCCGCAGCCTGTTTGCTGTGTCATTGGTAACCAGAGCAGATATGGCAGTCCATGTCGGGGTCCAGGTGAATGTCGCAGAGTGTTTCGGGGGACAGTGGAAGGTGTTGTACCAGGGCATGATGCAGAGGGCTGTACCAAACAGAAACAGGCCATATGGCGGGGGATGAATGCTACAACCTTCTTTTTGACACAGCGTCATTACCATCCACATCTTCATCCTCTGATATGTCTTCTGTGTCAGGTGTGCCAGGTGTGTGTGGTGGTGTTATGGCTGCATCACTGTGTGCCACTGACACATCAGGGGGCAGAGGTGGTGTGGCTGCATCACTGTGTGCCACTGACACATCAGGGGGCGGAGATGTGTGTGTCGAAGTTCCTGCAGCAGTCATCTGGGACAGGCTCTGTGGCAGCAATGGCAAGATGAGGATCTGCAGGGCATGGTAGATCCCAGCTACATCTCGCTGGTGTTCAGCCGTGGCAGACATCCTTCCTGCCTGCATCCGCTCCATGTTCTCCATTGTCCTCCGCATCTGTGCCAACTCTGTGCTGTCGTCGCTGGAGCCTCTCTGACTAGACAGTTCTTGTATCCGAGTAATGGCTCCAGCGAGGTCAGCCAAGGATTGTTGTAGGGCATGGAGCGGACTGTGGGTGTCCGTTAGGGACTGTAAGTGGTCCCTGATGGGACTAAGACACCCACGTATGGCATCTAGTTTGGCTGCCATGAGGTCGAAACCCACCCGCACCTGTTCAGCCAGCCCCCTCTGGCAGTCTGACACACGGCGTTGGAATGCCATGTGTTCTTCGGTGAGGTACTGGGAGCCAGCCGTGGTGGTGGGTGCTTCCTGCTGTGTGGTCTGTGCAGGGGGTGGGATCACCTCGATGCAGCTGGGCTGCCCTGCTCCTGGAGGTGGGGTGCGGAGGCTGTCCACGAGCCGTTGGAGGGTGTCGGAGCAGATGGCCAGGGGTTCCTCCTCCTCATCACTGAAGAGATGTCTGGTCTGCTCTGCAGGAGGTGTTGATTGTCCTTCTGCAATGTGAAGGGGAGATGCAGGTTAACAGTGTGTTCCATGTATGTGCACGCATTGTACATGTTTACATACAGACTGCATGACAATGTACATTGTGACTGTTTTGGAGGAGCTGGGTATTTGATGGGAGACAGTGGACATTCCGACTACATGACGGATGTGAGGTTGTACTCGTACATTATCATCTGACAGTTTCCTGCTATGCCTGATGTGATTGGGCAGTTTCTACGCACATGCGGCACCAGTTGTGTCCTCTGTTCTGTGGTGTAAGTGTGGCACTTTGTACCACATTGTCGTCAATGTTGATGTGCTGTGATTGCTAAGTGTGTGTGCTGCATTGTGGGAGAGTCGCCCCTGCAGCTCTGATTTAGCGACCCCTTATCCCTTTGAGGCGGTGTGCCTTTGACTTGTGTGCTTTTACGGTGCTGAGATGTTGGCGACTTGGGTCATTTGTGCTCTTGGACGGATTTTGGACTCTTGTGCATTGTTTGTTTGCAGATGTGTTGTTGACGTCAGGGGTTGTATGTGCACGTGGATGTGTCAGAGTGTGACCTGCTCCTTTGAGGATGTTATCCACACTGGGCCACCTCAGTGTCATGGCATGCACCATGTCATGTATTTTGACTGCAGCCATGCTATTGGTCATGCAGTGTCACTTGCATTGTCAGTGTCGCTCACAGAGCCGCTGCTTTGCTGGGTTCAGCACATGTGCATGGGTAGGTTGTGAGATTGGTGATGGGGGGGGGCATTTGTGCACATGGTGGACGGGGGCCTACTTGGTGTTTCTGTGTTTGCTGCAGTGTGCCAAGGCCATCAGGGACATGTTCCACAGTCATTGTGGGTGTGGAGTGTGCTACACATGATTGTGCATGTGTGCCATTGTGCCCATCTCCTCCCGTCCCCCCAGTCCCTGGTTGTTACTCACCCTGTTGCTGTTGGGTCAGGTCATATCGAGCAGTGTCCGGACCCCCAACTCCTTGCACCGTCTCCACACTGATGACTGTGGCCACCATTTCCTCCAGCTCATCCAGCTCCTCCTGTGGCGCAGGACTCCCACCTCCAGTGGCCGTTGCTGCCTTCCGGTTGGCAGCGAGTTTCTGCTTGGTTTGGCTTATCACATCATGCCAGCGCCTCTTGACCTCCTCCATTGACCGCCTCAACACTCCGACTGCATTCACGTTGTTCACAATGGACTGCCATATTTCCGTTTGTGTTGCCGATGACACAGTGGAGGTGACGAACAGTTGTTGGTAGTGTTCTGTCACCTCCGTGACGATGATCCGGTTTTCCTGCGGACTGAACCCCGTCTTCCTCTTCCTTTTCTCCTTGCCCTTCCCCGGCCCCAGGGTTCCTGGCTGGTCTTCTGTGGGGCTTTTGGGGTTCGCGTTGTCCTCTGCACTTGGTCCGGGTGCGTCCATGGTGCTACGCAGTTACATTTTTTTTCTTTTTTTTCCTCTGCTTTTATAGTGCATTCTCACGCATGACGCGTGGGAATCGCAGGCCTGTCGCTGGTTTTCACTGATTTTTGTATCGCCATTGGGGACATCGCCACTTTTTTCGCGTTCGTGTTTAGCATTTTTTCGGCGTCGCGTTGATTTTAACGCGGGCATTTGTCACGTTATCGTGAGACTATCGCATGGTGCCGCCGGGTTGGGAATACTGCGTTAACACGGTCTTATTTTCCCGCGATAGACTGCGATGTGAGAAGTTGCGTTAAGCGAATTTGGCGATAGTTAACGCACGTTCTTGAGAATATCCCCCTAGGTTTTTGAAGTTCTCTGGTCCTGGCAGCAAACGCCAGGTGACCGGCGAGCAAGTCAAGGCAGAAGTATTTCAAAAGCTCACTTTAAAAAAAAAAAAAATCGTAACACTGCACAAATATACATCAGGACATCATGAAAGTGTATTATTTACAGTCACGCCTTCCCAGGGAGTGGCATCTTACAAAGGAAAAAAAGCACCAAGTATACACATATCTGGAACTTGTTCACAGTACATTATACAAGGAGGCTTCGCTCACCCCTGTGTCCCCAACCATCAGGGTCCCACTAGGGGGGAGTCATCAAATGTGCATCGTAGACAGAAAAAGACAGAAACAATAGAACCATTAATGCAACACTGAATACAAACAGTGGGTTCCAGGTTGGAGAACGTCCAGGATCTAAACAGGAGGATGCGTACGGGGAAGAGATGGCGGGCGGTCCCTGTCCATCCAGTCCATGAATGCAACCGACAATGTGGACACCCTCAACACATCAATAGTCGCATACCCTGGGCATGGCCAGTAGGGTCCATCGGCTCCAACAGCCCTGGTCACTAATCACCAGTACACTATCACCTGCTTGCATCCACAGCCGTGTCCTCAAGCATGGTCCAAAGCAATAATTCCATTCTCACTCCCGGATCCTGACCCCTGCGAAGAAGTAAGTACATGGTTCCTGGGGTTCAAAGGCATACCAGCACCTCCGTCCAAAGTGGGCTGTCGGTCATCTCCGTACCCCCTGCGCCACCTACTTACGGAACTCCAGCCAACCGCCAATTTCCAAGTCATGGCAATTTGCGGTTTGGCTAATATAAAGGCCAAATCTAGAGAACGGTTCCCCATTTTCTTGGATATAGGGCGGAAGGATAAACACAACAGGCACACCTCTAAAGTACATGGCACAACCGAGTCCAGCGTCTTGTCTCACTCATCCTCTGCACCACTGCAGTCCAGAACACCTGCAAAGGAGCACTGGACCAAGTCATGTGGCAAACGTCTGCCTCTACCAGCGCACAGAGGGGACAGCGCTTAGGCTCTCCCCCATATATCAGTTTCTTTGGGGTGAGGTAAGTCACATGAAGGTAGTTAAATTTGATTGCTTTAAACTGGGTATTCCGGGACACTTTTGGCTTGTAAGTCAGCATTTTCATCTATTCCCGATCTGTTACCTCCATGGCCGGCAGCATGTTCCATTTTTGCCGCAGGGGGCTCAGGTCCTTCCGTATCATCCCATTAAGGGCACCATAAAGCCATTTAACCAGATGTCTTCCTTTCCCTAGGGCCAGCAGCAGATGTAAGACACCATGCATCTGGGGTTCGTCCCCCCAGCTCCCCAGAGAGCCACAAACGTCTGCGCCAATGCCTCTTAAGTGAGGAACTTTCCAGGAGGCAAGATGTGGTTGTCAACAAGGACCTCCAGGGGCATCAGGATGCCTCATAACATTTGCCTTCTGTCACCAATTCCACCTCAGTCCATGCTGCCAGCTGCGGCGCTGTGAAGAAAGTGGGGGGGCTACCCATGTGGGAGCCCCACTAGAAGTAGTGAGGGGGCGTACAGCGGGCATTCCCGCGTCCACCATATGCAGCATCTCCAGCATTGGAGCGCCATCTCCAAAAGCACGCCTCCCCCTTCCAGGTTTATGCCTCAGCAGTCAGGCTAGAAGTGCTCCCTGATTGGGCACAGACCCTAGAGGCGCCAGTTCGGCCAAGTTTGCGCCATCCAGGGAGAATGTGATCCACTGCCGCTGGGCTGCCAGGTAGTAAAGTTCAAATTCTGGTACCCCCAATCCTCATTCCAGGATAGGCTGCTTAAGAGTGTCTAAAGAAACCCTTGGGCATACTTACAAGGAAATGTCGGAGCGCAGCGCTGAGCCAATTTTGGCAGCACCATGCTCCGACATTTCCAAAACACAGGGATGCACCGTATTTACAACAATACAGCGCACCCCTGTGTTTTCCCTAGCGCTGGCGCTAAAATTAGCTGCCAAGCACAACGCAGGCACCCTTGCATCATAGTGCAAGGGTGCCTGCATTGCAGGGAATGATTGTTTATATGCAGGAAGGTGTCCCTTCCTGCACATAAACAATCAATAATGGCGATTTGTTACTTCTATGCGTGCTGCATTCTGCAGCACACATAGAAGTAGCAAATCGTCATTATTTAATGATTGTTTATGTGCAGGAAGAGACACCTTCCTGCACATAAACAATCATTAATGGCGTTTTGCTCTTTCTATATAGAAAAACCAAAAACGAGGAGAAATAAAAGTATTTCTCCTTGTTGCGTCATTCTAACACCTGCTTTCGCATGGCGTTAGTTTTTGGTGCCGCCTCAGATTTACACATCCTTGTAAATATGGGGCAGTGTCAAAATGCAATGGGTGGACCGCCCACACCAACACCCATTGCACGCCCTTTCACGCAAAGTGATGCGTGTAAAGGGGATGTATTTACAAGGCGGCGTTAAGCCACTCAAAGTGGCTGAACGCCGCTTTGTAAATATGGAGAAGGGCATAGCGCCATCAGAACATCACTAAAAGTGACATTCTGGTGGCTCTATCCCCATGATTTACGTCACCCCCACCCCAAATAAGCTCTTGTACTAGCGAATCTAACTGTTTGAACATGGGGGAGGGAGCCAAGCTGGGAGATTGTTAAAGTAATAAAGCAGCCGGGGTAGCATAATTATCTTGATTAGGGCTATACGTGCCATAATAGGGAGATGGAGTGAATGCCAAAAGGCCACGCACCCCTTCAAGGAATAGAGAGCCACTCCCACGTTACCCTCCCGTATGCTCTCAAGGATATGATCACTTTGGATGCCCAGGTACCTGAACGTGGAGGGGGCCCAGCTAAGATCTGATGGGAAGGTCTCCGGTCGGTCCGACCCAGGTAAGACCGGAAAGATGCAAGTCTTGGCAAGATTCACCCATAATCCAGAGAACTCACCAAACTTCTGCAGAAGCTGTATCATGAGCGGGGCATTGGTGGCCACATCAGACACGTACAGTAGTAAGTCATTGGCATATAACGATATCAAGTGTTCAGCGTCGTCCATCCGTATACCTCTACCCCTTCTATGCTGCCTACACAATTCCGCGAATGGCTTGATGTAAATGGCAAACATGAGCGGGGACAGTGGGCACCCATGCCGGGTACCTATGCATACTTCCTAGGAATCCAACACAATCTGGCCTGTTCGAACCTGAGCAGCAGGGTTGGTATACAAGAGACTGACTCATGCAGCCTGCCCATGAGCCCCCTAAGTGCATTTGATGCATGACTGCATCCAAATAGGCCCAGCTGACGTTGTCAAAAGCCTTTACCAGATCCACAGTCATCAGGCCCACCCCAGCTCCATCCATCATCCTGTCAGAGAGCAAGTACAAGCTGCTTAGATTAAGGGAGGTGTTACATTGTGGGATAAATCCACACTGGTCAGGATGAACCAATGAATGCATATGGGGAAGGAGGCGCCTGACTGATCTTACTTAAGATCTTAAAGTCCATGTTTAACATGGACAGTGGGCGAAACACCCTTGGGGGCACTCCTTGCGTGGTCGACTTAGGAAGGGAAATTACCATTGTGTAGTTAGTACTTAGTGCAGTATTACACATGGCAGCCAATCATGGGGCCAGCGACCCACCAAATGCAGAGTAAAATTCCGCTGGTAGGCCATGTGGCCCCAGCGTCTTCCCTCATGCCATGTCTCTAATAGCTCACTTGATTTCTTGGGGAGTGATGTGGCAGCCCAGCTCCTCCACAGCAGTCAGGGGAAGGCTACGTAGCGGCAGCTGGGTCAAAAAGGCCCCCATACGTGTCCTCGGGCTCTAAGGCTGTTTCCCATACAGTCCTGAATAGTACTCCAGAAAAGCATCATTGATCTCCACCTGGCCTCTCCCAGTCGTGGTCCTGCATCAGGGTCAGCATCTACAAGGTTACCTAGGTCATGAATGGTCTCATCAAGTGCCACCAATTCACGGTCAATTCCCTCGAAACGCCCACTGCCCCCCTATAGTGTCTGCGAATGACCACGTTAAATGCTTCCCACTCTACAATGCAGTCTGTAGTCGTGTCCGAGTTGTGTGCAAATTAGTCAAGGAGGGCCCTCTGCAGGCCCGCCCAGTAAGAGTAGTCCTCTAACGTGCTAAGACAGAGCCACCACACAGGGATTGCTGGCCTGGGTGTGACGAACCAGACACCTACCAAGAGCAGACTATAGTAAAAAATCGTGTGGCCAGGGTATTCAATGTGGTGAATATATTCACAAAGAGAAACTGAACAGAGAACCTTATCCAGGTGAACATGAATGGTGTAAAGGCTGGAATAAAAGGAGTAATCACTTTCCCTATCTTGTTGGGTCCTCCACACATCCTCAAGTCCCCAACCGTCAGTCCAATCCCGGAACTCCTAAGCAACCCTATGGGTGGGCTCCCCCGGGAGCGGTGGAGTAGCGCGATCCAGAGTGGTGCCTGCTACATTATCAAAGTCCCCTCCTAGGATCATGTCCCTGCCATGGAAAGAACCCAGCTGTGCCAATAGACAGGCCAGGAATGATAGCTGGTCCTGGTTAGGAGCATATGCACACCTGAGTAATAGGGGCATACCATCTAAACTCCCGTCCACTAGAACATATTTACCTTCTCTGTCTACACAGACTTGCATGGCCTCAAATGGATCAACCACCCTCATCCAAATCAAAGTGCCCCGGGAATACGTTGAATACCCTGTGGTGTAGAACTGACCCCTCCAACATCTCTGGAGGCACTGTACTTCCACAGTGTTAAGATGTATCTCCTGCAAAAGAGCTATATGTACAACCCTACGTTTGAGGAACATGTATATTTTGTGTCATCGAGCCCCCGTTCCCATACCCCGAATATTCCAAATCAGTAATTTCAATTCGGTATATGTCGTGATCCTAGGCATATGGCATAGATCAGTTCAGGGCCCCCAGTGCGCCCCCAACCACCCCCACATCTGTGGCAAGGTGCACACGCCAACCCCGGAACCCACAGAACAAGCAGATAAACCCCCAGCCCCCATCCCCAGAGCAGTCTGGCAAAGGCGAGCCACCCAAACTCAGGCAAGATGAAAAGAAAAAACATATAGCACAAGACCATTACCCACTAATCAGTGGGCTTGGGTGTGCGTGTAGGGGCAAGCAAGCCACACAATCTACATGCGTCAGCAACCACTCTCATCCCGCACCACCATATCCAGGCAGCATTACCACTCACACTAGCGCCAGAGTACGAGGGGAGCAATCAGGGCCCCCCCCCATAGCCCTACCAAGGTCTTTCCCACTGGAAGCCCAAGCAGCAACAGAGGGCAAGAGCCCTCCTTTGGGGATCTCTTGCCCCTCTGAGAAGAACCATTATAATAGCAATAATAATAATAACCCAGGGGTACCAGATGGAAGCAGCCCACAGCCCAGTGGCCCCCTCCTACCGTCACTCATCAGTTCCACAAAGTACGGAGCCACAGGGGGCCCCCTGAAACTCACCGCACACAGCTGCTTCCCCCTAAGTCTACCATACCAATCCACAGTGACAGATTCAGAGCAGGCCATTCACCGTCTGCAAAGTCACCAGCAGCATACTCTGCTTGTCCAGTGAAGTATCATCCGAGGTAGAGTCTACCGAACGTTTATCAGAGTGAGTTCCAGGAAGGTGAAATTTGATGCCCTTAGTGTTGAGGCATCTTCGACTGTCCATAAGAAATCCTAAGAAAGACCCCTACGTGCACCACAGTAACACTGCCCTTCTTCCCTTTGTATAGGTCAGACTGCAACAACCATGCATTCCATACACTTCTGAGCACCCTCGAACCCCTGCCCTCACCACGTCTTCATCAAATGACTGGACCCCATGAGTGCAGCCCTCATGCCAATCCTGAATGAATCAATGTTCACAGCCACCTACCTGAACACCTGGAAACACACCACAGTACTCCCCCACCTCAAGAAGCCCTGAGCAAACCTGAAGATGCTAGCCAGCTACCAGCCAATTTCCCTGATACCCTACCAGGCAAAATTCATGGAAAAGATGATAAACAAGCATCTAGCCACCCACTTCAATGACAACCACCTCCTCGACACCACTCAATCTGGATTGAGGCCCAACCATTGTACAGAGACCTCCCTTATTAACCCTATGGACGACATCTGGATGATGATGGACAGAGGTGACACAGAGGCTGTCATCCTACTAGATCTTTCTGCAGCCTTGAACACTGTCTCCCACCCCATCCTTATCCAATGAGTGTACGAAGCCGGCATCCAAGGTCCTGCACTTCAATGGATTTGCCCCTTCCTGACAATTCTGCACCCAGTTGGTCAGGCCGGCCCCCTTCACTTCGAAATGTCATAAACCTCATCTGCGGAGTGCCACAAGGATCCTCACTCAGTGCCGCTCTGTTCAACTGCTACATGGCCCCCACTCACAGGCATCATCCGTGCCCATGAAATCAACATCATATTCTATGCTGACGACACCCAGCTCATACTCTTTCTCTCTGACAAGTGACCAAACACCCGGACAAATTTGTCTGCTTGTATGACCGAAGTTGCCAGATGGATGAAAACCAACTACCTCAAGCTCAACACAGACAAAACAGAAGTAGTAATCTTTGGCAAAGATACCTCGCTCTGAGACTCCAGCTGGTGGCCTGCCAAACTTCGAGTCACACTTCTCCCGGCAACCCACTCAAAGAATCTCAGAATAGTAATCAACTTCCAACTCACCATGACTGGCCAAGTGAATGCAGTCTCCGTCTCCTGCTTCCACACACTTAAGATGCTCAAGAAGACCTTCAAATGGCTCCCCACCAACACCTGCAGAACTGTCACTCAAGCCCTCTACACCTGCAAGCTGGACTACGGCAACAATCTCTATGCTGGAAACAACCTTCAACTGATCAGAAGACTCCAGACCATACAAAACTCTGCGGCCAGACTCACTTTCAACCCCCTGCACTGTCGTAGAAACACCACTTATCCCCAAAGCTTTTTATGCTTTATGGTGTACCCTTTGGTATCTCTGAATCCATTCTGGCTCCAGTAGTGCAAGTACTTGATGTAAGACTGGACACAATAATACAAATCACACACAATCAGCTTGGGGAATCCTGTATCCGTATTCTCCAGTGCCAGAATTAGAGCCCTGAGTTCTGCCAGCTGCGCTGTGCAATCATCTAGTGACCATGTGCAGGTTGTATGAGAGTGAAATTCACCATCCTAAACTCTACCCTTAACAGCGGAGCACGCTGCAGAGTACTGGTGTTTTGTCCCTATCGCAGGTTGTGCAGAACTGTCAATATAGATGATGTAATCATACTGATCAAGAGGCATGACTTAATTAGCAGAGAGTATTCATTTTCTTATTGCAGGTATGCGTGTGTTTGTAGTGTAGAGTCAAATCTGTAGTCTACATCTGTTGCAGTGAGAGAGTTGGCCCACTGTATCCATCGCAGATGTAAAGCCTTAGCATTAGGAACGCTAGCCTTTGTGACAGCCTCAAGGGCTGGAACTGGAGTCACAACAATAATGCGTTTCCCCTGATCGAAGGACTTTTCTCTCACTACAGCAGTCTGTACCCCCATCAGAATCTTTTCTGTCGGGGCAAAACAAATGTCAGCAATGGTGTATAAATGCGATTTATATGCAATTGGTACAGTGTCTCCCTTTTTTAAATGAAGCATAGGTATATCTTGATTCACCCGCAATGATACAGATCACCAGGTTTGCTGTGTTTACACATGTATGTAAGTGTGTTGAAGCTAGCATGTCAGCTTGTACTGAACGTAACAGTTGTGGGTGTTCAGTTGTCCATTGTGTGCTTGAAAAGTCTGGACATATCAAGTAGTCGAACGGTTTAACCCACTACGAATAATCTGGAATGTGAGTTCTGCCAAATACAGGAAACACAATATTGATTGAAATTTCTTTAAGGTGTTTGGTGGTTGTAGAAGTGCACAAGTCTCAAGGCAATGTGTCGCTAGGATTTTGCCTTCACTTCACAGCTCATATCCTAAAAATAGGACATTGAGGTGGGCTTATTTTTGATTTTTGGAAACTTAGCCCATGTGAGCAAATTCAATATTATGTGATCCACTCTTGCCAAGTGTGTTGAAAGGTCATAATCCGTCAGATACATGTCATCGACATAGGATAATGCCTGGTTGTCATATTCTTGCAAGCGTTCTGTAACCCAGGCTGAATCAACCCGAGCTGTTCTTATACCTTTAGGGCAAATGACCGAACTGCTTTTGAGGCCCCAGCATGCTAAATGCAGCCAAGTACCTGCTTTCAGGCGCTATGTTTTGGCGAAAAAATCAATTAGAGATGTCTAGGGTGGTTTTGTACTTCTTTTGCACTATTTTGCTCATCAGTGCTGCGCTATGCATCTTTTGTACAGCGAATGTACGTGTAGCTATATCCAGGTGTCTGTAATCTAATACTTGACTATATGAATGGCCACGTTTCATTACTGGAAACAGAGGGTTATTCATAGGGGAGGTGCAGTTTTCTATTACACCTTGGTATTCAAGTTATTCAAGTTGTGTGAGTATCTCTCTAACTTGTTTTTTAGCCTCGTGTTTAATGGGGTATTGTCTTTGAGACTGTGAGGTCGACCTCACTGGCATTACGTGATAAGGGGAACCGTCATCCCACTCCACATTGTTGTGATATAACTCAGGAGCTAATGCTAAAGTCCACTCCTTGGCGTATGAATCCTTCACTGTTTCTGGGATGAGGTTGGAAAAAGCAGGCAAAAATACAGTTTCTCTCTCCGGGTAATCCATCACAAATTCAGGTGGCCAATCCTTTTGGCCAAAAGAATATCGGAGCCAAATGACACATTTTCCCAAAAGAAAACATCAAGGTATATTGGTACATCCCTCTCCAAATGCAGTTGCATCTCATATAATCGATGCGGGACGCTCACTCTCGTGCCAGCTGTTTCCATCTGGACATAGTCACTCAATGCTACTGCCACCAGACAATCCATCAGGTTCCGGCAAACTATTGTGACTTCTGCTGCGCTGTCCAGCATGGTCAGAGCCCACTCCCTGCTAAGAAGCAGTGTCCTCAATATCTGTGGCATGGTTGACATTTATGCCAGCCACATTCTTCCTTTTGAATTGAGCTTTGGACTGACTAGGTTTATATTCCTTTTTTATTATGTAATCAGAAGAATGTTGTGAGTCCTTCTTCGGTTTCACGTACTCCTGTGATCTGCACTCTGACCGTCACCTTCTCTCTGAGCGTTTTTCGGATGATTCCTGAAAGGAATGAGATGAACATCTATCAGTATCCTGATACCTGTCAGGTGTCTTAATATTGTCATGGTTAACAGATTATAACACTTCTCGGAGGACTCCTGTTAAAGAGACCCGCCCAGCCAAAGCCGCGCAAGGACCGCCCGCCTGAGTTCAACTCGTGCAGGCAGACGGTCCTTTTGCCTTTCACACGGTGGTGCCCTGAAAGAGGGCCCCTGCAATGGGAAAGGCAAATATCTTCCAGCACGGCATTGACTGTGAAGTGCCTGCCACGTAGTGCAGTGAAATGTAGGAGAGGTACCATGGGTACCCCCCCAGTGCACAGCCACCTCCCCCCAACACAAGGGGGGCCCGCAACGGGCCCCAAAACCAATCTCCGCCAGCCTTTCAATGGCGGTTTACCCGCCACGGAAAGGCTGGCTGCGGCCAGCATCCTAATGTGGCGGATGGTGCCTGCTAGGCACGCCACGATTTTACTGATGCTGACCGCTCTGCCAGGCAATCGTAACGATTGCCTGTGGCGGATCTGTGGCGGGCGGTCTTTGCACCCACCACGGTCAGATTCCCCCGCCATCGTAATGTGGCAGAGGGAAAATTGCTTTCCGATGGCGGAAGGCCTGCCACCGCACTACTGGTGGTGGCGGGCGTTCCGCCATCGTAATGACCCCCTAAGTGCTAGATTACAAGTTTGAAGGTCCAAAAGACCTCCAAACCCACGGTAGCGGTCCATCCGACTGCCGAATTACAACTTAGGTGGTCCGACTGCCGCAACCGCCAGGGATCCGCTAAGGCACCGCAAAGCATATTACAACTTTCCCCACCGCCAACCTTTTCATGGAGGTGAGCCAGCCATGAAAATGCTGGTGGTGGGGAAAAAAGGGGGCCCTACAGGGCTGCCTGTGTCCCTTGTGCATGGGGGTGCATGCAGGGGGGCACATGTGCTCCCCCGTCTGCATGCACCCCAGTTCCTGCACAGCATGTACTGCACCACCATGGGACCCCCAAAGAACTTCCCGCCAGACATGAGAAAACTCGTAATCTGGCTGGCGGTCTTCACACAGCTTTGGGGGTGTGGGAGCAGGGCGGCAGCACTGCAGCCCCACTCCCACACCGCCAAAGTCGTGATCGGGCCCTCAGAGAGGGACATTTAAACTATTTCCATTTCAATTTAACCCAATTTGGAGAAGATGTTGAGCACTAAAGGGGTCACATTTACTATTCCCACTCCAATCTTAACCAATTTGAGGAAGGTGTTGGACACTAAAGGGGTGATATTTACTATTCCCAGTAAAACCTACACTAATTTGAAAAAGGTGTTGACAACCAATGGAGTGACATTTAGTATTTCCACTTCATTCTACACCAATTTCGGGGAAGCTGCTGGACACTAATGGGGTAACATTTAATAGTCCCACTCCAATCTTAACCATTTTGGCAAAGGTGGTGAACAATAAAGAGGTGACATTTACTCTTCGCACTCCACTCTATACCAATTTGGGGAAGTTGTTGGACACTAAAGGGGTGACAGTTGCTATTCCCACTACAACCTAAAACTATTTAGGGAAGGTGTTGGGCACTAAAAGGGTGACATCTACTATTCCTACTCCAATGCAAACCAATTTAAAAAAGGTGTTGAACATTAATGGAGTGACATTTACTATTCCCACCAGTGGCGTAACAAGGGCCCCAGCAGCCCGAAGTGGGGGAGGGCGAGCTTCAGGGGGCCCACTCAGCACAGTACCCAGACATGAGAGCTCCTGAGTGAGTCCGGAGGGGGGCCCCTCTATGTACTTTGCAGGGGGCCCCCTCAAGTTTTGTTATGCCACTGATTCCCACTCCGTTCTATACCAGTTCAGGGAAGGTGTTGGACACTAAAGGGGTGACATTTATAATCCCCACTCCAATCTATACCAATTTTTGGAAGGTGTTGGAAATTAAAGGGGTGCCATTTACTATTCCCACTCCAATCTGAACCAATTTGGGGAAGGTGTTGGACACTAAAGGGGTGACATTTACTATTTCCAGTACAATGTAAAGACATTTATGCACGGTGCTGGATACTAAAAATGTTATATACGCAATAAAAACTCCATAAAATAAAAAAAATCTTAAAAAAACATAATAAGCCAAACTAAAAACCTATATATTTATGATTAAACATTAACATGTATGATAATATATTTATCACTACTAATAATGAACATATTTTTATTAATGTTTACTAATAATATCCCTAAACTGTGAAACATAGCATGAAAAGAAATCCATATAAAAATAATTTTCAATTTAAATATTAAAAATGTTTTACAATAAAATTAATAAATGTTAAAAAATATATTACCAACAGAATTTATTCCAATAATAAACATATAAAAATGTCTTATTAAAATGTTGTTTAAAACATTTTTATAAAGAGACCTACAACATATAAATATACAACAAAATATAAATGTATACATCATAAGTAATTCATATTTATTGTTTTAATAATTTAATTAGACATTTCAAAAACTAAAATAAATGTAAATATAAACATGAAAAATTGTTCCAGCAATTTATTTACAATGACATTATAAATTTCAACATTAAAAACAAAGGGGCCCATTAGGATGGCGGGCGGTTCGCCCCCGCCGGGCCGGCTGTAGCCACCGCCGGCCCGGCGAGGGCGATCCGCCCGCCATCCTGCCATGAATGACCCCCCGCCACATTAGGATGGCTGGGGGGTCCGCGGCGGACGGGAAGACCGTCTGCCGCTCTTCCGCCGGTCGACTCGTCGACCGGGCGGAAAACTGCCAGGATATGGTGGTGGTGTCTGCAAGACACCGCCATCCACATTACGATGCCGGCGGAGTCTTGCCTTTCCATGGTGGCGTTGCCGCCATGGAAAGGCATGCGGTTCGTGACATTGGGGGCCCGTTGCGGGCCCCCAGGGTGTTGGGGGGGTGGGGTGTGCACATGGGAGTACCTATGGTACCCCCCTCATTGCAATGCACTACGTGGCAGGCACCACGTGGTGCCTGCCTCGTAGTGCATTGCAATTCTGTGCACAGTCCTTTCATATTGCATGTGGGTCTGCAGCCAGCAGATCCACCCGCAATGTGAAAGGCACAGAATGCGCCCGCCAGTGTGGCGGGCGCATCATAATGTGCATTGCGGGACCGCCGCAGCATCGGCGGTCGGTCCCGCGCTCCGTTACGGTGGCGGGCGGACTCCGCCCGCCATCGTAATGATGCCCAAAATGCTTAAAAATGTTTTACAATTTAAAAATATAATATTGAAGAATATTAAAAACAAAATTTTGCATAAAAATAAAGTAACAAATATTTTACTTTATTAAATTGTTTTTTGATATCTTTTACACTTTACAAAATGTTCTATAATTTTAATACTTAATTTAATATTTACAATATTTTTTTCATTTATTACCATTTCTTTCACGAACAATTACGGTTTTTGCTGGCGTGCTTCCACATCTCTGGTGGTGCTTAGTATGGTGCCGCCGCTAGTGCCTTGGCAGGGGCCATGTTCCTCTGCGGTAAGCCTACAGCCTTGCTCAAGGACTACACAAATGTTTGGAACTGGGCACTAGGAAGGCACAAGCCGAGCAGTGGGGGCAGGTGACCCTGGCTGATGGATCGGATGTCACCTGATGCACTGACATTAGAGCATTTTACTGTGCTGCCTTTAATTGGATTTTGGAAGAGACTCTTCGTACGGCATTTACAAGGTACATTTAAAGAGTTAACACCTTAAAGTGAAGTTGGAAACTGAATTGTTTTCGTTTGAAAGTCAAGGAGTTTCCTGGATTAATTAAGGCCACAAGGCCTGTGACTGAAGGGCGGAACAGATGTGAGGAACAGCCATTGTTTTAGTGTGTTTATTCTGAGATAAAGACCTTTACAAAAGCAAACTTTTGCATGGCGGCTGAGGACTTGTATGTCATTCCAGCTTGTGACTTTCATACTGCATTGGAAATGTTATCTGAAGCATTGTGCAGTATGATATTAGGTGTGGATTATATGAATAAGACTACAGCGCTCAGTGGCATTTGCCAACCACTTTCTTTATGTGTTATTATTTTTTTAACTGAGATGCCTTATATTATTAATTTGACTTATCAATGGTTGAGTGTTTAAATGTCTGCACACACGAAAATTATTCAAAACTAAATGAACAGAACAAAGTACAATTGTATGAACTGCTGCAGATGTGAAGTGTAAAGTATATTGTCTATATCTATCGTTTTAGATGTAAAAGTAGAGCACCAAAATGGCGCTTTTTTAGATTGAGAAAGGCTGTTGTACAGTCAAAACGCATCTCTCTTTTCTTTGTTGCTCTGTCCGGTGAGGCCAGATCAATTAAAAAGGTTTAAATTCCTCCTCCCTTCGACAGCCTTGCTCGCTTACTTATGGAAGGTTAATATAATTTATGTATATATTCAAAATATTTTAAACTATTATTTAGAAAAATGATTATTGTAACAAAATTAATTTATACATTTTACAATATTAATTTGCATACCATTAAAATAATTAACATCAAACTGAAATTAAAATAATAACTTTTTAAAAATCTCCCCATCCTTATCCCCTAAAATCCAACATTCTGACACTGAAAAAAATTATGTATACTTTATTTTGACATATTAATACAACTAAGCATACAAATTTCAAAAAAATCATATTTAATAAATTATCTTAATAAACACTCAATAAAAAAACATTAAACATAAAATCAAACACACTACAATAAAATACTTACAAAATAACACTTACAAAAGATATTATATACAACGATATTTTCTAAATCAATATTTTTTATAGCTATATTCAAAACAACACTTAAAACAATATTCTTACCTCGATATGTCTGTTGACCATATTTTTGACATCCCAATATTCTTGACACAATATTTTTGTATCACAATATTTTTTATTCAATATTTTGTCCAAACACCCACAGAAACAGGTACGGAGGCTGGGCCTTCTCGTACATTGTTCCAAAAGCATGGAACAACCTCTCACTACATGTCAGAACTTCCTCCTTGCTTCTTGAATTTCACAAGAAGATGAAAACCTGACTTTTCGAATAATCCCCGCCTTAAGCAAGGCTAGGCACATACACACACACCTGCTCCGCACCAGGATACCGTTGCGGGTGATAGCATGCTTTACAAATGCAATTAATGTAACATAACAAGCAAGATAAATCTACTGCACTTGTGCCATATGTAGTTGCTACAGTAGAGTTAGGTATTGAGATGGGTAGGAAGTTGAGTTGGGGAAGAGGAAACAGGAAGAGAATGTGAACAGCAGGTACAAGGTTATAGCATATATATTCTTCAGCGACTGAGGACCGAGATGCAGAGTTCGACGATGGTTTACCTACCATAGGTAACCTCCTATACCTACTATCCGTAACTTTACCATACCAACTTGTCATATCAGCATACCTACCTTATCTAGCCATGTGGTGCCTGGCATAGGGTGCATGGATGTTTGGGAGGCACCTCATGTGCCCCCCGGGCCACATAGCGGAGGCCCATGGGTGACGGGGACCCAACTGGGGGCCCCCAAAGTCAGTTTCCGACAGCCTTTTCATGGCGGTGGGACCGCCATGAAAAGGCTGTCGGAAATTGACATCCCAATCCCTATGGCGGTGGCACCGCCTCCATTGTAGGGAATTAGGCTCCAACCGGCACCTTTACGGGCCCCTTGAGCCTGGCTGAGTCGGCGGTCTTTCCCCCTGCCCGATGCGCTCAGACCGCCGGCATCCTGATCAGGCGGTCGGACTGCTTCCTCAGATATCGGATGGACCATCCACCATGGCATCATAATTAAGCCCTTAATCTTTCATGCTGACCTTAGATACCTAACCTATCTACTAAACCCAGCCTACCTTATTTAACCTATCATACCTTACACATCTGCCTACCATACCTAACTACCTATCATATGTAACCTAACATGCCTAATCAATCATACCTATTAAACCTACCTACTGTGCTTACTTACCTATCATACATGACCTACTTACCATACCTACACCTCATCTACCTAACCTACTCTGCCATACATACCTACCATACTTAACATACATATTCTGCCATGCCTAACCTACCTCCCCTAGGCAGTGCTTATATCATATGCCTGTTCAGAGATGAATGTTCCAAACTGATCCTCTGGGAGCTTTTGAAAAGGTTTATGGTACTTCAGCCTGATAAACACTTGTGGTTAACTAAAGAGACCTCTAGTGACGGTCTAAAGTACTGCACCCTGCATCAGGAAAGTGCTGATTGCAGCTTTTGAAGGGCATAACAATGTGAATGCACGGTTTCTTGAAAAATAGCGCAAACTGTTAGCTGTGCCAGTGCTTGTTTATAATTTCACATTACTCACACAAAATTTAAGGAACAAGTTGCCAACTGAGAATGGCTCATCCCCATAGTTTTCAGCTCTACTCATCCTTCCTTTTAGATTTGTGGTAGACAGAATCTCATGGACCGTCTTGTACTCGAGCCTCAAATCTGTTTGTTTTGTGCACCAAGGCCCAGAATTATTATTGTTCATACAACAGAGCGCTGCGAGCAAAAACTACAGTGCTGTGTTGCGCTAGTAAGTAAAAATTTGGCAATACTAAATCTGCAAAGGGTTGCACACCAGTGGCCACACACAAAATGGCACTTTAGCGCTATGCATTGCTCAATAGCACAAAGTCAGGGCATGGCTGTCGTGTGCACTCGAGATGTACCCCCAGGTTCATATTCCTATGTTATGACAACCAGCATAGAGTAAGTTGCCTAAAATCTGAATTGCTGATTGAATTATATGTCACATGTGAAAATAACACATGATATCCCTCTTGCCCATTGTTTGTGTCTGGTTTTGATTGGTGTTAGGATTTTAAGGAAAGCACTGCTGCTGCGTCAACTCTCATTCGCCATTTGTGTCGTTTTGTGTCACGCACTATAAGGTACCCTCACGCAAGTTACAAGAAATAGTAAATTTGGACCGGAGGGTGCACAAAGCCTGCTATTGTCTTTTAGGTTTCAACATTGCAAAACCCTACTCTGCTCACGCTTGTCCTTCCTGTACCTTCTTATACTGATGATGGGCATAGTGTAACTCTACTGCTGACTGGTTTGGCTTCTGGTGCATCGTTTGGCAGATTTTAGCACATAGCAAGGTACTCCCGCTCTCTCCCTGGCTCTACATAGGTACAATAATGGTGGCCTGGTTCTCTCGTTTCGCACTCATATGCCCTCCTTCTAGAGTTCTGTGATGGTATGTCACCGCCAATCAGCCCTTGGTATGGCATTTGTACCCAGGGGACGACTCTTCCAAACATAAATGCTTTGGAAGGTTTGGAGTTTCAAGTACAAATCCGAATTAATATTGCATACATCCAGAGTCCTGCTTCCTCCAGTCCAGTGCAAGTTCCATCCTACCTGTAAAAAAGGTTTCCACTGGATCCGGCTACAGTAGTTGGAATGTTGAATATTGTAACATAGATGACTGGCAGAACAAACCTGGGTAAAGTCTTCTGATTAAAGGAAAAAAGCAAAATAAACCAATGCAGGTCACAAGGGATGATATAAGAGAACAGTTCTTTCCAAGCTGCAACAGAATCCACCTAGAATGCCCTAAAGCAGATATAGCAAGAGAGCCCAGCTCACTCTTACGGCTGTCACTGTACTCAGCTCCCACCTGAAGTCCGTGAATATTAACGCTGGACACCGCTTGGACCCCTCTGTGGTCCATGGACAGATGAGCAGACGCTAGGTACATTCTGTGCTTTTTGTATGTGATGCTCTGGACTTCTCTTTCCATGCTGGGCTGCTAATGTGTGGCATCTTCATTGATGACACTTAACACTCTGCATTAGACTGCCCTTAATAATCTTGGACAAGTCTGTCAAGTGTCTTTCAGCACAAACCCCCGCTCCGTCCCCTGCTGCCTTTAAAAGCCGCTTCCAATTAGTCTTCAAGGTACCTTTTGACGCGTCATCGCATAGCCCAGACAGTACGTGCATGAATGACCCAGTCTGTCACTGGCACTGTCGTGGTCAGTGCACTCATTAACTGCCCCAGGGTTTAATGCTGTTGTGTTGAGATTTACTTTTGCCTTTCCCTTAGCTTTGTCCCCCCTAGGTTCCCGTCCCCTCTCCCCTCGCGCCAGCATTGTGATGTAATCAGCTGGCATTCTAGAATGCCAGCTGATTCCAATGACAGTTGGGTGGCCGTTGCGAGTTTCTGCCCAGCTGCCAACTGCTACGCACCGCTCCTGCATTTCTGTTGTGTTGTCTGCATCGCGTTCGACTAATAAAGAAATTCACTCTACACCGTGTCTGAAGTATCTTTACAATTATGGCGACGAGATGACGAGAAGACAACACACCGATGAATCCACGTGTGACAAGTTGCTAATGGTGACTGCTTCGCACCAACGTTTTCTACTCAAGCGGCATCTGAAACTCAACTGAGGAAAATACGTTATCCATACTACGTACAACTGTAAAGAATTGAGTAGCTGCTCGACGTTGCAATCTCACCCCTGGCGGCGTCCACGACCTAGCACAGTCTGTTCAACCTTTCCTGGAGGTATGTGGCACCTGTGTGATTCCTTCAGCGTGCGCATGTGATGTGTGGACCATTCGCACTGCGCGCTCACCGTCGAAATCCATCGGTGACCGTGTGCGGCTCCTTCGGCATTCGCCTGAGGTAGTTGACGGCTTGTGTGGCGCACATCTACTCCTGCGCGCTTCACCGCCCACGTCATCACCACGCATTGCACGCCATCTTGTTTTAGTGATTCTCAGTTGGCATGCCACACGCTCGATGTTACGCACGCCTTCTGTGCGTGCGTGCGGCCATTTTGGAGGTGATTGTAGAGCACATTGAAAGGTTGGCAGTGCATTCACTTGATTTATCCACCTTCTACAGCACGTGTGGAGCCTATCTGTTCCGCATTTTCTTCGAGCATCTGTGCAAGATCACAAGTGAGAAATAAAAGGTTACTGTTATCCTGTTCAGGCCTTTACTTTGCGAAGTACTGTAAGCCCTCTCATTTTCATTAAGTAATTGGTGCACCATGTCTCTTACTTGCCTGTAAGAACTTCTCCTTCTTGCTGCTGCAGCCCCAGTTGTATTGCTACCTTGAGCTGTTAGTTCTTATACTTTACTATGGCATCTGGCAATATATACAATTTGTCACCTCCACAAGCCTTTTTACCCGTGTCAGGGGAACCCACATTGAAATGGGAGGAATGGCGTGAGTACTTCGTAAATTATATCTCTACCTTTGATGACGAGGAGGATGAACTTACACCAGAAAAGAAAAAGAAAATTTTGCTACATTGTTTGGGGGCAGGAGGGCTTAAAGTATACAACAGCATCAACAAGAAAGTACATGATAGCGAACAGGGGGATGTTTTTGTTCATGCTCTGGAAGACTTGGACAATTATTACAAACCTACCGTCTGTGTTGCTGTGGATCGCTTTAAATTTTTTCACCCCAGACAAGGGAAAGATGAAAGCATTGAGGATTTTGTGTCTGCACTTAAAAATTTAGCGTTAACGTGTCGCTTTGGTAACCTGCACAATGAATTCATAAGGGACCAAATTGTAATGCGTGCAGCTAATCCCAATATACAAGATACTTTGTGGGCAAAAGGGGGAAAACCCCTGCAAGATGTTATAGACATTGTAAAAAGAGCTGAGTTGACTGGTAGGTGCGCTAAAGCAGTACTCTCCAAAAACAAAACTAAACACGAAGACTCTAGCGTAGTAGCTAAGATAAGCGGAACTAAGATGAAGTGCCAGGCACCTTTCAGGAATAAGAATAAGAATAGTGTGGAGCTGGAACTTAAAAGCGGAGTTAATGATTTATCCCAGAGGAAGTGTTATCGTTGCGGTAGCAACAGACACTTGGCCAATGATTGGAAATGTCCGGCGCGAAATCAAAAGTGTACTAAGTGTGGCATTATTGGACATTTCCAGAAAGCATGTCAGAGAAAACCAAGGGCTAGAGTTAAGATTGTTGAGCAGAACGTTGAACACAATTCAAGTTCATCTGACGAATCCGAATGTAATTTGTGTGTACTTAATGTGATAGAAGTACAAGCCTCTGATACTAATGTGAATGGGAAGGGGAACAAGAAGAAACCCATGTGTACGGTAGCCATAGGGGGGGTGAGCATTACTATTGTTGCTGATTCAGGCTCACCCTACACTATTATCAACAGAGACGTGTGGGCTGAGAAATTCGAACAGGCTCTAGGTCAAGACATGGAATCACCAGATATCACTTTAAAAACCTTCGCAGGGGAACCCATAGAGTTGGTTGGCACAGAGAACTCAAATTTGCATTTAAGAACAGGGAAACCACCAGCAAACTTTACATCTCTGTCACAGGACCCTCTGTATTGGGATGGAAAGACCAATAACACTTAATCCCAACAGTCCAGTACCTGTGCTTTTGACTCAACCCGAAAATGATTTAGGACCAGCCAGTTCAAGTAAGTTTCACAAAGTATTCAGTGGTACCATTGGTAAGTTGAAAGGGTTTCAACACAAAATCCAGCTTAAAGCCAACGCTGTACCAAGCATACACAAAGTCAGACATATCCCTTCTCCCTAAGAGAAGAAGTCAAAGCACAACTGGGTGTACTACTCAAAGCTGACATTATAGAACCTACAGGATCGTCCGAGTGGGTAGCGCCCTTGGTCGTAGCCCGCAAGCCCAACGGCAATTTGAGGTTATGTATTGACTTAAGCGACCTCAACAAAAGCATCCTGGTAGACCAATACCCCCTCCCCAAAATTAACGAAATGCTAGCCCTCACCAAAGACATGAAAGTATTTTCCCCCATTGACCTCACCGAAGCTTACCACCAGGTTTCATTACACCCAGACAGTAGGTGCCTCACCACCTTTATCTCACCATTTGGGTGTTATAGGTTCAAAAGAGTCCCATTCGGGCTGGCCTCAGCGGCAGCCTTATTCCAGAGACTGATGCACGAAATTTTCAAGGGGGTCAGAAACGTACTCATCTTCCAAGATGATATCTTAGTAACGGGCAAGGACAAGAGTGACCATGACAAAAGATTATTCCAAGTGCTCAATACTTTACAAGATTGTGTTATGACTGCTGAGTACAATAAATGCAGGTTTGCTGAGAGGAAAGTCACGTACCTTGGGCATGAAATCACGCCGGAGGGCATCAAGCCTAAGAGGGAGCTACTGAACGCCATTCATGATGCCCCGGTGCCACAGAACAAAGAGGAATTGAGAGCCTTCTTAGGCCTGGTGGAATTTTATTCCAAGTTTGTGAGGAATTTTTCATCAAAGACATACGACATCAGACAATTGTTAAAGTCAAAGAACAAGTTTGAATGGTCACCTTGTTGTGAAAAAACATTCAGAGCACTCAAAGAGGAAATTTGTGATGCCCCTCCTCTGCAAGGTTTTGACCTGGAACTTACCAGTGTGGTCACTACAGATGCCAGTGGGAGGGGTATCAGAGCTGTTCTTATGCAAACTATTGAGGCAGGCGGGAGGTAACCATTGCTTTTGCTTCATGCTCACTCACCCCCACCGAAGAGAGATACTCGGTCATTGAGCGCGAGGCACTAGCGTGCGTATGGGGCCTGGAACACTTCCGCCAGTACATTTGGGGCAAGAGAGTCATTCTACGTAGTGACCACAGACTGACATGCATGTCGGTAAGATTGTTAGACTTCAATTATGAAGTACAGTACTTGCCTGGAGTCAAGAATGTGGTCGCTGATTTTCTCAGCCGTTTACCCCTCCCCGACTGTGGTGATGTTGAGTGCAAGGAGGAGGAATTCTGTGTGGCCAGCATCAATGAGGAATTTCCCAGCATTCCCAGAGAGAAGTGGTTGAGAGCATATGAACAAGACGACATTTTGCAGGAAGTTAACAGACTCATTCTTCACGGTTGGCCTAACAAGAAAACCGTCAAAAATGAAATGAGGACATACTGGGAACTTAGAAATGAGTTGTCAATGGAGGGTGGACTCATTTTTAGGCAAGGGAAGGTTATACCTCCTGAAGCACTAAGAGACAGTATTATAGAAATTTGCCATGAAGGCCACCTTGGCATCAATAAAACCAAACACAGAGTTAGAGTTAGTACTGGTGGCCAGGTTGTGACTTAGAAATTGAGAGGAAGGTCAGGAACTGTGTGCAGTGTGAAAACTCGGACAAGTCTCAGATCACCCTTAGACCCCCGCTGCAACCCTTGTCCTGTCCTGGCATGCCCTGGGAAAGGGATGGCATTGGCATCATGGGACCCATAAAGGACCGGGGTGAGCAGGTGTATGTGATAGTACTTGTTGACCATTTTTCTAAGTGGCCTGAGATAGATATACTCCACAAGACTGAAGAAAGCAACATTGTCAAATTTCTTGACGGTGTTTTCACGAGGGAAGGCTTACCCAAATCCATTGTAAGTGACAATGGTACGCAGTTCACCTCTGAAGTTTTCAAGAAGTACTTAGAAAGGAATGGCATCACCCATAAGACCACATCCGTGTATCATCCAGCAGGGAACGGAGCTGTGGAACGGTTTAACCAGGTGGTAAAAGGCACCATACAGTTAGCCAACAATAATGGGTTGAGTTGGAGGAATGAATTGAACAAAATGATATGGGCATACAGGATCATCCCCAGTGTGAGTACGTCCTTTAGCCCCTTTGAATTAATGAGAGGCAGGACCCCCATGTCCAAAGACAATGTAGGTTGGCTTAAAACAGCTAGAAAAGCAGAGTGGTCTGCAGATGTGGTAAGGAAGAATGTTCAAGACGCACAGAGTGAGTGCAAGAAGCGATTTGACTCCAAGCATAAGTGCAAACCACATAGTCTCAAGGTGGGAGACAGAGTGAGAGTGAGAAGGAGCAGATTCATCGAAAAAGGGCAGAATCGATATTCACAACCCCTGGATGTCGAAAAAATCTTCTGCAATTCTGCTCTACTTAGTGATGGCAAGGTGTGGCATGTTTCTGCGCTCTCATTGTGCGAGAAAGCCGCTGACAGCAGGGGCGAGAGTGGTGTATCTCAGGACATTGCTATTCGAGCGCAGAGTGCTGAGCGTGTCACTGCAGGTGTACTACATAACCTGAATTGGTTGCTAGACGATATGTCAGGATCAGAGAAAGATAGCAACAGGGCCTCTGTGCATTCCCAGTCCACCGGTGTCAGCGTCCGCTCCACTCAGGGGCGCAACAAAACTATAGGTGAACACCTTACACTGGATAGTAGCAATTCTAGTGATGCACCATGCATGAGTAGTGCCAACCTGTCGGAAGAAGAAGATTATCCCGCAGGTGATTCTGTAACGGAGGGTGGTAGTACGGGCAGGTTTGGACGTGTTATTGTTAAACCAAGCAAGTTTAAAGACTTTGTATGTGATTAATGTTTATACACTTTGCAGGTCACCAATGTCTCCTTCTTTGTGCACCTTTTCACATGTACAAAAGCTCCTGCTCCTCTTTTCCCTCCTTGGGAAGGAGATGTGTTGTGTTGAGATTTACTTTTGCCTTTCCCTTAGCTTTGTCCCCCCTAGGTTCCTGTCCCCTCTCCCCTCGCGCCAGCATTGTGATGTAATCAGCTGGCATTCTAGAATGCCAGCTGATTCCAATGACAGTTGGCTGGCCGTTGCGAGTTTCTGCCCAGCTGCCAACTGCTACGCACCGCTCCTGCATTTCTGGTGTGTTGTCTGCATCGCGTTCGACTAATAAAGAAATTCACTCTACACAGTGTCCAAAGTATCTTTACAAATGCCCATATACAATGGCTCCAGGACACGTGTTCTTAAAAAGCTAGTCGCCCCTCGCTTGTCTACCCCCACCTCATCAGCTTCTCCACCAGCGCCACTGAGGCCTTGAGAAGTGAATCTCGCCTCAGGCAGGAACATCCTCTTTCAGAGTGATGTACAGGTCTGAAGCCCCTGCTCTTCCCCTAAATCTCCGCTCTACCCTGACCCTTCTCATGTCCTCTCCCTTGCATCTCAGCCTACCCGACCCCTCTGCACTCCATCCTTTAGCGGGTCTTCAGTCTGCCCATGCCCACTCATACCCTCGCACTTTGCCCGTACTTTATGGTGGCTTCACCCTCCCTCCACCCAGTCACTATGGCCCAATCCCTCGCCCTTCAGTGTTGTAATTGTACACTCGGCCCCTCACAACTCATGCAGCTTCGCACTCCTCCCAGTGACGTAACGAAACTCAACCGCCCTCCCAGCTCCCCACCCCGCTAAGTGCACGGAAGGCCACCTTCCCTGGTCCAACACCTAACACTTTTGCTGGAGGGGCGGGTGCGGGGGGGAGGGGGGGGGCAGCACCGCGGGGGCTTATGTTACGCCACTGACTCTGCCCCTGCACTTTGTACCCAGAATGGGCTCTCCCTATCAATTGGCGGCTTCCAGCCGCTACTTATCCATCTGTTAAAGCTGACAGTGGAAGGGCCTCGTCAGGGCCGGACTGGGAACAGAAACCGGCCCTGGCAAACTGCTCGGCCGGCCCCCACCTGGGGTGAGGGGGAGTGCAGCCGAGCAGTTTGCGAGGGCCAATTTCGGCCGATTTTGTTACCGGGGGCCGATATTGCCGACCCCCGGTAACAAAAACGGCCCCCCAGGGGCACAAAACCGGCCCCCACCCTAGCGGCCTACCGGGGAAACGCCCGGTGCCCGCTATGGCCAGTCCGGCCCTGGGCCTCGTTTGCGCTCATCAGCCTGTCGGTCTGAATGATGCTTTCAGGGACTGGCACTCAGTTATTGCTGCCTGCAGCCTTCAGTCCAGGAACAGGCGCGCGCTGTGAAGTGCTCTTTATTTCCTGTGACACCTACGCAGACTGTCAGCTCTCTGGAGAAATCTTCCTTTCATCGCAGATGCCACGTGTGAAGAAACTCTTTTCCTGGACGCAGAGTCCACCCCAGCACAGCTGAGCAGCAAGAAGACTCCTTTCAGTAGTAGGAATGAGCGAGGACGGCCTAGTGCCTCGCGTTCTGCATTCTGCATTCGAGATGAATGAAGGAGAGGCTGTGTCTATTGACATTTCAATGCAATATGGTGGTTGCTTTGGTCATTAAAACAGCAGTTCTAAAATCTCTCATACAACATGGTAACTGAATGGGATACCTTTCGGTTCTTCAGTTTGTGCCTGTATTCAATGGATCAGTGTTTGGTCATTAATGGACCAGCACAGTGTACGTCTGGACATTGTTGTTGGAGCTGTTCAGACTGCGCCCGATTATTGGCAGAGCAATCTAGACTGTGGGGCTTATTTATGAGAGCCCTTCATCACTTTTGCACCATGTAACGTAGGGCTCTGATTTCGATTTATGAAGCCACACAAAGCCACCCTGCGTGGCTTTCAGTGGCCTCATAAATCGCTGTGTCGCCTTACTCTGCGCCGGGAAGGCGTTCCATGGGCGTTGCAGTGGTTTTTCCCATGCAACACCCATGGAA
Organism: Calotriton arnoldi; assembly: GCA_963921515.1. Taxonomy (NCBI): domain Eukaryota; kingdom Metazoa; phylum Chordata; class Amphibia; order Caudata; family Salamandridae; genus Calotriton; species Calotriton arnoldi. The sequence continues at coordinate 303,218 of CAWUFW010012848.1, read as the reverse complement.
TTCGACGCTGTCCCAGATTTACAAAGTGATGTAAACCAGAGGAAGCGTCAAATCCATACGCCTCCCGAGGTGAGGCATAACAAGGAGAAATATGTTTATTTCTCCTCGTTTTTTCCTCTTTTCCAAGTGCGCTAATTTTGCAACACACGTAGAAAGAGGAAAACACCTTAGGATTGTTTTTGTGCAGGAAGGTGCCCCTTCCTGCACAAAAACAATCCTGCATGCAACAGAGGCACCCTTGCACCATGGTGCAAGGGTGCCTACGTTGGCACTAGGCTGCCGAAATGGCGCAAGGGGAAAGGACAGGAATGCACCGCATTGCTTAAATACAGCGCATTCCTGCCCTTTCACATTGGCGTAGGGCAAAATCCCATAAATAAGCCCCTGTGTATGTGTCTGTGTGTGGCCATTGCTGAAGCAGCGCATTGTGCATCTGATCATAGGTGGACCAGTGTAGTGTGTCTGGAAATTAGTAGCTGAGCAATGCATAGTGTATATAGTCGTTGGTAGAACAGTTCAGAGTGTGTCTGTTCTTTGGTGGAGCAGTGTAGTGTGTGCTAGTGTAATCATTGCTGGAGCAGCGCATTGTGCATCTGGTCAGAGGTGGAGCTGTGCAGTTTATATCGGGCCATTAGTGGTTAAGCAGTGGATAGTGTAACTAGTCATTGATGGAGCAGTGAAGAGCATTTATGGTTGTTGGTGGAGACGTGTAGCTCGAGTCTGATGACTATTGGCAGAGCAGTACAGAGAAAGTGTGTGTGGCATTTATTGGGGCAGTGCGTTTGTGTGGGTTTACTGTTGAAGCCCTACAGTTTTGGGTATATTTACTAACAAAAGTGATACAAACCAGTGCAAAATGTTTATTTGAAATGTATTTCCCTGGAATGTCGCCTGAAAGTAACGCAAAGCAGCGCCTAGTGTTTCCATGGAGCCATCCATGGCTTCTGAAGCAAAACCTTATCTAGAAATAGTAGACAGGGTTTTGCCTAAAAAAAACCCCGCTATTTCGACATTGGTGTGATCAAGAAGAAATGCTTTTACTTCTCCAATCTTTTCCACATTTGTATGTGTGCTGCACTGTACAGCACACATACAAAGTAGCCTAAGTTTAAAAGTTAGTCCAAACAAAGTATTTTGCACTGAAGAGGGCATTCAGGGATGACTGAACGGTGTTATGACTTAAATCTAGAACTGCTGTTGTGTAGAATGCTGAAGGATTTGGCAAACTAGAACTCTTTACCACTTTGAATACTGGTTGGAATTTTCACTTTTTAAAACAATTATACTGCCTTGCATATTAGATACCCTTTAAAATTCTCCATACGAAATACCAGCTTCCTTTTTCAAGAAAGTCAAAGAGAGCTCTCAAACAATCGTACGGGTAGAGAGGAACCCAAGGAAAGCCTTTGACAAATGTGTTCAGCCAGTATATGATGGAGAACTGGCAAAGGATGACATTGGGCTATGCCAGGGGTCTCCAACCTTTAGAATGATGAGAGCCACTTCTGATCAATGAACCCATCCTGAGCTGCTGTCTCATATATGGATTAGCTTACGGTACATAAAGTCCAAGCCACTTAAATACTTCCTCTAGAACACCCAGTCCTGCTGCATTCAGCAGACGTTACTCTTGGCATACAACTATATCCTGAACGGTCCCCCAGGACGGTTTTGTCACTTTAATCTTGTTTATGAATCACCCGCGAGAGGCGAGTTTCTGTTTTGAGTCTGCTGTCTTTTTGTCATTAAATACATGGAATGACACCTCTCATTATGTGAGCTAGGACGTGAAAGACTTTCATTATTTATCCTGCTAATTGCTCTACAATTCACTGCTTGTTGACCAGATACTGGCCCTGCCTCAATGACTTAATATTAAGTTAATAGTATAGTGACTAGAATAGTGCAAGAACTATTGGCAAGATCGCCCCTAGAGTCTGCTGCTGTAGGAGTCTAAGACACACACTCTCTCTCTCTCTCTCTCTTTTCATGGCGCTCTGAAGTAAACATATCTCTACAGCCATCCCAAAGCCCTCGAGTATACATTTGAGGCAAAGATAAACACGAAATAATGAATGAAGAGATTGCTTTAGGAAGTTAAACACTCTTGAAAAAGCGAGGGAAAGGAAGAAATGAGAGAAAGAAAGAAAAGGAGAATGTGATGTAAAGAAAGAAAGAGCAAAGGAGAGAAGGAACAAAGGAAAGGATGGGAGAAAAAAGGAAGCATAGGGTAAGGAACAGAGGAAGGAAGGAAGAGAAGAAGTAAATAGGGAAGGAAGGAGAGTAAGGGAAAAATAGAAAAGATGCAGAGGAAGGAAGTAGAAAAAAGAGGGAAAAAAGGAGAAAAAGGAAAGAAGCAAGGAGAAAAAGAAAAGAAGGACCAAAGGAATCATGGACAGAAGCAAAGAAAATGAAGAAGAGGGGAAGGAAGAAGGACCAAATTAGAGAAGAAAGGTAACTAAGGAAGGAAAGAAGTAATGAAGCCGAGAAGGATGAACAGGAAGAAGAACCCAAAAAGTGAAAGAAATAATGTGAGATGTAGAAAATGAAAAGGAAGGCGAGAATGAGAGAAAGAAAGCACAGAATGAACAGAAAAGAGAACGAACAGTGAGAAAGCAAGAAAGGAACAAAGGACAGAAGGTATGAAGAAGTGTAAAAAAGAAACACATGAAAGTGAGATGCAACAAAAAAGAGAAAGTAGAGTGAGAAAAGAGGAGAGAGAAGAAAGTAAAGAATGAAAGGAAAGGAGGGAAAGAAATAAACAAGAAGAAGAACAGGGAGAAAGAAGGAGAGAGTAAGAAGGAGAGAGGGAGAAAGAAGGAGAGAGCAAGAAGGAGAAAACAAGAAAGGAAAGGTGAAAGAAAAAGAGGAAGAAAAGATGGGAACCTGCAAGAAAGAAATAAAGGAAGAGAGAGAGAAAGAAAGACAGAAAGGGAGGAAGAATGAAATGAGGAACGGACCAAAAAAAAATATCACGTAGTGCAACTTTGAAAAATGCAATTTTAATACAGCATAATTCTCTGAATAGTTTAATGAAATAAAAGTTCAAAGAGTGAATATTTATTAGGGTGAAAGTTTACAAATATGTGCTCTGATCTGAGACATTTATTTATGATCAGGCTTCTTCACACGTAGCAGCATATGATTGTCTTTTTAAGAAGAAGGTGGGCTGTGTGGTCCCCCAGTCAGCTTTCTCAACAAGTAAAAACATGCAGCACCAGCTGGCAGTCAACTTCTGACTGCCTAACTCAACTTAGAGGCACTGAGCTACTCCAAGACAGGCTACTAGTAGCTCGCAATCGACCTGATGGAGACTTCTGGGCCATACTACTCGGCCTCTCAGCTACTCATGATTAATGAGTGGCTCTTTGAAAGGCGAGATACAATACAATACAATCAATTTATAAAGCGCACACATACCTCCAAGGAGGTGTCCCGGCGCTAGCAGTAAATATCACCCAGAGAAGGGGGTAGAAAATAGGTCATCAAGAATTAAAAAGAAACGTTTTTAACGACTTTCTAAAAGCAGCTTCAGACTGGATACTTCCCAAATTAAAAGGAAGAGCATTCCACAGCTTAGTTGTCAGAAAGGTAAAGGATCTGCCTCCTCTTCTGAACCTGTGAATGCGTGGGATGTGGAAAAGTTTGAGATAATTAGATCTCATGCATCTCCTGCGAACATGGTTTAAAATGGCTTTTAAGGTAAAGAGGACCCTTATGATGGTAGGCTCTGAAAGCTAAGGTCAGAGCTTTGAACTGGATTCTCTTATTGACTGGAAGCCAATGGAGAGCACATAAGTGACCCGACACTGAAAATCGACGCAGGATCTTCAAACTCAGCTGGGTAGCATCGTTTTGAATAGTCTGAAGATGCTGAATCAAAAAGACCGGAAGGCCCAAATACAGACAATTAGAATAGTTCAGCCTGGAGGTTATTAAGCTCTGGACAATCGTCTTGCGATACTCTATTGGGATGAGATGCAGCATCCTTCTCGAAGACCTCAGGGTGAAAAAACAGGAAGAAGATAAAGCTTTAACCTGGAGCTCAAAGGTCAAGCCTGAATCAAATTTCACCCCAAGGTTTCTAACTGAGGGATCAGGGCTGGTGGAGGTCCCCAGCTCTGATGGCCACCAAAGACTGGGTGAAGGGGGGACTTAGTACAGAGGAAGAGTCTTGTCTGAATTAAGTTCCATACAGCTTGTGTTCATCCAGTCCACCACAGATTTCAGACAGAGTTTAAAGGAGTCAGGGGCGTGGTCATGTTTTCCTGGAAAGCCAAAAGGAGTTGAGTATCATCTGCATAGGATATTCTCACTCCCCAGAATTCAACTAACCTGCCAGAGGTTCCAGATAAACATTAAAAAGTGTTGGGCTGAGAGCCGAGCCCTGTGGAACCCCACATACTAAGGGCCTCATTTACGACGCCCCGAGCAGCACTTTTGCGCTGCCTGAGCATCACTTTTTTTGGCGCTCCGGTGGTGCAATGTGCCGCAGCATATTTACAAGGCCACGCAAAGTCACTTTGCATGGCTTTTCATGGCCTTGTAAATATGTGCCCCTTTCATGCAGAACACTGCGTGAAAGGGGCGTTCCATGGGTGTTGCTGTGGGTGTTTCCACGCAACACCCATGGAATCTGAAGCATTTCCAGATTTACGAGGAATCATAAACCTGGAAATGCATCAGATTCTAACACTACCCCTGGGGTGGAGTTAGAGAGATGCAACGAGGAGAAATATCCTTAATTTCTCCTTGTTTTTTCCTCTTTCTATGTGTGCTGCATCCTTCACACACAGAAATAGAAAAACACCTCTCATGATTGTTTTTGTGCAGGAAACTGTCCCTTCCTGCACAAAAACAATTACCCCTACAACGTAGACACCCTTGCACCATAGTACAAGGGTGCCTGCGTTGGCGCATGGCGGCCCATGGCGCGCCAGCGCAGGGGTAAAGGACAGGAATGCGCTGTATCTCATAGATACGGCGCATTCCTGCCCTTTTCTTTTGACGCAGAACAGCACAGCAAGATTCCTTGCGGCACTGCCCTGCGCCAAAACCACGTAAATGAGACCCTAAGGGTTTTGCCTCAGAAGTGAAAGGGGGAAGGAAAACAGCCTGAGAACGCTTGCTAATGATGGATTTGAGACAGCATAGTTTGCGGCCTCTGACGCCGATCATGTCCAATCTCTCCAGCAAATTAGCATGGGAGACCGTGTCAAATGCTGTGGAAAAATCCAAAAGAAGCACAATGACTAGAGTATTTAAATCAAAATTAGCTTTACTGTGTTCTGAGACGTCAAGTAAAGCAGTCTCGGTGCTATATCCAGCACAAAACCCTGATTGGGAATCATGGACCAGGTGGTTTGCTTCAAAAAAGTTAGATAGCTGCCTATTTCTATTCTCCCAAAAAGTTTAGCGGCTGTGGGCAGGAGAGAAATAGGTCTAAAATTGTCAAAGGCCTTCAGATCAGCAGAAGGCTTCTTCAACAAGGGGAGAGGAGGGCATGTTTCCAGCTGGAGGGAACCAACTCCTGGTTAAGAGATTTGTTAAGAAGCCTATTTAGCCATGGGTTGGCAGGAAGGCAAGGGTCAAGAGGGGATTCTGATTTACACTTTGCCGATTCCTCAAGTGAGATAGGGGGGAAAAAAGATAGTAGGGGCCCAGCAAAAGTATCAGGTGATGCTTGAGTGGTGCAAATCCGACCTGGGAAATGTTCATAGATTATTCGAATTTTCCTATCGAAGAAGCTGGAGAGGCACTCAGAGCTCCAAAGAGGGGGCAAGAATATTTTTAGTGGCCGTAGGGGACAGAAAGGAGTTAAGTTCATGCAGACAGTGGCGGCTCCTGCACTAAGGCAGAGGAGCATCGCCCTACTGCTCAAAAGGAAAAATAAAATGATAATAATGTATCGTTACTATCATTTTATTTTTCCAATTCCAGTCAGTGGCGGAGCGGGGTTGGCCAGAGCAGGGGGAGGAGTGGTTTGTACTCCCTAAGTGCGCATGACTGTTTGGGCGGCCCTCCCGGGCCGGCCAAACAGTCATGCGCACTTTGCATGTTCCCCACCAGGCTGCATTTCACAGCCTGGTGAGGAATATGCACAGGCTACCTGTCCCCGTCTGAGTGCCGATCCACGGCGCTCCGACCAATCACAACGCTCTATTGCAGTGTTGTGATTGGCTATGGGGAGCCTGTCTGCCCGGGTGCTTCCTGCTGCCAGCCAGGACTGGAGACAGGAAGAAGGAAGATGAAGAGAACGGAGGAGAGGCGGCGGCCGGTCGTTCCAGGTAAGCCCTTTTTTTCTCATTCCCTCCCTCCCCACCCCCATCCGGTAGCAGCCGCTCCCGCACACGGATGGTTCGAAGCTTGCAAAATAGACAAGTCAATGAATGATTTTTAAGCCAACTGGATGGACGCATGATATTTTTCAAGAGCAGCCTGATAAATCACTTTTGCATCCTTGTCATATTTCGATACCTATGGCCTTTCCAACTTTTTACATAGGGATTTCTCCACCTTAAGGGAATTGGAGAACCATGGTGCAGAGGGCTTAAGCCTCTTTGAGGAGTACGCTTTGCAGGGTGCAATGGTATCAATTGCTTTCGTAATCCAACCAGTGAAGCTGGATACATCACGCTCTAAATCCCCAGTCCTTTGACAAGGAAAGAACTGAAGAGACTCCAGAAATGGAAACTGAGCAATTCTATACCAGGGTCTGGACCACTTCTTTATGGGTCTTTGAAGTTCTGGTGGAGTAGAAGTAACGACATTGAATGGGATCAAAACATGGTCCGACCAACTAAGATTCAGAGCTGATTTCACCTTGACAGTCAATAAGTTGGCCAGAATCAGGTCCAGTGTGTGACCAGCGGTGTGGGTAGGCACTTTAATAATTTGCTCAAGATTAAAAGCTTCCACAGAACTAAGAAATTGCTGAGCAAGTTTATTATTGGGGTCATCTACATGCAGGTTCAGATTACCAAATACCATGTAATTGGCGTGAAGAAGGAAAGATGACCTTAAGTGTCAGTCAGGAGCTGTAGGGAAGCAGCTGTAGAATCCGGTGGCCTAGAAATAAGCGTGCCAGAGACAGCAAAAGTAGGGACTAGAATAATAGAAAACGACATGCCCTCAATACTATGGATATTAGTACATTTTGCAACTGAGCAAGAGTAGGCCGACCGGTGTATATTAGCCACCCCAACCGCATTTTTGTCCATTCTATCAAAATGCTTAATCAAATAATCCTGAGAAATTGCCAGGGCAATATAAGCACCTGAACAGTCTTTCAGTCAAGTTTTAATGAGGAAAAGTGAATCTTATTTGTTGTCAATTAAAAGATTACAAATGTCCAGAGCATGTTTAGGTAGTGAACGACAGTTTAACAAACTTACCCTAAAGGAGGTAATGGGGGGGGGGGAAGAGGTTAAAGAGTCAACTTCACCTTGAGGAATCTGACCCTGGACCTTAATGCGTTGGGAGCTGCAAAGTAGAGGGGCTTCAATTGAGAAGTCACACTGGGGCAATTAAGACCCTCTCCTAGTTTGCCAACAAAGAGCTCACATGCATGATCACAAGGTAAGGTACGAAGGGCAAGCAGCTCAGCCTTAGAGTAAATACTACGGGGTGTGTTATGGATGGGTGCGGACAGGATTGCCTTAGCCAAGCCCTCATCGCACCAGCTGCGCGCCCGCTGAGCACGTCCGTTGCATGTCCACGGCATCTCTCAGCGCAACCACAACAAAATGGCGGCTTGATGTCGGAATACTCACTAATCCGGAGGTGAGTATCACAAAGTGCAAGCGCGCTTTTTAACTGTTAATAAAATATCAAAGCAAGTGCGCATTAAAATCAGGTCAAAACAAGTTTTTTAGCAGCACATCATGATCAAGCATGTAGATTACCTCTTCACGGCCCTTTAGAAAAAAACCTGAGGTCCATGCTCTATGACGGTCAGATATACACAAATATCCCTCAAATTGCCAAAGTAGGTATTGACTGCTGGCACAAGGCACTTAGATGAGATGAGACGATAAACCTATGTGAAAAACCCCTCTTTGTGTGGGTCACTAACAAATACATCGGAATTAACTTTACTTATGTATTGAGACACCTTTGGAATCTCCAAACAGGGGGATGTGTAGAAAGGGATATATAGCAGAAAATGTCAGACATTACATTAAGAATTTCAATGGCATAACTCGCAGATCCTCAGGTGTAACTCGCCCTAGAGGCTCAGAAACTGGGTCCTGACACACTTCCAGAATTCAGCCCACTTGAGGTTAAACTAAGGCCTAACGACTAATAAAGTTTCCCAGATACATTGTACACTGGTTTGAAATGCAGTCAATAATATGCTAACAATCACAACACAATGGGAGGAGGATGTGAAACAACTGGTAGAAGTCAATTGGAGAGATGCCCTGATGGCTCCGAGAGTACTGGCAATCTCGCTGCACTGAATCCAAATCAAATACTTACACAGGGTATATTATTCTCCAGCATGACTCTAGAAAATGCACAGCAATATATCTCTCAAATTTTAAAGTTGAAATGTAGCTATTGAGAATGTGTTTCACATAGTGTGGGAATGTGAGGTCATTTAAAGATATTGGCACAGCATTGCTAGGACACTGACTGAAGTGTTGGGCTGCCCATTGTACTTTCGCCCAAAGTGGTACACTTGGGGTAATGGAGGATGGGTATATGGAAGCACATGGCTCACTGAAGGGCTAGGACTGCTACTTGAAAAGCAAGACAAAGCCAAATAGTGGATGTCTGAATTGGTTCTTCCAATACCAGAAAGGTTTGTGGAGATGGACAGGTGTTCATCTATACATTTCATAAAGAGGGCAAGAGTATGCCTACAGAAGTATAATAAGATATGAGGCCTATTTCCCAATTACAGTGACATTAAACACATAAACATAAGAAGTTAACATTTACTTACTTGTTACTCTGGTTCTAAAGCACTGGCATCTTTCATAGATTCACATGTTTGAATTATTTCCTGCCGCCAGACCAGGAACCTTTTTGAGTACTGCCCTTTCTATGGCTGCATCTTTGGTGGTATATTTTGTAAAGAAGGATGACTCCGTTGATGCCTTTTAATCCATTTATTAGGTAACAGATATCGGCCCCCAGGAAGCTCCCTGAGATCAACTGCAACTGGAGCTGGACTGGCTGTTCTTCCTCGCCAGCAGAACACAGTTGCATCATCACTCAGTAACAATCTCCAAGGACACCAAATGGTTCTACACCAGGATGCAACCTGGTGATTACATTACAAAACATAACACATCTCCTTTCTGATAAATAATTTTTTTTAGACTTAACTAAACATTACATGCATGAACAATACTTAAATGGTATTCTTAAACATAGTCCTTATGCCACTCAGGTTTGCGTCTTAATCTCTCACTCATTCTAGCCTTGCTTCCAGCATCATTATCCGTGTCAAGGCGCACATTCCTTCTCAAGTATTCAGATTCCTCTCTCTATCCTGGAACACACCACAACTCTCCTGGTATTCCACCACTTACCATTCGACAACAACACAGAATTATCTTGTGTTTCCATAACTTTCATAGGATCAGAAAATTTAGAGAATCCTTTCTTGATCCCCCTTCCAACTAACACCTTCACCAACATCCCTCTTGAAAATCTCCTATTAGATCTCAATATCTTATCATTATGTCTTTGTTTGTATTGTGATTGGTAACCTTCCACCTTTTTACGTATTTCATTTTCTTTTACTTTTCTCCTCCCATGCCTTACCATCCATGCAGGAACAGTAACAGTGCAAGGTACTCTTCCCTTCAATAAACAGAAAAGTGTATCACCCGTTACAGAATGTGGAGTTGTTCTATAGTTCCACAACATTTCCTTCACCTGCTTTCTCCAACAAATGTTGCTGGAAATGGCTAATTGTATACTCCCACCCAGCACACGGTTAAAGCGCTCGATGAGACCATTACCCCTGGGGTGGTATACAGGAGTTCTGGTTTGTTTGATGCCCCAGTTTTTGAGAAAAATATTAAATTCCTCAGATACAAACTGAGGGCCATTATCAGTCACAATTTCTGCTGGACAACCTTCTTTATGGAAGATGTCTTCGCAAAATACAATAACATTTGAGGTTTTCACCTCACGCATAAAAGCAACTTCTGGCCGTTTCGAGTAATAATCCATTAACACAATGGCAAATATTTCATTCAATCCCAAACACTTCAAGGGACCACATATATCCATAGCCAATTTTTCCCAAGCTCTTTTGGGCCATTCCACAGGATTAATTGTAGTTTCTTGCAAAAGATGTGATTTGTCACTACAAGTGCATTCAACACAATCTCTGACAAATCTCTCTATTTGCTTATCCATTCCTGGCCACCAGAAATCCATCCTAATTTTTCTTTTCATGGCAGACATTCCACCATGACCCTCATGCATCATCACCATCAATCTACTACGTAAGGACTCCGGTACAACCAACTTATCACCTATTCTTACTATACCATCCATGACTGATAACTCTTCCCATACATGTTTATAAGGAGCAAGATCCTCGTCATGCATTCTTCCATCAATTTTGGTTAACTTATCTATTACTTTTTCTAACATGGAATCAGTTACTACCGCTTCTTTCCATTCTTTTTCATCTATGACATGACACACATCCGAGATTTCAGCAACCTTCCACTCATCCTCCTTCTCCCACAGTCCACTTTCAAGTGGTAATCTGGTCATGCAATCTGCATTTATGTTTCTAATTCCTGGAACATACTGTACAGAAAAATCATATTCTTGTAAACAATGTAACCACCTTGCTATACGAGGTGTGGCTTTTCCTGCACCGATGTGGAAAATAAATCCACTAAAGGTTTATGATCTGTTTGTAATTCAAACTGGGTGCCCCATACAAAAATTCTGAAATGCTGTACTCCCCACCAACATGCCAAGGCCTCTTTTTCTATGACAGAGTAAGATTTCTCTGCACCTTTTAAAGCTCTTGACGCAAATGCCACTACTCTTTCCCTTCCATGGTCCCTTTGCATTAGTACCACTCCTAAACCATATCCGCTAGCATCAGTGACAATAGTTTTGTGATCTGGATCAAACGGTTTAAGAGTTACAGCTTTGGCAATTTCTTTCTTTATAAAATCAAAAGCATTTTGACATTCTTCAGTCCAAGTATATGTGGCACCTTTCTTCATTATATTTGGTAAAACATGCACCTTTTCTGCAAAATGATGTACTTATTTAGCGTAATATTCCGCCGGCCCAAGGAACGATCTAAGTTGATCTTTATCACGAGGAGCAGGAGCCATTTCAATAGCCTCCACCAAATTATGTTTTGGCTTAACTCCACTGAATGTCAAGGTATGTCCCAAGTATTCTACCTCTTCTTGAGAAAATTTACATTTTTCTAATCTAATTGTCACCCCCGCATTTTCTAACTTTGTTAAAACTTTGTTTAGCACATCGTTATGTTGAGACATATCTTTGCCCCAAACTAAAACATCGTCTTGAAATACTAAAACATTTCTCATGTTACCCAGTGTGGATTGCATCACCCTTTGGAATACCGCTGATGCTGATGCCAGCCCAAATGGCATGCGTTTAAACTGAAATGCCCCTTTCGGTGTGATAAACGAAGTTAAGTGCTTAGATTCTGCGAGCAAATTCACCTGATGGTAAGCATTGGATAAGTCTAATGTGGTGAAATACCTACCCCCAGAAACACCCGCCAACATTTCATTAATCCGAGGTAATGGACGGCGATCTATCCATATGCATTTGTTTAAATCTCTCAAATCCACACACATGCGGATCTTGCCATTGGATTTAATGGCGATCACAACCGGACTAAGCCATTCTGAAGCCTCAATATGCTCAATTACATCGTTATCACACAATCTTTTTAATTCACACTTGAGTGCTTCTCTCATACTTAGTGGAACATTTCTTACTTTGTGAACTATTGGTTTGGCATTTTGCTTGAGAATAATTTTGTGTTCAAATTTTTTTAAACAACCCAAATTTCCATTAAATAATTTGGGAAATGTATTCATCCAATCGTTGACATCTTGAGTTAACAATACCTGTTGTGGGTGATTTAGATCTAATATCATCCCTAACGTGCGCTGCTCTTTCCAACCTAACAGTGACTTTCCTTTCTCAACTATGTAGACTTTAGCCACCGCATGCCTGTCTTGAAACAATAATTCAGCTATAACATAACCCATTATGGGTAACTTGTCCCCATTATAACCTTCTGGTTCAACATCTTTGGGATTCAATTTGAGTTTTCCGAGCCTTTCCCATGTATACTTATCAATGATAGTGAACAGTGAACAAGAATCTGCCCAAAACTGTACTTTCTCACCATTTACTGATACATCACATTTCGGGGCAGAGTAATTTCCTCCTGACACCTTTGAAATATTACATGGTTGAGTTGAATACTCTGTGATCATTATTTCAATTTCATCTTCATCTGTGGTGTCATTATCCCTATTATCCGAACATTTACTGATGTTTCCTAAAGTATTTACAGAATTCCTTTCTTTTTTATGATCATTCATTTTGCATACTCTTGCAAAAATGACCTGTTTTGTTACATTTAAAGCATTTGTTAGTAGTGGCTGGAAAGTAGCTTGCCTCTGCTGTGTCTGTCACTACCACATCTAAAACAAATTATTTTTCTTGGTACAGTTTGTCTCCCTTTTATGTCCCTACTACGATTTACATAATACGATTGACTTTTATCATGCTTAACTTCACATACTTTCTCAGTATCAACATTTGATTTGGACACATTACCCCCCAACTCCTTTACATAACAGGAAGTGTTTTCCATACGTTTGGCTACCTCAATGTTTTTTTCTAAAGTGGGGTCTTTTAAGTCAAGTAATTTCTCTTGTATTCTTAAATTGCATAACCTATTTATCATTTGATCTCTAATGATCTCATCTCTAAGATCTTTAAACTTGCATGTAACCGCTAATCTACGCAATGTAGCAACATATTGACTAATCGATTTTCCCGTTTCTTGACCACGGGAAAAAAACGTATGTCTTTCGACTACTAGGCTCAATTTCTTTCCATAGTTCTCCTCTAAAGCCAGCAAAGCATCTTCATATACATCTGCTTCATCTCCTGAACCAACAGCATCTCTGCCAACAGGTGTTGGTAAAGATTTTAACACTTTCGTACCCTCTACACCTAAACAATTTTTCAAAATTGCTAATTTCCTCTTTGCAATGTATACATCACCCCCAATCGCTTCTAAGTAAGTCACAAATGATTCCTTCCAATCTTCCCACTGCATGAGGGGTGACCCAGGTTCTTGTAAAAAAAATGGTGGAGGAGGAATATTCTATACAGCCATTTCCGTAAGTCTCTCTTTTGAAATAACGTGAATAAATTATTTTCCAAAATGTCCCTGTAATTAATCTGTTTTATCCTAAAAATTCACAATTTATACTCTTTGGCATGTAAATTAGATGCTCTGACAGTAGTGTTCCTTTTGCATCTTCTTTTTTTTTTCTTTCTTGCAGTCTTTCACAAAAATAAATGACTCGTGACCCACCGTAATTTGTTGTGTCCTCACGTAGCTGACAAAAGTAAACAGCAAAGTTCACAAAAACTGTAGAGATGTTCCGATGCAAGTCACTTAAGAGGAACAAAATTCCTTTGATACACGATCCGGCAAAATTGTCCCGATTACTGTTGCCTAGATACAACAATATTCACCAAGATGGTGGCACGTATGCGTGATGACGTAAAGTATCCCATCCTCGTCGCCATTTTTGTAAAGAAGGATGACTCTGTTGATGCCTTTTAATCCATTTATTAGGTAACAGATATCGGCCCCCAGGAAGCTCCCTGAGATCAACTGCAACTGGAGCTGGACTGGCTGTTCTGGCTCGCCAGCAGAGCACAGTTGCATCATCACTCAGTAGCAATCTCCAAGGACACCAAATGGTTCTATACCAGGATGCAACCTGGTGATTACATTACAAAACATAACACAATCCTCACCACTGAAGTAATGCTTAGCAAAAGCATTTGTTATCCTTCATGTTGCTGCTTTGCAAATCTCTTTTAAAGAAACTCCAGCAAAGAGTGGTGTTGTTGTTGCTGCCATCAACGGAATGTGCTTCAACAGTTTTTGTTAAAGGTCTTTTCATCAGGGCATGAGGCTTTGTAATACAGGTTGCAATCCATCTTGCCAGGGCTTTTTTGGGATATTGCATTGCCCCTTGTAACTGAGCCAAAAATGAGGATGGAACTTTAGGGATAAACTTTTGATTGGTTGTTAAACTCACCTTATCCTTTAAAAATGTAAAAATGACTACACAATAGTGCTTGTAATTCACTCACTCTTCTAGCTGAAGTGATGGCTAAAAGGTAAGCTATTTCCAAGAAATGTGCTGGATTGTTACTTTATGACTCTTCTCAAAAGGTGGACACATTAAGGCTTCTTATACTGTTTTTAATTGCAATTCTGGAGCAAGCTTTGGAGCCAGAGGAATCATCCTGAAAAGTCCCTTCATAAATCCTTTAATTATTCTTTGAGAAAATAAAGGCAACTTGTCAAGTTGTCTTAAATGTCGCAATATTGCAGCCAGATGCCCTTTAACTGATGCACCTGAAAGTCTGGCTTTGGCTAGGGTTAAAAAATCTGGTAAGTATTAATGAGAAAGCAATAGGTTCAGTTTTTGTTTTTTAGCCCACTGCAGAAAACGTTTCCATTTTAAATTGAAGGGTTGTGACTCAGTATCCTTTTCCGGCATCTTGACAGCAGTTGTGGATCTGCTGTAGTATTGCACCATTGTATCTTTCTTCGCTTTTCATGTTGTTATGGTTACAGTGCTCGCTTTGTATTAGAATGCTAACGGTTGTGCTGTCATTGATGACACTTAGAACTTGTTGTGTCATCAATGATCAGTTGGAGAGCTGATACCTGCTGGGTGGATGCGCTGGACTCCGTTAGGACAAACTAAATAAAGGATTACTATTTACCCTACACGTCTCCTTGAATTAATACACTCAACAATTTTGGCAACGACTGGACGAACCTACTTGTGCTACTGCCTCAATTGGTACACCTTCCTACCGAGAATTGCTCCTTTCTACTTTTCTTAAGGAAGCCACCCACTCATTTTCAACTGTAAGTACTGTTTCAATTACTACGGAGGTCAGCCCCCCAGCGCGCTTTCAACGCGGCGCTTCGCTTGTTGACTTTTCGTCAATTTGGGTTTTCCCGATTTACCTGCTCAATGGCTCTCCTTAGAACGTGCCACCGCTGTTGGCATTTGAATTGCTCTTGCGCTCCATATGCTGCTTTTCCTCGCGCTGCTGCGCATTCTCTTGAGAGTTTCTACGTACTAGCGCGTTACTGATGTCTGACGTAAGATGGTAAGCGCCATCTTGGATCAGGCTATTGGAAAGTTGTCACACGTCATCACGTCACACAGGCGGCCATCTTTGATCTTACTTTCAAGTCATACGATCGTAAGCTTACTTCTTCGTTTTTCGCCTGTTATTCACGGTGACGGGCACACCAATTACCTTAAAGATTTCTTCAGCCTTTTACCTCACGGTGACAGGCACACCATTTCACAAGGTATTACAAATTATTTGTGTAACTTACATTTTCGTTCTCTGCCTGTTATTCACGGTGACATGCACACCATTTCACAAGGTATTATGTAGATTTGATATCATAATGTGTGCTTCCCAGACATACTCATTAACCCCTCCACAGTCATTTCTTTCTACAACTGGAGATCCTCCCATTAAATGGCTGGAATGGAGAGAGTATTTTCTAAACTATCTTGATACACTGGAAGATAGAAAGGAGGAATTATCTCAAGTCAGGAAGAAAAAGATTTTGTTACATTCTCTTGGTCCACAGGGTTTGAAAGTGTACAATTCTTTGGAAAAAAAAGTTAATTCTTCTGATGACACTAACATTTTTCTTCATGCTTTAGAAGATTTAGATGTGTATTATTCCACTTCAGTATGCACTGCCATTGACCGCAACAAGTTCTTTGGCAGGAAACAAGGGAAACAAGAGACAATTGAAGAGTTTGTTTCTGACTTAAAGAAACTAGCCTTAACATGCAGATTTGGTTCTTTACAAGAGGAAAGTATTCGCGACCATATCATTATGTATGTGAACAATGAGCATGTTCAAGAACGCTTATGGGTACATGGTGAGGCTGCATTAGCAGATGTTGTTGCATTAGTCAAAAAAGCTGAGGTTACTGATAAGTGTGCTAAGGCAATCTCTGGCGCGCCAAAAGATGATGAGAAACCTACCATAAGCAAAGTAGGTGGTAAGACCAAAAGTAAGTTTGTTAATCCAAAAATAGCTACTGGTAAGGAGAATTTCAACAAGGAATTGAAGTGTTACAGGTGTGGAAGTAAGAACCACCTTGCTTATTTTAAGAAGTGTCCTGCTAAGAACCAAAAGTGTGTTGAATGTGGTCTAATTGGTCATTATGCCAAGGTCTGTAGACGCAACAAAGGGAATAAGAAAAAAATGACTTTGATTACTGAGAATGATGATGATTCTAACTCGGACTCTTCTCACGGGGAAGAACCACTTAAAGGGGTTGACTGTGTGTTGGGGATTTCTGACAATGTGAATCTCTTGAATTTACAATGTAAGTCTAACCCCGTTTGTTCTGTACTCCTTGGTGGGGTAGAAATGCTCATAGTAGCCAATTCAGGGTCTCCGTACACCATCATTGATAAGGATCAATGGGAAAAGAATTTTGTAGAAGTTCTTGGCCCATCCTTAATGCCTCCTGATGTGACTCCTGAAAGTTTTACAGGGGAGAAAATAGCGCTGTTGGGATACAGGGAGCTTAAATTTGAGTTTAAGGGGAGAGCCTCTCTAGGAAAGTTGTATGTCACCGTTGAGGGACCCTCAGTCTTGGGGTGGATAGGTCAGAGAAATCTGAGCATCATCGTGAACCCAAACGGCCCGAGCAAGTAATGGTACTACATCATAATGATCCCTATCATTTTAAATTTAAGGAAGAGTTTCCTGAAGTATTCTCAAACAAGGTTGGTAAATTGAAAGGTTATGTCCACAAAATAGTCCTTAAAAGGGATGCTAAACCTAAGGTCCACAAGTCGAGGGACATACCATGGCTTCTTAAAGAAGAAGAGAAGAAGTCAGCAAAGAATTAAAGCGTTTGTTGGATGGTGGCAAAATAGAGGAGGTTGAAGCTTCACAATGGGTCGCACCCTTGGTCGTAGCACGCAAGGCCAACGGAAAAATCTGTTTATGTGTTGACTTGAGAACTCTCAATGAAAATATTGTTGTTGAGAGATTTCCCCTGCCAAACATCAATGAGGTGATATCACTCACTAAGAATATGAAATGGTCAATGAAACCCACTCTCAGGGGAGCAGACATTGCCTTCTGCACCGCACGACTCCAGCAGCGACGCGATAAGCTGATTAAAATCGAGGCCCAATTGCTTGAGCTAGAGAGTGCTAGCAGGGATACGATGGGACAGGTTCTGCGCAGATAGTTGCTAAATATACAACAGACATACGCCAGTGAACTCCTAAACGAAGCTCGACTGTATTGGCTTGCCACACGTAGCCGGATATACCAATGGGGGGACAAATCCAGTGCTCTGTTGCATCGCTTGTGTCAACAGACACTACGCCCTCAGACGCTCCCGAGTATACGGAGCCCAGACGGGACAGCTCCTACAGACCCATCCGTCATTGCAGACCACTTTGCCTCATATTTTGCAGACCTATATGCCCCCCACGAAGTACTTCCTGCTGCCCTGATACAGAAATTTATTGACGACTTTCCCCCTCGGGCACTATCAGACACAGCTGGACGCCCCTGTCGGTGGATGAACTGCTGCCCGCGCTACTAACTATGCGTGCCGGAAAAGCACCAGGCCCGAACGGTTACCCTTGTGAGTTCTTCCAGAAATATCACCCACAACTGTTAAAACTCTATCTAGCGGTGCTGGAAGCTGCCAGGGAGAGTGGAGATCTCCCGCCAGATTGGCGACATGCCGAGATCGTTGTGTTCCTGAAGCCGGGTTGTCCACCGGAGCATTATTCGTCCTATCGCCCGATCTCTTTACTTAATGTGGAAGCTAAGCTCCTGGCCAAGGTGGTTGCAAACCACCTAGTTCCCTATATTGTGGAGCTGATCCACCCAGATCAGGCAGGATTTATGCCCAACCGTGCTACGCGACACAATATCAGACGTGCCCACAATGCTATCGCCGCGGTTGATAAGCTCGATACCCCTGCCGCGCTCTTGTTGGCGGACATGAACAAAGCTTTTGATTCCCTAAGCTGGACATATCTCTTTGCCCTGCTTAATCGCCTAAATATCGGTCCCCGGTTATTGAGCCTTATTCGTTTGCTCTACACTGACATAACTGCCGCAGTCCGTGTGGCTGACTCAGTTTCCCGAAGTTTTTCTATCGGGCGGGGGACGCAGCAAGGTTGCCCGCTCTCCCCCTATCTCTTCGCTCTTGCTATGGAGCCGCTCGCGGCTTGGATACGCATAGACGCACAGCTGCGCGGCTTCGAGTGGGCACCGGGCCTGTCTGACCGCATAGCGCTCTATGCGGATGATGTCTTGTTTTTCCTTACAGACCTCGACCGAACTGGTCCATGCCTTCTCCGCATCATGCAGATCTTCGGTGAAACATCCGGCCTCTATATGAACCGGGGAAAATCCTATTTGTGGCTGCTGCGGGGCGGAGACCGGCTGGGCGACTGGTCGCGGGAAGTGGTAGTGGCCCCAGACGACTTTAAATATCTGGGAGTATATCTCTCATCGTCTCTGATGTTGGGGCGGAATAAGAACCTCGCCCCCCTATGGACGCAAGTGGGTGACCAGACGTGAGTGTGGTCCCCTCTCCCCTTATCTCTCTTTGGTAGATCCGCTATTTTTAAAATGATTTCCCTGCCTCGTCTCCTTTATCAATTACAAAACCATCCCTATCCGATAAAACCAACATGGTTTCGTCAGTTGAATGCTATCCTGGCCCGCTTTCTTTTGGGGGGTGGTGCATCGCGAGTGGCCCTGAGGACTTGTTTCCAATCCACCTACTCCGGCGGAGTGGCCACTCCGGACGTCCAGGCATACTACATAGCCTCTCATTTACTTGTCCTCAATGACTGGTGGTATGGCGACTGTGGAGACCCGGCGTATGCTGTGGAACGTTAGCTAATGGGAGACAGCACCCTCCATACGGTTCTCCATTTGGGGGTGCTACTTCGAGAATTACCACCCACCACAATCACGGTCTTTAAGATCTGGAAGTCGGCGCTCCTTCGGATGGGTTGGTGGGGGAGACTCACTAGGGAAACTCCACTGTGAAATAACGGACAGCTACCACAGCTCACGCAGCTGTCCGGCTTTCGAGGTTGGGAGACCATTGGGATAGATACAGTGAGGGCAGTTGTACGTGGATGCACTTTCAAGTCCTTCCTCGAAATCCAGACGGATTATGATATGCCCCGCACGTAATTTTATCGCTATCTCCAATTCCGACACGCCTTCACCCCGTATATCTCTCATCTAACAGAGATTCCTGAATTTAACCCTATTGAGGCTAAAGTCTTTATGGGCGACCTGGGGGATCATAAAATAACCAAAATATACTGCACACCTATCAACAATACCCCTACTACATTGCACAAAACCAGAGAGGTATGGCAGCAGGACTTAGGGCCTCTAGAGGGAGATGACTGGGTGTAGGCTCTGGAATCCCCGCCCAGTGCAGCAATTGCGTCCCGCCTACGTCTTATTCAATTCAAAGACTTACACAGAGTCTATTATACCAGACAGAGGCTGTGGCATGCTGGGCTTATCGCGTCCCAACATTGTTTGCGCTGTAAATCCATGGAGGGTACCTTCCTACATACTGCCTGGTCCTGCCCAACACTGTCAAAATTCTGGAAGGGGGTATTTCCATGTCTGTCTGAGGTTTTGGGGTGGGACATTGCATCCTCACCGAGGCTCGCCATGTTGCATATTACAGAGGATATAGGTGGGAATAGATATAAGCGTCACCTCTTATTCCTTGGTCTTACTCTGGCAAAACGAGATGTCGTCCGTCTCTGGAAAGACGAGGCTCCACCGACACTTGGGGTATGGAAAAAAGGTCTAGACTTTTGTATGGGCCTGGAACTCCCGGTCTTTGCAGCGAGGAGATGCCCCCGTAAACATTACAAAATTTGGAAAAGGTGGGCTGACTACCGGGGACTATATCTGGAGCCTCCTCCCCCCGACTGACGCTGAGGAACCACTGCTATGACACCAGTCGACCGACACTTAAGTAGTGCTATTATTGGATGTAACTATCGGTGGCAAGCATTCTCCCTATATTCAGAATTGTGGTATTTGTTGAACGGAGGAAATGTGGCCCTGTTGTTTGCTTTCTCTTTTTCTCTTCAGTTCTTATTTTCTCCTGCAATGTATTCACTATGTAATCAATCCTCTATTATTGCTGAAAATGTTGACTTCCATGTAATTTACCCTGCATATGTACCTTGGGTGCCCTACAGCCTGGTATTGTATTGGCTGTCGACAATTAAATTATGTTATGAAAAAAAAGAATATGAAATGGTTCTCTGTGATAGACCTGACTTCGGCTTACCATCAAGTCATTCTGCATGATGATAGCAAGAGTCTGACTACATTTATGACACCCCAAGTTTGTTACCGTTTCTTACGAATGCCCTTTGGATTAGCATCGGCGGCTGCCGTTTTTCAAAAACTAATGTTTAAGTTATTTGAGGATATGCCTGGAATACTCTTCTTTCAAGATGATATCCTTATCATGGGTGAGACGAAGAATGTACATGATGAGAGGGTATGTGCTGTTTTTGAAAAATTATGAGAGAAAGGATTGACAGCTGAATTGTCTAAGTGTAAATTTGGTGTTCAATCTTTAGATTACTTAGGGCACAAAATATCTGCAGATGGGATAAAACCTAAAATGAATTTGATGAATGCCATTAGAGATGCTCCCTCGCCTTTAAACAAGGATGAACTGACGTCCTTTTTAGGTCTTATTGAATTTTATAGTAAGTTTATCCAAAAGTTTTCAGAAAAAATGTATAATTCACGTCAATTGTTGAAGAACAAGTCCTCTTTTGTGTGGTCTGAATATCTTCAAAATGATTTCGCAAGTTTGAAGAATGAATTGTGCAATGCAAAAAAGTTAGTAAGATTTGACCCTGTTCTGCCTTGTATCATCACCACAGACAAGCAATAAGGGAGAGGTGTGGCGCCGCGGCCAGGGCGACTGACGCTGGACGCTGGGGATCACGGTTCGATCCCTGGCTCCGGCGGCAGGGGTCTGCCCAGCACCATGCGTCTCTGGGCAATAGCTTGCTTAATCTTCCCAACGGCCCCCAGCGCCGAGAGACCCCTTCGGGGGTGATTCGTGCGCTATACAAGTACTGGACTTACTTACTTACTAGGTGCTGTATTATCACAAAGGGAGGATAATGGCAGGTAGAGGACTGTAGCTTATTCTTCCAGAGCGCTTTCTCCAGCTGAAGAGCGTTATTCTGTTATAGAAAGAGAGACTTTAGTGGTTGTCTGGGGTCTAGAACACTAGAGAAACTTTATCTGGGGTTTTCATGTAGAAATAAGATGTGACCACAAGCCTTTAATCAAGGTACTATCGTCTGATGGCTTCCTCAAAGCTGCCCCCAGGATTGCAAGAATGTCGATTCGGTTACTTGATTACAGATACACTTTGTGTTATATACCAGGAGTGAAGAACCAGGTTGCAGATTATTTGAGTAAACTGCCCCTGCCTTTGGAGGTCACCACAGAGTCTTGGGATGATGTGCACGTGGCTTGGATGGATATGACAAATGGGAATTCTGCTTTAGATTTTGTGGAGTGGAATGAGACAGTAGCCAAGGACGAAGTTTTGACCAAAGTTAAGGCGTTTGTGATTCAAGGTTGGCCTGACAAAAAATCCTTATATAATGAGTTGAAGCAATTCTGGGAGGTTCGTGAAGAGTTGTCTCTTGTAGGAGATAATGTTTTACATGGAGGAAGGATTATTCCCCCTGATCCAGCGCTTACAATAAAAATATTTTCTCCTACTATGGTTTTGGGTCATCCAGGTGCAATTATTTCTCTAACATACACACACATATATCCATATGACGGTGGGGCCCATAACACCGCATATACATTCACTTACTCATTTATTTCCCTGGATTTTCCTCCGACATGAAACCTAGGAGAAAAATGATTTGCTGGAAGGAGACGGGATACCTCTTTTATAAAGACACAACAATTCTCATTTTGCTTTTAAGGTATTCCGCTCATTGGTCGATGGACCAACTAGTAGGAATCAGTTGATGGTGATTAAGACCAGCTCAATCACAATGAACTCTTTACCAAAACATTATTAATCATTATGCTAAAGAAAAATCACTGAGTCATTGGTTTAAAGAGTAATAAAGTTTATATAAAGTTTTGAATGCAGAAAAATTCAGGATTAATTTATTATTCAGATCATTGCGTTTATAATTTTTATAAGAATCACTTTTATTAGATCGAAAATGAAGTTATCATCTAAAGACTCTATAGATCAACCTATCTATCTCTCAGGGAAATCCTAATAATTCTAATATAGATCTTGTCAAATGCTAGTTCTCCTAAAGCGGCATTTCATACTCAACTGGAAAAGGAAAATAACAGCAGCAGCATCAGCTCGTCAGCATCAGCAACCGCAAACTCTCCCATCTACAGCATCTAACTTCTTCAGCATCTCCCGCAGCATCCCGCAGCATTCTAACCCCCTCCCACTAAGAGTAGGTCTTCTTATACCCTAATTCTAGCTTACAGCATAAAATGTTTCTTCTTACATGGCGTGATTCATTCTCATTGGTCCAAAACTCAGGTCCCTATACATTCTAATCAAGCTTCCTGGTCTTAACTAGTTCCGTGAGGAATGTCCATGCAAGCATCGTTTCCCACAGTTCATGCACTCGCTCATCCGTTTTGATCAGTCCAAATTGTTTCTTTTTCTGCAACAATTGTATAATAATGTCTTTTCTATTGATTCAACCAGGCTTCTCATGCTTCTTGCTGATCATCTTGGCACACATCTGCTCAGAAGGGTCACAGCAGCCTTGACCATACTTTCATCCTAGCCTCTCGGCATCAGCACGTGATCATCTCTTTGCAACAGCCTCTCTCCTCTATCACGTGGTCGCATCCGCTCCTGCGCACTCTAATAACTCGCGGCCATTTTATATTGCTGCTCAGCAGGCCTAAGCGCACTATTTCTAAAGAAAACAAAATGTTATTAAAACAATGAAATATTCTTTTTACACCGGATATTACTCCGGTGTTCACTGATACGTAACTTAATTTTTCTGGTCGTCATACCCAAGTAACGCAGGCTACAGGGACATGTGATAAGATATATCACGTTACTTGAATTGCAAAAAGCCCATACAAACTGCAATTGTGTAAAAATAATACAACTAAGCTGACTGAACATTTCATACAGGCTAATCATACCACCAACGACTTACACTGGACTGTAATTGAACAACTGAAACCAGGCAAAAATACGCAGAGCTCCCTCTTTGAGAAAGAGCAACGCTGGATATACCGTCTGTCCACTCACAAGCAGGGAATGAATGATAATATTCCATGGGGTTCAGTATTAAAAAGATAATTACCAAGTGCGTTAAGGTACTGTCCAACATTTAAACCTTTAGCGGTTGCCATCAGTTACCATCCTATGTTTTCTATCTAATGTAGCCAGCTGTCACTGAATAATATTAGGCTTACTGCAAGATAGATCTTATTAGTGATGTAGCCGTTACCTTCGTGTGTTTTAGAACTAGGAGACTCTGCTCTCTTTACTAAAGTATGATTTTCACTGGCTTTAGTTACTTACCTTATCCTCCAGTGTTAACTGATTTGGTAGTTAATTTTACCCTCATCCATGGAAGCAGGCTTTTTTATGCTGTTTTTCCATCGACATGACATGTTCTGACCCTTTGGTCTAATTAATTATTTTCCATAGGGTACAGACATTTTATCATGGTGCCTCGTAGAACATTCTGTTCGGCACCTGGTGCCATATAATGAGTGAGATTAGACTGTATTCGTCTAGCCCCGACATTACTTCTTGAACGCATGCGTACATCATCATCGGGAAGCCAGTATGCCTTTGACTGGGTTAGCGGTCCACTCATCTGCCGTGAATGACGCACGCGCATGCGCGTTGACGTCATTTCGCTAGCTGAGCGCCGCCCCAGAGACAGCGGCGGCATTTCCGGCTATATCTTCGTGATGGAGGATCATTCACAGTTTTCGGGTCCTGTAGACGGGCACGACCTAGGCAACGCGGGCGGCTGACTTTGAAGCAGTAAGTGACACAGGACGACCTGGTCAACACGAGGTATTTTTCTAGTACAAAACCGTTATGACCCTCGTTTTTCTGTTTCTCACCCGCCAGCGAGTGACTCCTTGTCACCGCCCCTGCCAGGACCCATGCTGTAATACCACTTCATGTTGAAACGTAAGCTTTACATCTCCTTGACTTTTATTCTCCGTTGTTGTAACTGGAGAATATTTGATCATATAGCCTTTCATTTTTCACAAGGCAGTTCCACCATGTTTTCTTAGGTAACTACCTAAAACATTTC
The DNA here is from genome assembly GCA_963921515.1 of Calotriton arnoldi. Taxonomy (NCBI): domain Eukaryota; kingdom Metazoa; phylum Chordata; class Amphibia; order Caudata; family Salamandridae; genus Calotriton; species Calotriton arnoldi. The sequence goes on along the minus strand of CAWUFW010012848.1, from coordinate 278,510 downwards.
TGAGTTGGCAATTAGTCATTTTAAACACCGGTCATAGGATACTGCACCCTGTGACAGTAAAGCATTTTTGCGCATATAATTTGAAACAGTGAACCGGCACATTTTACGAATTCTATCTGTTGCTGGTAATGCGTAATTGCACCTAGACACCTGAATAGGTGGTTTAACTAGAGTTATTTCTGACGCATTCGCCACCGTCGATCTCAATTACATATGACGGAAGCAATTTAAGCAGTCACTTTTTAAGGGCATTTGCGATTACAGAGGATCGCTTGAATTTTTGGACTATGCACCAGGCAAAATATGCATATTTGTCATGTTTGTGTTTTTCAATGTTCTTTTCTTCTTGCAGAGGTATTTGCGCATTCAGAAGTGCTGAAGGCATGATTTTTTCGAACCGTGAGTAATCCGGTTCTTTACGTGGCCAAAGGTTAGGGTGCACCTTAGAGAGTGCATACCGCCATGGTCCCTGGTCCTGAGGAAAGCTTCGCAACTGGCATATAGAGGCTGAAACATGTCGACCTAATGTTTTTAATTTTGGATATGGCTGATCAATTTATTCAGTCATAATGTCCATCACACATTTTTAATTTAGTCTTACTACCCTATTATTAATTTTTTTAGGAGTAGTAAAGATTATTTTAACATCACTCACTGCACCATCACTTGCACTCAACACTCATAAACCCTGCTCCGCTGTAATCAGGCGTTGAAGCACACTGGAGAGGCATTCGGCCTCTCCGGTGGGAGGTCCTATGATGAAGCATGTCACCAACCAGGTTGGTGAGTGAGGACCCTTTATAAGAACATGAGTGATCCCTGTTTATAGCCCTTGATATCCTGGCCTCACTCTTCTGTTGTTTTTTCATATACTCCTGGGGAATAAGAGTGGAGACAAAGAATTTCCCTCTCTCTCTCTTTGTTTAGTTATAATTACTTGAACGAACATGTTTATTATTTTTATACGAAAATATTAGGAGGTTAACATTTTTATATTTACCCTGCTCCATCACCCCTAAGGACTTAAGAGTTAAAGTAATCAAATTGTGTCACGAGGGACACTTGGGGATTGTTAAGAGCAAAAGACGTGTGAAAGAGATGTATTGGTGGCCGGGGGTGGATGCCAAAGTAGAGAGAGTAGTGAGACAATGTTTGTTGTGCTTGAATTCTGATAAGTCTCAGAAATTGGTTACACCACCCCTGTCTCCTGTTCCCTGTCCTGAGATGGCATGGGAAACCTTGGGTTTGGAGATTATGGGTCCAATTGTTAAGGATGAGCGTAGTTGGTTTATTCTGGTTGCTGTGGATTATGTTTCTAAGTGGCCAGAAATTAAGGTGGTGGAACATGCAGATTCCCACAGTGTACTAGAATTTATGGATGATTTGTTTCAGAGGGAAGGTCTTCCCAAGGTGGTCATCACGGGCAACAGTGTTCAATTCAAGAGTGTTTTAGTAGAGGATTTTCTTAAACGTAATGGGATTCAACACAAAGTCACTTCAATATATCATCCTAGCAGAAATGGTAAAGTTAAAAGATTCAACCGAGTTATTAAAGACTGTATTCAATTAGCCAAACTCAGGAACCAAGACTGGATTGTAGAAATCAGAAGAATGCTGTGGATGTATTGCGTGACTCCTACCGTCACTGGGTACAGCCCTTTCACCATCATGAGAGGCAGGGTACCATTTACTAAGGATAATCAATGTTGGTTGAAACATTCTAAATTATCTGAATGGTCTCCTGTAGAGGTAAAAAGAACATTTTGTTGCATCAAGAGAAGTATAAACAATATTCTGATTTAATACACAAGTCAAAAAACAATTCCCTTAAAGGAGAATTGGTGCGAGTGAAGTGACCTTTTAAAGTGAGAAAGGAAGAAAGTAAATTCTCCAAGCCGTTTGCTGTGCTGGAAGTTTTCACCAATTCAGCCAAGTTGTCTGATGGGAGAGTGTGGCATGTGAGCAGACTTGTGAAATTCAATAAGAAACTTGAGGATTGGGTGGAGGTACAGGAAGAAAGGAGTTTTCATTGGCTGGACTCTTGTCAAGATGAGAGTCGCAATCTCCCTGGAATTAATGATTACTTGAGTACCAGTGGGGTTGGAGGTGATTTGGCTGGGACTGCTGCTGAATCTTCTGGTGTTGGGGAGTCTTCTCAGTCGAATGTAAAATCTTTTGAATTTATGAATACAACCAAAGAGGGTACTGCTTCATCTGTACCTGTGTGTCAGAATTCTTCGTTCAATAAGTTTGGGAGGGAGCTAAAACCTCCTGAGTATCTCAAAGATTACGTCACCGATTGTTAGTTTTCTTATAAAGGGTGTTTTATACCTCGTCTTAGGTTATGTTGTATTTTTTCTTGTTTTCCTTGTTTTATTGTAAGGGGGAAGGTGTGTTGTATTGCACCATTGTATCTTTCTTCGCTTTTCATGTTGTTATGGTTACAGTGCTCGCTTTGTATTAGAATGCTAATGGTTGTGCTGTCATTGATGACACTTAGAACTTGTTATGTCATCAAGGATCAGTTGGAGAGCTGATACCTGCTGGGTGGACGCGCTGGCCTCCGTTAGGAGAAACTAAATAAAGGATTACTATTTATCCTACACGTCTCCTGGAAATAATACGCTCAACATCTGCTAACCTGGATTGGTATTTGTACAGACATGTTACAAAATTCTACATATCAGTGTTGACATGCCCATGCAGGGGATATCAGATCGCTGTGCAGTTCTCACTTGTTTTGCACTATAGATGGGTACGCTTTTAGGCCAAACTTGCTGCCCTTAGTTCCAGGATATTGATGTGTAACTGACGCTTCTCTTTTGTTCATAAACAACTTGTTTACATTCCTTTTAAATGAGCACACCATCCTGTGAGTGACGCATCCGTAGTAAAGATGGGATCTCACTTGATTCAGTGGTTGTCCCTTAAAGAGGTTCCCTGTCTTCGACCACCATTTGAGTGCTTGTGTCATGGGCTGCGTTATCATCACAAGGTTGTCCCAATCCCCTGAAATCTTCTGCCATTGATCGCTCAGTTGTCCCTGTATTATCCTCCTGTGTAAGCAACAATGAGGGGAAAAAAAAGAATGCAAGAAATCATTGTCCCTGGGTTTACTTTCACTTTTCTTAATTGTGGTGATCTTTTTTGAAAGTAAAAATGTTGTCTGGCGAATCAATTATTCGCTTCTTTCCTGAGACAGGTATACTAAATCCTTTTCTATGAAAATCCTTGCACTTATGAAAATCAACTCTGTGTCAGGCGGACCGAACTATGCATCATTTTAGCTTCACATGCCTACCCTCTATCCCCAGCCGGCGACTAGCGGCACCCGTTACTAGCCGCCTCCATATGCCGCATTTTGCTTTTTTCCTCATCATTGTAGAGCATGCTCCCAGTGAAAAGTATGCCATTCCTTATAAGGGGATGCCGCCAGCCATCAATTAATGAGTGCTGTCTCATTATACACCCTGGCCGGCTACTTTGTCAGACGCACCTTGGCCTCTCTACCGCTTCATCAATTCTTTCATCCACGTTGCAGGCTCTGTCTTTCTCGCTACTTCAGCGAGCACCCTGGCATGTTACGGCTGGGGCTAATCAACCCCCTCTTTTAGGTGAGTCATTCGATGGGGTATTTGTAAGGGGACACATGCAGTGGTACACTCCTGCGGGGGAACACCACCACTCTCCTCCGCAGGACAGCCCACTAACATCGGACGTACCACCGCCACCAGATCATTGATAATATGCATGATTATTTGAAATATGGAATTATATGCACTTGGACCTGCTGTCCATTTTTTAAATCTACACCAAAAATGTTTTTATACTCTGTCCTACGCAGATGCCCTCTCTCTTGTTCCCCTAGCCCCCCCCCCCACCCCCCGACCCGGTCACTTGTTTTTTCCAGATTGTTGTGAATGTGGCTACTTAACCATACTGTATCTGTGCTTTATCCCCTCTAGGTGCCTTTTTCCAGAAGGTATAATTATAACCTCTTGTTTTCACCACTTAATAGGACTACAGACCATAGGGGACGTGACCTTCTTTCATACACACTTATGCCGTCCCTTAAGAGTAGATGAGGATACCTAGTTCCTGATGAAATGCATAGATCTGTTTGGACTGTATAGGGCATGAAACATGTCGACCCCCTGCACACCTTACACATCCTTCTGAACTGAAGCGGGTATAATTCCCCTTCTCCAGTCTACGACTTTACAGTCTGTGTTTTTACTCATGGCACAGGAACCCAGTTAATAAACTACTTTGGAGAATCCTGTAGCTATTTTTAAACCACACTCACACTATCCCACTTCTACTCACTACACATATGCCCCCACAAAAAAAAGAAATTCAGCTTCACGTCGGCAACCAGAGAAGACCTCCGGCAAAGCGCCCCCTTGCGGGGCCCGTTGGGTATTGCAGCGCCGCCCCAACGAGGAGCTGCCCTATGATGAAGCATGACACCCTTCAGGTGTGTGAGGCCCCTTGCTCCTTATTGGAGCTATTCCTTTCCAACCACGTACTCTCTTTATAAGCACCTGGTTCAAACAATCATACCATCCTTGCCTGCCCCCGTTTCTTCCCCCCCAATCCTACATAGGAACAGATTACCCTTTTCTTTCTTTGGTATTAGGTGCACTTTTTGTTGTTTATAGCCTGTAGGAAAGTAGGATCTGCTTTCATGGTTACCCCCACTTTTTGCTAGGTGTCAGTGTGTTTTTTACCTAGCCTGCTGGGATCCTGCTAATCAGGACACCAGCAACTGTGCTTTTCTCCCCTAAATTGACATGGTAAGTACCTTGGTACCTCCTCACTTGGCTTCTGGCCTACCCTTGTAAGTCTCTAGTATATGGTACGGAGGTACCCAGGGCATTAATACACCAGGGGTCTCCCATGGGCTGCAGCATGTATTATGCCACCCATGGGAGTCCACTTAAACTGTGACTACAGGCCTGCCATTGCAGCCTGTGTGAGTTGGTGCTTGCACCTCTCACAACAGATATAAGGGGGATATGTAGAAGGAGGTGACGGAGGGCGGCGTTAACATTCCTGGCTTAATGCCTCTCTTCGCCACTTCTCAAACGCAAAGTTGCACCATATTTACAAGGATATGGTGCAGCCTTTCGTTTCCCCCTGCGAAGACACTACACTTAGCAGTGTAGCGCCAATGCAGGCGTAGTGCAAGGGTGTCTGTGTGCAGGGGAGGATTGTTTATGTGTAGGAAGGTGTCCCTGCCTGCACATAAACAATCATGAAATGCCATTTTGTCACTTTCATGTGGCCTGCTTCATGCAGCACACATGAAAGTCACAAAATGGCATTTTTTTTAAATATTGTTTATGTACAGGAAGGGGGACCTTACTGTACATAAACAATGCATGGCATTTTGCTTTTTCCATGTGTGCTGCCCAAGGCAGCACACATGGAAAATGTAAAAACCAGGAGAAATAATGCATTTCTCCTCGTTTTGCCAACTTAAGACCAGGTTTTCCCTGGTCAAATTTTGGCACTGCCTCCTATGTACGCCACCCTTGTACATAAGGGGCAGCGTCAAAATCAATGGGTGTTGCGGTGGAACGCCCACCGCAACACCCACTGCCCACCCCTTTCACGCTAACCATAGTGTGAAAGGGGGCCTTATTTACAAGGCAGCGTTAAGCCACGTTAAGTGGCTTAACACTGCCTTGTAAATAAGGCTAAGCCCCTATCGCCACCACAATGCCGGCAAAAGTGATGTTGTGGTGGCGATAGGGGCTTGTACATATGCCCCTAAGTTTCCTTATATCTGAGGTCACTGCACTTAAAACCCATAAGTCACTCCTATGTCAGTCTCTTCAGTCACGAGGACAGGATGCTTGGTTATAAGTGTGAGGGTGCCCCTGCATGAGCGGGACACCGCTATAAACCCTGTAGTCAATTCTCCAGGCTTTGTAAGTGTCATCAGCCATTTTAAGACATATAGTGGACATCAGTCATTACGAGGTGTCTACCTATATAGTGGCTGCACCGAATCCGGTCATGTTTGGTATCAAACATGTTGGAATCATACCCCAACACCGATTCCAGTGTTGGAAGTATGATGCCATGTATGGGGGGCTCCTTAGGGGACACCCCTGTACTCCTGGTAATAGCCTTTCAGAGTCTGCAAGCAAGCTAGTGCTGCTGTTGACCACAGACACGATTCTGCCCTCCTGCTGCTGAGCTGAGCTCGAGCAGGAGAAGGTAGAACAATATGTTTCCTGTCACAGGGAGGTGTGACCACCTCCCAGACGGACTTGGTGTATTGGGCTGAGGTGGGGGCGCTTGCCAGTGCCACCAGACTGCTTTGAAGGGTAATTTTGGTGCCCTCCTTGCATACTCCAGTTTAAACCAGTTCAGGGTGCCCTTGGCTCCCGCTCTGGCGTGAAACTGGACAAAGGACATGGGAGAATCCTCCCCTCTGTCCAGCCCCTCCTCTGGGAGGGACCCCTGAATCGTCCTAACCCTTTCCTTAGGGTATTTAGTGGCTCCCCTGTGGGTGGGTCCTCAGATTCATCATGGGACAACACTCTAAAACTATGTCGCTCTTCAATTGTCTGAACACTTGGACTTTGTTGGACTTTGACTGGAACCGAGACTGCACAAAGGAAGACTCCTACTGCTCCTGGTCTCGCTATTCTTCAAGCCTTCTTCGTCGTCTGTGTCCGTGCTTCATCCAGGTACTTCAACAGACCTGTGGGCATCAAGGGCAGCTGAAGAAATCTCCCTTGGAGTGAAGGAGTCACTCCCCTGCATCTGCAGGCACTGCAACGAAGCTGACCGGTCTGCTACTCCTGTCGTGTTACAGACTTCCAGAGGCTAAGCAACACAGGTCGGGGTTCTGCAATTCACTCGAGGCCTGACCTGTCCTCTGCAATTTTGAGGCCAGTATCCCTTGTAGGAACCGTTGGCACAAAACCCCTGTGCACATCATCGACTTGCCATTGCCAAGGCTTGTTGGTTCCACACTCCAGAGATCTTCCGGCTACAGGAAGCTCCAGCATATCTTCCCTCCAAGACCAGCATCCTCACCGCATCCTCTGCACCGTGGGCCTTCCTTCTTGGTGAGCTGCTCGAGGTCCTCTTGCGACTCCTGTCCCTTCCGCCTGTGGATCATCCTGAGGGTCTTCGCCTGCTTCAGTAGGCTCCCCTGCTTGCTCTGACTCTCCTGCTCCCTTGGACCTTGCTGGTCCCCACGTTGCTTCTTTTTCGACTTCCACGCCAGTTGCGGCTACCACGGCTTGTTGGTGCTCTCGCCAGACACCGACCACCTAGTCACCGACTACCGACGTGGGACAGTTTGTGCATGGCTCCTGGTTTTCCTCAGCAACGCCCTGGTCCTCACAGCTGCAGCAACGAGGTCACCGGCGACTCTTCAGAACCTCCCGACATCGGTGGGCATTGTGTCTCCCTGCCTCCTGGTCACCTGCAAGTGGCATAGACTCTGTCCCCTCTGCTTGCAGGTTCTTCAGTTCCAGGATCCACCCCTGGATTCCACTGGATTTCTTCACAGTCTTCTCTAGCGGCATCTTCTTCGAAGTTCTCCATTGTTGTCTTCGGCAGGTTCTGATGTCACTTCACCCCTATGCACCTGGCTTCCCTGGTGTAGGTAACCTGGTTCCCAGAGCATCCACGGGTGGAGTAGCTCTCCAACCTCCTGTCTTTCAAAGGGCTTCTTCGGATTCTCTGTGGAGGGATCCTTATTCTTCAAAACTGCAACCACAACTTCTCCATTTCCATTCTGCACACAGCCTCCGTGGGGTTCCTGGGTACTTACCATGGGTGGTTCTTTGTGTTCCTGGCTCCTCTGGGTCTTCTGGTCCAAGTCCCGTTCTTCTTTGCAGTTTGCATTCCACTTTCTTAGTATATGGTTTGGTCTCCCACTGGAGACCACTGTATTTTGTGCTACTTACCTGATTGCTTTTGAAGTATTCTTATGTATTGTGTTGATATCTTCGGCTAGGAGGTATACCAATGTGATAGTGATATTGTGTTGTAACAAATAGACTCATTTTTGCTAAACACTGTGTGGCTTCTTTTCATCTAACTTACACTACAGATTAAACTATTAAAACAAGCTGCTTAACACTCCTTCAAGATAAGTCGGAAGGCTGCTCTCCACAGCTACCACTTTGAGAGCTTTCTATGGTTGTCAAAGACCACTAAATCCACCATAACGGGTGCCTGGATTAGTGCAAGGTGCACCACTTGAATAAGTGTACACCATAAATTAAGCCAGCCTCCTACATAACCTATCCTAAATTTTGCAGAACTCTTTTTGTTTAGTTTGTTGACAATTGTGCCTAATGTTGAGTTTTTGCTCTTATCAGCCAGTAGTCCAAATATGAATAGGAAAATAAGTTACTTACCTGTAACTACGGTTATCCAGTATTGGCATCTTTCATAGAGTCACATGACTGAATCATTCCCCGTAGTTGAGATGGGAGTCCCACGGTATAATAATTAAGCAGTATTCAAATAATGCCATAGGCTATAATGGCCCTGAGCCATGCTAATATGCCTATCTATGTCCTTTTAAAAAAAAAAAGGACCAAATGTTGAATGCAGCCAATCAGCTGTTAGCACCCTCTAGAACCTTCCCAGCAGAGGCAGTTTCCCTCAGATTTTCCCAGCACAAGTGAGAAGTGAGTGTCTTAATATATTAAGGAAAACAGCCTCTACGGGGAGGAGGGTGGGTGCATGTGAATCTATGAAAGATACCAATACTGGATAACCGTAGTTACAGGTAAGTAACTTATTTTCTTATCCAGTATTGGGGTATCTTTCATAGATTGACATGCCTGAATCAGAATAGCAAGCAGTGACATCCAATCTTTCAGTTTGTCTGTTGCGGATGGTGGGAGACTTTAACACGTTTTGAACCCAAAAAATCTTACGTAACAAGAACAAAACCCCTGAGGGCTATACCTGTGTGAAATGAATGTGAATGGATGCACAGAATATACTCTTAAAAGCATGGTAAAACATCACTTATGTAACAACATATCTATATACATAGTATTAGAAAAAGGAAATAAAGAATAATAATGTAACCAATAGTATACTTTACACAGATATGTTCTACATTTCATTTTTATATATGTGTGTATATATATATATATATATATATATATATATATATATATATTCACTGAAAAAACCACAGGTTTCAGGGACGTTATAGTTAGTTGGACATTTCACTCATACAATACCAGAGAAATTCAGCCGTTATAGTTAGTTGAGCTAACTATAACTCGCGCCCCCGCAATGCACTGCTGATGACATCACATATTACATCAATCATGACATGGTCAGTGACATCACTGATGACATCTCAAATGGCATCATCCAGTGACTGTGTGTTTCTGTAAAGTTTAAATATGTTTTATATATATATATATATAATATATATATATATATATATATATATATATATATATATATATATATATATATATGCCAAGGTGTGATTGAAGAATGAGTGGGTGTATAAGTGTCTGAATGGATGATTTAGTAGGTGCGTGACTGACTGTATAAGTGAGTAATTAAACGTGTCTTACTGAATGCATGGGTTAGTGACTAAACTGTGTGAATGTCTGTATCAGTCTGTCAGTTGGTGTGTAAGCGGCTGCATGGGTTGGTGAGTAGCTACATGAGTCTATATGGGTTATTGATTGGTTGTCTGAGTATCTGTATGGGTGCCTGAGTGTCTGTGTGGGTGGGTGGGTGTGTGTGACTGTGCATAGATGTGTGAGTGGGTGATTCACTGGGTGTATGGGTTCAAGAGTGCATCTGTGAAGGGCTGTATGGGTGGGTGAGTGTGTGTATGGGTGTGTTCGTGAGTGAATGGATGTCTCAGTGGTACATGTGTGAGTAACTACATATGTGAAAGGCAGTATATGTGAGTGTTGGAGTATATAAATGACTATATGTGTGAGTGAGTGTGAGAGTGGCTGTATGGATGAGTGTGTGCTTGTATCAGTGATTGTATAAGAGAGTAAGTATGTGTGATTATCTGTATGAATAAGTGAGGTGGTGTGTGTATAACTGTATAGGTGATTAAATGGGAGTGTGATTGATTATTTGCATGACTGACTAGGTGTGTGAGTAACTCTATGGATGAGTGGCGGTGTGTGAGTGTCTGTATAGGTGTATGAGTGCATATGATAGTGCTGTATTGATGAGTGACTGCATGTATGAGTGACTGTATGGGTGAATGAGTGGATGTGTGTGTAGACCTAGGAATCAGTAAGTGGGTATGTAGTAACTGGTATTGGTGTGTCTATGGTTTTGAAAATGGTAGTCTGTATTTTAGAGTGGGTGTATCAAAGGTTATATTAGGGTGTGAGGAGGTGCAACAGATTATCACGTGGATGATGTCATCAGTGATGTCATTTGAGATGTCATCAGTGATGTCATCGGTGATGTCACTGACCATGTCATGAATGATGTAATATGTGACGTCATCAGCAGTGCATTGCTGGGGCGCGAGATATAGTTAGCTCAACTAACTATAACGGCCGAATTTCTCTGGTTTTGTACGAGTGAAATGTCCAACTAACTATAGCGTCCCTGAAACCTGTGTTTTTTTCAGTGAATTTCTAAGGTTTTTTAAATGCTAATTTCTAACTATAACGTCCCTGAAACCTATGGTTTTTTCAGTGACTTTCAAAGGTTTTTTTAAATGCTAATTTCTAACTATAACGTCTCTGAAACCTATGGTTGTTTCAGTGAATTTTTAAGGTTTTTTAAATGCTAATTTCTAACTATGCCTACAGAGGTAGGACGTGCAGAAAGAGGAAGAAAGGCGCAGAAAGAAGCAAGAGAAATGCAGAAAGAGGCAACAGAAGTCCAGAAAGAGGAAGAAAGGTGCAGAAAGAGGCAAGAGATATGCAGAAAGAACCAACAGGTGCAGAAAGAGGCCTCTTTGGAAAGTCATCCTATGCCCTGGGCACCCCCCAACTTTTTGCTGACTGGTACTGGTGGTAACTGACTGACTGACCCTGGGCTCTGCCTAACCAGGCCCGGAGCCAGTGCTATGATGAAAGACACTTAGAATACAGAGAAAACACCTACATACACTAGGGTATACTATGGGTTGGAGTACCCCTGTGATTGGCATGACCTCCCCTGTAAGGGCCTAGTACATAATAGGGCAGGGGGATTAAAACTGCCTCTAAGTCCCTAGCATATAATAGGGCATGGCAGTTTAGAGGCCAGCAGCCCTTTTCTGCAATTGCATGTGTGCACTGCTGAGCCCGAGGTCAGTTTAAAAGTAGCCCTTTGTGTGCAGAAAGAGGCAAGAGAGGTGCAGAAAGAAACAAGAGAAGTGCAGAATGAAGCAACAGGGGTGCAGAAAGAGCCAAGAGGGGTGCAGAAAGAGATAAGAGGGGTGCAGCAAGAGGCAACAGAGGTGCAGAAGGAGGCAAGAGAACTGCACAAAGAGGCAAGAGAGTTGCAGAAACAGACAAAAGAGGTGCAGAAAGAGGGAACAGGTGCAGACAGAGGCAAGAGAATTGAAGAAAGAGGGAAGAGGGGTGCAGAAAGAGGCAAGAGCAGTGCAGAAAGAGGCAAGAGAGGTGAATAAAGAGGCAAGAGGTCTGCAGAAAAAGGGAAGAAGGGTACAGAAAGAAGCATTAGAAGTGCATAAAGAGGCAAGTGAGGTTCAGAAGGAGACAAGAGAGGTGCAAAAAGAAGCAAGAGAAGTGCAGAAAGATGCAGAGAGGTGCAGAAAGAGGGAAGACGAGTGCAGAAAGAGACAACAGGGGTGCAGAAAGAAGCAAGAGAGGAGCAGAAAGAGGCAAAAGAGATGCAGAAAGAGGCAAGAGCAGTGCAGAAAGAACACAGATGTGCAGAAAGAGGCAAGAGAGGTGCAGAAAGAGACAAGTGAGGTGCAGAAGGAGACAAGAGAACTGCAGAAAGAGGCAAGAGAGTTGCAGAAACAGGCCAAAGGGGTGCAGAAAGAGGGAACAGGTGTGCAGACAGAGGTAAGAGAGGTGCAGAAGAGGGAAGAGGGGTACAGAAAGAGGCAAAAGGAATGCAGAAATTTGCAAGAGGTGCAGAAAGAAGCAGGAGCAGTGCAGAAAGAACAAACAGGTGCAGAAAAAGGCGAGAGAGGTGCACAAAGAGGCTGGGGAGGTGCACAAAGAGGCAAAAGGGGTACAGAAAGAGGCAAGAGGGGTAAAGAAAGAAGCAAGAGAAGTGCAGAAAGAAGCAACAGAGGTGCTGAAAGAGGCAAGAGGGATGCAGAAAGAGGCAAGAGAAGTGCAGAAAGAAGCAACAGAGGTGCTGAAAGAGGCAAGAGAGGTGCAGAAACAGGCAAAGGTGCAGAAAGAGGGAACAGGGGTACAGAAAGAGGTAAGAAGGATACAGAAATTTGCAAGAGAGGTGCAGAAAGAAACAAGAGCAGTGCAGAAAGAAGCAAGAGAAGTGCAGAAAAAAGCAAGAGAGGTGGAGAAATAGGGAGGAGGGGTGTAGAAAGAGGCAAGAGGGATGCAGAAATTTGCAAAAGAGGTGCAGAAAGAAGCAAGAGCAGTGCAGAAAGAACCAACAGAGGTGCAAACAGAGGCAAGAGGGGTGTAGAAAGAGGCAGGAGGGGTGCAGAAAGAAGGAAGAGAAGTGCAGAAAGAGGCAAGAGAGGTGCAGAAAGAGGCAGGAAAGATGCAGAAAGAGGGAACTGGGGGTGCAGAAAGAGGCAAGAGAGGTGCAGAAAGAGGGAAGAGGGATGCAGAAAGAGGCAAGAGGGGTGCAGAAAGAAGCAAGTGAGGTGCAGAAGAGGCAACAGAGGTGCAGAAAGATGCGAGAGGTGCAGAAAATGGCAAGAGAACTGCAGAAAGAGGCAAGAGGGATGCAAAAAAGGGAAGAAGGGTTTAGAAAGAAGCAAGAGAGGTCCAAAAAGAAGCAAGAGAAGTGCAGAAAGAAGCAGAGAGGTACAGAAAGAGGGAAGACGAGTGCAGAAAGAGACAACAGGGGTACAGAAAGAAGCAAGAGAGGAGCAGAAAGAGGCAAAAGAGATGCAGAAAGAAGCAACAGGTGCAGAAAGAGGCAAGAGGGGTGTAGAAAGAGGAGTGAGAAGTGCAGAAAGAAGCAAATGAGGTGCAGAAAGAGGCAAGAGGGATGCAGAAAGAGGCAAGAGCAGTGCAGAAAGAACAAAGATGTGCAGAAAGAGGCAAGAGAGGTGCAGAAAGAGGCAAGAGATGTGCAGAACAAGGGAAGAAGGGTACAGAAAGAAGCAGGAGAAGATCACAAAAAGGCAAGTGAGGTGCAGAAGGAGGCAAGAGAACTGCAGAAAGAGGCAAGAGAGTTGCAGAAACATGCAAAAGGGATGCGGAAAGAGGGAACAGGTGGGCAGACAGAGGCAAGAGAGGTGCAGAAAGAGGGAAGAGGGGTACAGAAAGAGGCAAGAAGGATGCAGAAATTTGCAACAGAGGTGCAGAAAGAAGCAAGAGCAGTCCGGAAATAACCAATAGAGATGCAGAAAGAGGCAAGAGGGGTACAGAAAAAGGAAAGAAAAGTGTAGAAAGAAGCAAAAGAGGTGCAGAAAGAGGCAAGAAAACTGCAGAAAAAGGCAAGAGGTGCAGAAAGAGGCAGGAGAGGTACACAAAGAGGCAAAAGGGGTTCAGAAAGAGGCAAGAGGGGTGCAGAAAGAAGCAAGAGAAGTGCAGAAAGAAGCAACAGAGGTGCTGAAAGAGGCAAGAGGGGTGCAGAAAGAGGCAAGAGAAGTGCAGAAAGAAGCAACCGAGGTGCCGAAAAAGGCAAGAGAGGTGCAGAAACAGGAAAGAAAGTTGCAGAAAAAGGTAAGAGGGATACAGAAATTTGCAAGAGAGGTGCAGAAAGAAGCAAAAGCAGTGCAGAAAGAAGCAAGAGAAGTGCAGAAAGAAGCAAGAGAGGTGGAGAAATAGGGAAGAGGGGTGCAGTAAGAGGCAAGAGGGATGCAGAAATTTGCAAAAGGTGCAGAAAGAAGCAAGAGCAGTGCAGAAAGAACCAACAGAGGTGCAAAAAGAGGCAAGAGGGGTGCAGAAAGAGGTAGGAGAGGTGCACAAAGAGGCAAGAGGGGTACAGAAAGGCAGGAAGGGTGCAGAAAGAAGGAAGAGAAGTGCAGAAAGAAGCAACAGATGTGCTGAAAGAGGTGCGAAGGGTGCAGAAAGAGGCAAGAAAAGTGCAGAAAGAAGCAACAGAGGTGCAGAAAGAGGCAAGAGAGGTGCATAAAGAGGCAAGAGGGATGCAGAAAGAGGCAAGAGGGGTGCAGAAAGAGGCAAGAGGGGTGCAGAAAGAAGGAAGTGAGGTGCAGAAAGAGGCAACAGAAGTGCAGAAAGACGCAAGAGAGGTGCAGAAACAAGCAAGAGAAGTGCAGAAAGAGGCAAGAGAATTGCTGAAAGAAGCAACAGAGGTGTAGGAAAGAAGCAAGAGAAGTGCAGAAAGGCAAGTGAGGTGCAGAATAAGGCAAGAGAGGTGCAGAAAATGGCAAGAGAGCAGCAGAAAGAGGCAAGATGGGTGCAACAAAGGAAGAAGGGTGCAGAAAGAAGCAAGAGAGGTGCAGAAAGAGGGAAGAAGGGTGCAGAAAGAGGCAAGAGGGGTACAGAAAGAAGCAAGTGAGGTGCAGAAAGAGACAACAGAGGTGCAGAAAGAGGCAAGAGAGGTGCAGAAAGTGGTGGAAGAGATGAGCAGAACGAGGCAAAAGAAGTGCAGAAAAAGAAAGAAAGGTGTAGAAAGAAGCAACAGAAATACAGAAAGAGGCAAGAGAGGTGCTGAAAGAAGCAAGAATGGCCTGGCCAGCCTTGGTTTTTTTTTTGGGACGGGGGCCACGTGCCCCCCTCCTGAAGCCAATTTGGGACCCAATCCCCAGGACCTGGCCAGCCTTGTTTATTTTTTTTGGAGGGGGGTCTGCATGGCCCCCCTCCTGAGGCCAATTATTGGCCCCGGGGACCCCATCCCCGGGGGCATTGCCTCTATTTTTTTAAAATTAATGTTACGGGAGGGGAGCACCCTCCCTTGGCCACTTCTGGCCCCGGGGACCCCATCCCCCGGGGCCTGGCCTCAGCGGTTGGGACCGTGGGGGGAGCCCCAATGCCCCCACGGTCTCAGCAGGCTCCCCGCCTCCTGCGGGAGCCGGCATTGCTTTTGGGGAAGGGGAGCTGCTGACATGCAGCTCCCCTTGTCCAAAAGCAATTCTGCTTGCTTCTTCCAAGAAGCAAAGCAGTGTTTGCTATGGTAGGGCGGGAGCCGTGCTCCCGCCCTGCCATATCAAACGACAATGTCCCGGGGGTGGGCACCCCGGGACATTGCAGGAGCTGGCCCTGGGGTGTGGCGGTCCCCAGGGCCATAGAGGGCTCCAGGAGGGGGGCTTCATGGCCCCCCTCCCAACTGTTTAAAGCCCCGGGGAGGTGGTAGTCCCCAGGGCCGGGGGGCCGCAATGGACCCCCGTATTTAAATAATTAGTGCCCCGGGGAGGTGGTGGTCCCCGGGGCACTGTGGGGAGGGGCAGGTGCCCCCCCACACTTCTATCATTTATTTGGGGCCCTGGGGAGGTGGCGGTCCCCATGCTTGGGGGTGCCGCGAGGCCCTCCCACCCCTATTAAATTAAAGCCCCGGGGAGGTTGCGGTCCCAGGGGCAGCATGGGGGGGGAAGGAGCCCCCCCCACGCATTTGTTTTATAAATAAGCCCCGGGGAGGTGGCGGTCCCCAGGGCTGCGGGGGGCCACGTGCTCCCCGCATATGATTATCTAAGCCCTGGGGAGGTGGCGGTCCCTGGGCTGTGGGAGCCTGCAGGCCCTCTACATATTCAGGTGTGCCCCAGGACCTGGCCCATTCGGGGGCTTATAGAAAACAAAGCGCGGGAGACTGCGCTTCGTTGTTTTTTTTTCTTTTTTCGGCCGGATTCGCGCACCCACTGCGAATTCTGCCGATTTGTTTTTAAAAAAAAAATGCTTTTTGGGCCGTGGGGTCCTTGTGGGACACCCTGAGCAGGCCTAGGGGGTCAGGGTGTTTCTACCCTGCCCCCTTTTCTTGTTTTTTATCTTTTTTTTTTACTGTCTTCTTGTGATTCGGTTACAGAGTCACAAGATGGCTGCCAACACTTCTTGGTTTGGAGTGTTGGCAGCCAATCAGAATGAAGCTTGTGCTCGGGAGGAGTCGTGAATCCTCCTCGGTGCTCAGATATCGATATTTTTATTTTTTGAATTTCTCAGCAACTACTGAACGGATTTACACCATTTAACAAAAAGGTCGCTTTCTGAACCAAGAGCTACCTTTTTGCCAAATTTGGTGTAATTCTGTTCAGCAGTTCGGGCTGTAGCCTGTGTCTAAAATTCCTACGGAATTAACATGGGGAAAGGCATTTTGGGACCCCCCATTTTTCGAGCCCCGGCATGACGAATCACCCCGAAACTTTCAAGACAGGAGCTGACCTGAGTGAACCATTAGTTTGAAAATTTCTGAGAAGATTCGTCAAACTGGCGTCAAAGATATTGGCAAAAGAAAACGCTTTTTGAATAGAAACAAGGTCCTAACTATAGCTACCTACTGGCGACCGCCAGTAGGTAATAAATAAATCAGTGATGTCACTGACCATGTCATGAATGATGTAATATGTGACGTCATGAGCAGTGCATTGCGGGTGTGCGAGTTATAGTTAGCTGAACTAACTATAACGGTGGAATTTCTATGGTTTTGTAAGAGTGAAATGTCCAGCTAACTATAACGTCCCTGAAACCTATGTTTTTTTCAGTGAATTTCTAAGGTTTTTTAAATGCTAATTTCTGACTATAACGTACCTGAAACCTATGGTTTTTTCAGTGAATTTCAATGGTTTTTTAAATGCTAATTTCTAACTATGACACTCTGCAACGCTGCTCCCTGGCGCTTACTGGAGGTACCTGGTGGGCTAGTTGACCCCCAGGGACCCTTAGGATTGAAGGGGACTTAATCCTCCAACTTCAAAACGCGCCACAGGGCGCGTCTGTACACTGTCCAAATCAGGCCACGCCCTCCCTGCACCACTGTGCAAACGCGCCCCTGGTGCATTGTAAATTGTGGGATTAACTTCCTTGAGTCCTGAGGGTCCCTGGGGTCCAACTAGCCCATCAGGTACCTCAGTAGCGCCACAGAGCTGCGTTGCAGAGAGGTGTGAAAAGAGGCGTGGCCTCGGACCACCTCTCTGCAAGGCAGCCCTCTGGCACATACTGGAGGTACCTGGTGGGCTAGTTGGCACCCAGAGACTCTAGTATTGAAGGGGAATTAATTCACCCAAACACGCGCACACAGGGCGCGTTTGCAGAGTGTTGCTGGGAGAGGCGGGGCCTCCGGCACGATGCCGGTCTTTTTTTATTTTTATTTTTAGAAGAGGGCTGTGTGCCCCCCTTCTTTCTGTTTTTGGGCCCTAGGGACCCCATCCCAGAGCCTGACCCTTTAAAAAAAAAAAATAATAATAATGTAAATGGGAAGGGGGCCGTGTGGGCCCCCCTCCTGTGGCCAATTTTGGCCCCGGGGACCCCATCCCCGGGTCATGGCCACATATATTTATTCTTTTAAGGAGGGGCTGCGTGGCCCCCTCCTGAAGCCTCTATTGGCCCCGGGGACCCATCCCGGGGCCGCCTCTATTTATTTATTTTGATTTTTGGGGGAGGGCCGTGTGGCCCCTCCCGGCCACTCTAGCCCCGGGGACCCCATCCCCGGGCCTGGCCTCCGTTGGGGACCGTGGGGAGCCCCAATGCCCCCACGGTCCCGCCGGCTCCCCGCCTCCTGCGGGAGCCGGCATTGCTTTCCCACACGAGGAGCTGCTGACATGCAGCTCCCCAGTGAAAAGCGATCTGGTTTGGATTTTAGGCGAGAGCAGGAAACCTGCTCTCGCTTCCAAAATCCAAACCAGCATGTTCACTATGGTGGGCGGGAGCCGCACGGCTCCCGCCCTGCCATAGCAAACAGCAGTGTCCCGGGGGTGGGCACCCGGGACACTGCAAGGCCAGCCTGGGGGTGGCGGTCCCCAAGGCCATCGAGGGCTCCAGGAGGGCCTCGCGGCCCCCCTCCCAACGTGTTTGAAGCCCGAGGAGGTGGTGGTCCTCGGGGCATGGAGGGTCCATAACGGACCCCGATTTAAATTTAGAGTGCCCCGGGGAGGTGGTGGTCCCCGGGGCGTGTGGGGAGGGGCAGGTGCCCCCCCACACTTCTTTTTTAATAAAATAAAAGGTGGCGGTCCCCGGGGCTGCGGGGGGGCCGCGTGCCCCCGCGGTTTATTATCAAAGCCCCGGGGAGGTGGCGGTCCCCGGGGCAGTGTGGGGGGTTTGGGACCCCCCATGCTTTTTTTTCTACAGCCCCAGGGAGGTGGCGGTCCCCGGGGCTGCGGGGGGCCGTAGTGCCCCCCACATACATTTGTAATAAGCCCCGATGAGGTGGCGGTCCCCGGGGCTGCGGGGGCCCCCATGGGCCCCCGCTATTTTTTTGGGGCAATGCCCCCAGGACCTGGCCCACCCGGGGGCCTCATTTAAAATTCATTTTTTTTTAAATTTCGGCGAGATTCGCGACCCTAACGCGAATTACGCCGAAATTATTTTTAAAAATGCTTTTGGCCCTGGGGGTCCTTGTGGGACCCCCTGAGCAGGCCTGGGGGGTCAGGGTGTTTCTACCCTGCCCCCTTTTCTTGGTTTTCAACTTTGTTTGACTGTTTTCTTGTAACTCGGTTCTACCGAGTCACAAGATGGCTGCCAACACTTCCTGGTTTGGAGTGTTGGCAGCCAATCACAGTGAATCACACGCGAATCCACCACGTCCCTAGATATCTAAACTTTTATTTTTGAATTTCTCAGCAACTACTGAACGGATTTACACTATTTAAAAAAAAGGACGCTTTCTGAACCAAGCACTACCTTTTTGCCAAATTGGTGTAATTCCGTTCAGATGGCTGTAGCACTATTTGCTAAAGATTCCTATGGGAAATTGATTTCCTGACCTCTATTTTTTGAATTTCTCAGGAACTACTGAACGGATTTACACCATTTGAACAAAAAGGACTCTTTCTGAACCAGGGCTACCTTTTTGCCAAATTTGGTGTAATTCCGTTCAGCAGTTTGGGCTGTAGCCGTGTCTAAAGTTTCCTATGGAAAATAACATGGAGAAAACACGTTTGGGACCCCCTTTTTCTCGGCCTGCTTAGTGACTCACCCTGAAACTTTCAAGACAGGAGCTGACCGGAGTGCCCCACTAGTTTTGAAAATTTCGCATGATTCAGTCAAACGACGCCAAAGTTATTGGGAAAACAAAAATGCTTTTCCTATGGAAAATAGGTCCTAACTATAACTACTCTACTGGCACCGCCAGTAGGTAATATATATATATATATATATATATATATATATATATATATATATATATATATATATATATATATATCCAGGCTCAACCTGGATTCTATAAGTGTAGCTCATGCCAAGCTTGTAAATTAGGCCAAAACAGCACTACATTTACTACTGCTTTTGATTCCAAACCTGTTAGGATACAGGGTCATTATACCTGTAGGACTGATTTTGCAGTCTATATATTGGAATGCTCTTGCCATCTAAAGTATGTCGGAAGTACCAAACTACAGGTTTTAATAGAATACTCCAACATCTCCGAGCAGTAGTAAACTCTGATCCGAGCTATCAGTGGCTCGCCACTTTCAATTAGTTCATAACAACAACCTAAAGGATCTGAGTTACTATGTAGTAAGCTCAGTACCTAAATCTATCAGAGGTGGCAATCGAGAAAAAAAGATTACGGCAGCTAGAATCAGAGTTCATCATGCTGTTAGACACCAAGATGCCCAATGGTCTTAATACTGGAGAAGACCTGCACAATTTCTTATAAAGTATCTTCTTGGTGTCGAGTATTTTATGTATTCTGTGTGATATTAGAAATGGCTTTGTAACTTAATTTTCTGCTCAGGTTTTACCGGGTTTTAACCAGGCTGTGCCTAGTTTTATCTGGTTTTATGAGAGTCTTAAATGAGTTTTAGCCCCATGAATTTGTATGCACTGTACTTCTAGCTTTTTATACTCTGTTTTTACTCTGCTTTTGATCGGTTTTTACTAGGTTTTACCTGGTTTTAGCTGGTCTTGGGGAGAGTTATAAAATAGGTTTTAACTTGCTGAATCGTGAGTACTGTACCAAACTGACAGTGTGCAATCTAATGATGACATCTTTGTTGATCCATGCACTTGCTTTGTGAGTGTCAGTGCACTAGCACTTTATATGGAACTTATGGCCCCCATATACACTATGGAATGGATATCCAAATTGGCTCAATCAGTTGTTCATAGTGCACTTGCACTTTATTTATGTATAAAATGGGCATGGCTTTAGGCCATTTTTAAAGACACTACTGTATATCAATATGGGTAATGATGATAGGTTGCACACTTATGCACTATTTTGCACTTTTTTAGCACTGGCACTTTAATAGATATAAGATTTTATCTGTCAGCAAACAGGAGTTTTTTTATTTTGTAAATTAGGAATTCCAGGTGTTGTAATTTGATTACTATTGCACTATGATCACTTAGAAAGTACCGTATGGTATCAGTGACAATGATTTTCATGGTAGCTGTCAATGAGTATAGTTATGGCAATGAAGATATGCTTTTTCATAGTATTTCTTGCTAATCATTGAAGACCCTTGAGGTGATTTTTATATATTTTATATGATAATCCAATGCCCCAAAGTATATATTTTTTCCATATCTGTTGCTGTTCAGGTATGTTCTTATTAGAATTCCTATTGGTTACTGCACTATTTAAATGAGTCTAACTGGTCCAGCGCGTCATGTGATCAAGACCGCTGCAACGCGGTCAAAACGCGTCAGGCTGGGCACTCGCTATTTTTATTTCAGGAATGCACTAATCTGGCAATAAAAGCACAGCATTAACAATCCACGTCGTGGTCTGTACCTGTTTTGTAGCTGAGGAAGAAGGCGACATATGGATTTTGATTATCTTATATATATATATATATATATATATATATATATATATATATATAATTTGCAACACCATAAAAACAAAAGACTCTTTCCAAGGGTTAGAAAGAGGCTTACCTTAATGGAAAAGATGGCGAAGTACTGCCTGGCCCACCACCGCATCTGCGTCTTGTGTGGATTCCAGGCAATAGTGCTGAGTGAAGGTATGAGTGGTACTCCAGGTTGCAGCACAACAGATCTTGTCTAACGTCACCCCTGCGAAGAGGGCAGCAGAAGTTGCAACCACTCTGGTAGAGTGAGCCTTTGCTATCCTTTTCAAAGGCTTGTTGGCTTTGATATGACAGAATTGGATCGCAGCCGATATCCATCTTGCGATAGTGGCTTTTGTTATTGCAGTCCCTTCTCTGACTTGGCCATAGGCAACAAGTAATTGATCAGTTTTTCGAATGTCCTTTGTTCTCTGAAGATAGAACTTGAGGCAGCGTTTGACATCAAGTGTATGAAGCGCCTGCTCTGCAGACGTTGATGGTTGCGGAAAATAGGACCGGAGTATAACCGGCTCATTGAGGTGGAACTGAGAAGGCACTTTAGTGATAAACGTGGGATTAGTCCTTAGAATCAATCACAGCATTCTCCTTAAATATTAAAAAGGGTTTCCTAATTGTGAAAGCCTGGATTTCGCTTACCCTCCTGGCTGAGGTGAGGGCCAGAAGAAGGGCGACTTTCCATGTGAGGTATTTCAATTCAGCTTTATGAATGGGTTCAAATGGTCTTTTCATGAGTTGAGCAAGAACCACGTTTAAATTCCATTCCGGTGGGGGTGCTCGCACTGGAGGGAAAGCAGGGAACAGCCCCTTCATGAATTGTTTGATAAGGCTTGAGGCATAAAGAGAAGTTCCACTGGAAGCTCTTCTATAGCGAGAGATGGAAGCCAGATGCACCTTACCGGAAGAGAAGGCTAAACCTGATTTTGCCAAAGAGAGAAGATATGGTAAAATCTGTTGCGGGGATATTTGAAATGGCACCAAACACAGAATCTCTTCCATTTAAGTTTATACGTCTTGGTGCTGTCCGCTCTCGATTTTAAGAGAATATCTCTACACTCTTGAGAAATGCTCATGTCTTTAAACTCCAAGAATTCAGGAGCCAGGCGTGTAAATGCAAAGACTCCAGATTCGGATGGTGCACTTGACCGTTGTCCCTGGACAAAAGAGGAGGAAGCAGCTGCAGACGAATAGGTCTTGTTTCTGAGAAGTGAAGAAGTTCCGGAAAACAATGTTGCCTGGGCCACCTGGGTGCGATGAGAATCAGGCGACATCCTTCCAGTTTCATTTTGGTCAATACTATGGGGCTCAATGGGATGGGGGAAAAGCATAGGCATATATCCCTGACCATCGCATCCAAAGGACATTGCCCTGAGACCCCGGGAGGGGGTACCTGCTGGCATAGGACCGGCATTTGGTGTTGATGTTCGTAGCAAACAGGTCCAGAGCTGTATTCCCCCATAGAGCAAATACTCCATCCAACTGGAATTGATTGAGTTCCCATTCATGGCAATTGTCTGTAGCTCTGCTGAGAGCATCGGACAGCGTGCTGTGTAGACCTGGAACATGCTTTGCTTTGAGAGAGATCCCGTTCTCTGTTGCCCAGCTCCACAGTTCCTGCGCTTCTAGAGAAAGCGTGAGAGATTTTGTTCCTCCCTGTTTGTTTATGTAGAACATACTGGTCGTGTTGTCTGTACGGACCAGTACGGAGGCGCCTGCTATCCTCGGCAGGAAAGCATGTAAGGAGAGGAATATGGCCTTCAACTCCAGGCTGTTGATATGACTTTGTTTTTGAGAATTGGACCATTTGCTTTGAATTTGAAGGTCCTGCAAATGGCCTCCCCAGCCGTCCATGGAGGCATCCTTTGTCAGGATGAAATCTGGTATGTCTTGTAAGAAAGTCAACCCTTTTGAAAGGTTTGGGGTGTGGTACCACCATTTCATTGCTATCTTCATGGCCAGAGTAACGTGAATGATGTCTTCGAAAGATCCCGATGCTTGAAGCCATTGTTTTTGTAATTCTTCCTGGAGAGGTCTCATTTTGAGTCTGGCCAAGGGAACCAAGTTGGTCGCTGAAGAGCACATCCCTAGCAGCGACTTGTATTTCCTTACTGAAATTGACTTTTTTCTTGATACGGCCATAGCCAAAAGATGTAGTCGGGTTTGACGTTCTTCCGACAAGAATGCTTTGCATTGGATTGTGTCCAATCTGGCTCCCAGGAATGGTACTATTCGACTGGGAATGAAAGAGGACTTTGTGACGTTGACTGTCAACCCTAGTTTGCTGAACAGTTGTAAACAAGCGTTGGTGGTTCTGGATGCTTGCTTTGCCGTAGAAGCCTTTAACAGCCAGTTGTCCAAGTATGGGAATACTTGATGGCCTTGAGAACGTAGAGCTGCCGCCACAGGTGCCAGGTATTTTGTAAATATCCTGGGTGCTGATTTGAGGCTGAAAGGGAGAACCTTGAATTGGTAGTGGGTACCAGCCACAGCGAATCTGAGGAATTTTCGATGCTTCCGATGAACAGGGATGTGGAAATATGCGTCTTCCAAGTCGAGGGAGGTCATGAAATCTCCTTTGTTGAGACGTCGTAAGATCTCGGTCAAAGTTACCATCCTGAAAGTTTGTTTACTTAGGAACTTGTTTAACTTTCTGAGATCCAAAATTGGTCTCCAATCCCCTGACTTTTTCATAATCAAGAAGAAACGGGAGTAGAAACTTTGCCCTCTTTGCAGAGCTGGAACTTTCTCTATGGCTCCTTTTGCGAGCATAATCTTCGTTTCCTTCTGCAATAAGTGAAGACGAGGGGGAGGGGTTCCCCTGGGTGGCGTAGTTGGAGGTTTTTTTATGAACTCCAGTGTGTGACCGAAGGCGATCAAATCCAATACCCAACGGTCCGATGTTATACTCTCCCATTGCTGGAGGAAACTGGATATCTTTGCACACACAGGAGGGGAAGGTGAGGGGGAAGCTGGTACCCTGGTAAAATCACTGTTTTCTTCTATTGTCCCTGCCTTGGGTCGATGTTCTCTTTCAGCCCCCTTGGCGAGAGAAACCAGCCGTAGCTGGTTGACGGTAGGCAGCAAGTTGATAGGATGGTAGGGTCCCAGCCAATACATAAAAAACATTTTCCCATGGATTCCTGCTTACACCCTTCCTTATCAGTGGGCGCAGTACACTGAGTGGAAGGGTTTGTAGACCTCCATTGCACAGTAGCAGTAACGACAAAATGAGTCCTGAGCTGATTTAAAAATCAAGTTGGTGCTAAGCTAGTGGCCATATATTTTTTCTTCTCTCTGGATAGATTGACAGTTGCTGTTGCTGCTCCTGCATTGTGACCACACCTTCTTCTCAGAGATGTTCTAAAATAAGAATAGATCTAGCACTTCTTTGAACTTTTCCTTTAAAATCAAAGAGAAAATATGTCTTCTTCCACAGCAGAAGTCGGGAGATTAAAATGATGCGATGCTTTCACAACTAGTGTATGGCACTTTCCTATATTGTCTAGGGGAGAGTCCTTGGTTTAATTTCGGAGATTGCATTTTCAGGAATTACAAAATCATTCCAATCCAAATCTCTGGTCGGAGTTACTGAATTCGAGTCCAATAGTTGCAATCCTTTATTTCGGTTAAATAAACCATAAAAGGTACAATTTTAACAATTTAAAAAACAATATAATAAAACGTACAATTTCATTGTGCAACACGATTTCAAGGTAAAACTTTGTTGTGAAGTAAATTTTGGTCGAGCAATACAATACTCATCATGCATTTTTGTTTTTTTCCTTTTTAAGATCCATAATATTATAAAAGGATAAAAGAGATTCAGTAAAAGCACCACAAAAATAAGTATGATTTATAAACAAGGCAAATCGACCCCTAGCTAAAACGGAATACATGAAAGTGCTATTTTTAGACACCATTTGACCTAATATACCATATTGCAGACAAGTATCTAGCAATTGAATACACCACACAGTCTCTGGTGTTGGTTTTACATATTCTAAGAGCCGTGTCGATCCCTAAGCCCAAGAAGTTTGCAGTGGGGAGTAATCCATCATGAACGTTGTTTACCATATGCCTTACAAAAGAATAGCACGTTTTCGATATTCTCTGGGACTAAATAACCAATTGGGCACAGGTTTGTTATGTCTCCCTTTTTCAACCAGGAATAGGTAAAAGAAGCCAGAGGTAGTATACCCAATCTGAATTTAACATAAAGTGCTTGTGTGGCAGGGTTGGTAACCATATTCAGATATTGCTCATATTCAGGTGCACATTTAAACATCAGGAAGGAATCTACCAGGGTTCCAGGAGAAGCCGCAGAGAGTTTTACGCCTATTACATAATTCCAGTAGGACGTTTTCAGCTTCTCCCTAGTACCTTTTGGGTAGCGCAAAAGGCTGTAGCCAGAAACCTTCCAATCCCAACTTAAATAGTCAAATGCGCAAGCCAAGGGATCTTTCTAGCATGGTGGCCATCAAGTATAATTCTGATACAGTCCCTGTAGGGACCTAGATCCTCATCAGTCCAGAGCCTTATCCAATATTGGATAGGTCTCAACAAAGCAGTGTCACTGAATTGTTATATGTGGCTCTCATAGACAGCCTCCATCATTTATTTCAGTTTCTGAATCTCATAACCCACTGCTATAACATAGCAACAGTTGATAACAAAACTGGTCACCCACTGTTGTGATGTCATGAAGGCCTTCCAGGCCAGGCTGGCAGGCCTCGCTGAGAGAGTGTCACTGTACCTCTTATGGTCTGCTTTGACTTAAAGCAGAAAGCTGGGGGTTGATCAAGGACGGGAAGTTTTTTTTTTTTTAACCTTTGGGACAGTGAAACATAACAGAGCCCCTGTTATGCATAGCTCCTCCATTACTCCTCTGCCACTGCGTAGATGATTTTAGGGTCCATACATAACATAAAATTACAGATGGGTAAAACGTAAATTACAGGGATGTTTTTCACCTCGGGGTTCTGACTGACATCATAGACAATTTGAGCTTTGCTCTTGTTGTCTATTTGATGTCACTCAGAACCCCAAGGTGAAGAACATCCCGAAATTCACTGTTACCCATCTATAATTCTATATGTACTGAGTGGATGTATTTGCATCAGCATCATAATCATCAAAACGTGGAGATGTACCACCATCATAATCATCTGCATAATCAAGAGGTCCTGTTGCCCCTTAATGTTCTTCATCTGAAGCTGAAACCTTCCCATCTATGGCATAAGACAATACTATAGAAGAGGAAGAAAGATGTAAATCAAATGTCAAAATTGTCAAATGAGGCCATGAAACCTTCTAAATTACAAAGACACTTGGAAACTAAGCATAAAGAACATGCGACTAAATCCATAGAATTCTTCAAGAATAAAGAGCAAGAGCTCCTAAAAAGTAGAAAAATAATTAAGAAAACTGCAACAGGATCTGTTAATGAAAATGCTCTGAAAGTTTCATATGAAGTGTCCATGCTCATAGCAAAAGCTGGAAAACCTCATACAATTGCTGAAGAACTAATAGTACCTGCTGCTAAAGCCATGGTGACAGAAATGGTTGGAGAAAAAGCAGCAAAAGATTTAAATTTGGTGCTATTATCTCACAAACCCTGTGAAAAAGCGAATTGACAAAATTTCAGACAACATAAAGGAACAGCTGATCGAAAGAATTTGTAAAAGTCTGCATTATAGCCTACAAGTAGATGAAAGTACGGACATAGCAAATAAATCTCATCTCCTGTGTTACGTTAGATGCGATTTTGAGGGGAACATTTTTGAAGATTTACTGTTCTGCCGCTATTTGATACATACCACTTCTGAAGAGGTCTTCAGCAGTTTCAATGACTTTCTGACATCAAATGGAATTCAGTGGTCCAAATGCATAGGAATCAGCACAGATGGGGCACGTGCCATGTCTGGGAGACTAACTGGACTTGTAGCACGAATAAGGAAATTAACCCTTCAGTTGTATGGTATCATTGTTGCATTCATCGAGAAGCATTAGCCACTAAGAAGATACCAGAGGAATTAAAAAGGTCTTGAATGAGTCAGTCAAAATTGTAAATTTTATCAAAGCTAGGTCACTAAATTCAAGGCTTTTGAACAGCTTTGTCAGTCCATGGATAGTGATCATCATCAGCTTTTGCTGCATACAGAAGTCCAATGGCTGTCACGTGGTAAAGTTTTGTCTCTGCTTTTTGAATTAAGAGATGAAATCAGAGTTTTCGTCACTGAACTGGAATCTCCATTTGCACTTGATGAGCGCTTACATGACTAAACTTGGTTAGCTATGCTGGCATATGTGGCAGACATCTTCACCCATTAAAAATGCACTCAATTTGAGTATACAAGGAGTAGGTATCACAATTTGTAATGTTGAAGACAAGATTGAGGCAATGATAAAAACGTTAGACTTATGGGCTCGTCGCTTAACACAAAGAAATTTTGATTCTTTTCAGAACCTGAAGACATTCTTGGAATCTGCTGATGATGAATTATCGAACAAAGTCTTAGAAATTTTTATCCAGCATCTACAAGATATGCCGTGTAGTTTTCGTCAGTACTTTCCACTTCCGGATGAAAGCAAAAACTGGATTAAAGATCTTTTTAATGTAGATATTGATAATTTAATGGGGCTGACAGCATCTGAAGAAAACGGTTTGATTGAAATCTCTACAGATAGTGCACTTAAACTTCAATTCAAGGAAAAGTCTCTGAGTCTGACAAATTTTGGCTGCAGAAGTACGAACAGATTATCCTGAATTATCGTACAAGGCACTAAGGTTTTACTTCCTTTCCCACCACATATTTATGTGAGAAGGCTTTCTCAAATCTTATGTACCTTAAAAATAAGAACAGAAATCGCTTGCAAAATGTAGAATCTGACCTAAGGATTCAACTTTCCAAAATAAAACCAAACATTGAAAAGTTAGTCGCCGAGATGCAGCACCATCCTTCCCATTAAAATGTTTTGATTTTTGCATATTTTTCAATATAAAATAATAAAAGCTTTAGTAATGCAAGTATTTGTTTGGTGTGTACTTGTTTGTGTATTTTTTGCGAATTACTGTTTTAATTTTTTGAAATTTAAATTGTAGAAATTGCTTGGGGGTCCCCGGCCTCCAGTAGTGATTCAGTGCAGGTCCTCAGGAGTCAAAAGTTTGGGAACCACTGATGTAAATAATCCTATAATAGAATTGTAATGGAAAAGCATGTGTACAGCTGAAAGAGATCTCAAGTAACTTCAGATTTCAATTAGCGCATTTTAACTTTTTACATCACACTTATTTGGATCCAATTAAAGTAAAGAACATCTACCCAGAAAGATCATCCTCCTGTCCAAGAAGTCTCATTCATGACGATTTCATTCATGCACATGAATTGTGACAGGGCTGTGCTCAGTAACAGCCCTGTAAATGCCTACTAAGTATAGTCCCCAAACTGGAAAAACTATAATAACACTATAAGACACAAGTTTGCTAATTTAGGTCTAGTACTCGCTAAACGACGAGTAGCCATACATTGGTTGCAACCTGGGGACTGGACAGTTAAACATGGGAGAAAGACATGATTCAATGGGACATAGCTGAAGAAACGTGACTGAGAAATGTTAGAAAAGATAATACATTAGAATATAGCCAAGTGAACAGCTATGGACTAAATGGGCTCACTTATAAAAACATATCAGAAGATAGGAGGTCCCAAAAAATCTATTGTTGTGACATATATATACGTGATCTATATGCTATGTATGACCACTATAGATGTAGTAGTATAAATGTATGTATGGATGGGGGGAGGGGACAGGACAAGCAATTTAAATCGTAGTACTGCTCAGAGAATATCACAACCTAAGATAAATATGTCAAAATAAACATGTTGGTGCCGTTAACCCCAAGAGGTAATTATTTTGTTCTGCGTTCCAAAAACCAAAATTAAATGATTATAAACAAAGAAACAAATACATTAATGTGGGACTGTAGGTCATATCTAAACGTCATGCATGTTCTCTATCCTCTGCTTCCTCTTCTAAGTCCAGAATGTGGACTGGTAGCTACAGTGTGGCCTTCTGCAGAAGAGATAATGGATGGTGTAAGGCCCTCAGGAGCTCAAAAGAGAATGAGACTTTGGTCCCATGAATAACCAACCCACAACTTGATTTCTCTATCATCAACTGTGTTGTCTGCGATAAAGCAATCGATGAGGGCAAGACTAGGGCAGCCACAAATAGAGTTGTTGAGAGCAGTTCCCGAAAACCAAATAGGCAAAGTAGACACCCGCCTATGGGCCCCACTCCATTCAGGGGCCCTGCGACAACGGATCAAAATAATATTGACGTGAGCTTGAAAGAAAATACCAATCAAGCTTTATTAAATTGTTTCCAATTCATTTTTATTTAATAAAAGTAATAATTGTTAATGTTAAGTTTTGTGTAATAAAATTGGTTTATTACAATTTTTGGTTGGTAAAATTAAAAACTTATTAGTAGATAATTTGCAAGGGGGCCCCCGAAATTTTGACTGCCTAGGGGCCTCCACAGGGTTTGATCTGGCACTGGTTGAGAGTGTCTCTGATGGTGGAGCTCCCACTGACCAAGCTGCTGGGGGCGCAACTTCTCTAGTCAACAGATATTCAGCAGTCGGTAAGGGGTGCCGATGTTTGATGTTAAATAAAAAGGTGCTGGCACGCATTCTGCCACTGAGGGACTTATTACCCTCATCAGCGAGGAAAATTATGCACCTTTCTTTGATGACACTTTTGGTTACCCAGGAGGCTTTTGATGGTGGAGCGGGCAATGACAAGCTTGAGCTGCCTCTCTGGTCTGAAGTTGAATAGATGTAATTTTTGATGATTTTATGAGAAGCTCCTATAAGTGAGATTTGTTTCTCCTGAAAATAATATTTAGTTGGTGTCACCTTGGCAAATTCCAATTTTGACATCTCTTGATGCTTGCATTTTTGCTCCTTTATCTTAAAAATGATGGGAAAGCACTTTGCACAGAATTATCCCCTAAAGAGCCGATGTCTTTTTTATGCTCCTGCAGGAACAAGACTAGATGCCTGTTTCTGACATGCATCATCTTTGAAGTAAAAGTTTTAAAATTGTCACCGTTTGAAGCCTTCAGGGTACAGACAGCAGATGAACTCTAGATGGAATGACACGCAAAAATCTTCTTTTGGCCTCATATGGAGCAGGCCTTAAGAGTGACAATTTCTTCTTGAGAGCTTCAGCCATCACAAGTAAAAGATTTCACCTGATCTAGAGAAAAATTCAACCTGAACGCATAGACACTCCGGATCTCTCTCTGTGGACCCTATCATACTCGATGTGTAGCAGAACATGAGCTATAATAGCCTCTATGGGGAGTGCAGTACTTATCATTTGAGTAGTTTTCAGAGAGATGAAAGTGTTATTAAACAAACACCATTGTTTTGCATTTGTGTACCCTAACCTAGACGTGTATTAAGAGTCAGGCAGAGGCACAGAATGGTTAAAGTAAGAAAATGCCAACTTTCTAAAAGTTGCTATGAAGCAAGATGCACTCCTTTCCTTATGTGTCACACATAAGGAAAGGAGTACATCTTGCTTCATAGCAACTTGTTTTTCAATTCACTGTCCCACGCAAGTTTGCACCCTGCGGATAATTACGACTAAAATTCAAGAGAAGGAAATAAAGGCAATGAAGGAACTATCATTTCGAGGACGGCGTGTATAATGGACATACTCAGAAGGAATCTCATGCAATTCCAGTTTTTAATTAGTAAAAAGAAAGGAACACTCATAATACTGGACATTTAAATCCTGTTCTTAATGTGGATTCACTTCGTCATTTTTTCTTTTTGTGGATGTATTTAGAAATGTTTATGGATGTTTTTGTTTACAGGAATGTACTGATTGCATGATATGGTTTGTGTAATAAGATGGGTTGCATACATTCATGGGTGGTAATTAGTTTTCCGGTTTCGTTTAACAGTAGTTCGGGGTGGGCACGATTACATTGAGAGGGGAGCAATTGTTTCTTTAAGTTTCTTCAGGTTCTTAGCAGAAATCGGGACAAAGTCACGAGGTCAGGATAAGATCGGTTTAATTGGCTATAAATAGAGAGAGTTCAGGTGGATGAGCTTAGCAGTTGATGTGAAGACAAGAGAAGGAGAATACGCAGTTATCGCATAGGGAGAGAAAGTAGAGGAGGCGATAAGGTCACCGACCGTAGCATTTAAGGTAGAGTGTTTATCACCATGGGTTTGAGAAAGGTAGCTTTTTAATTAGGATTCAGGCTGGTAACAGGGAGGAGGAAAGGGTTTATGGTCTGGTAAAGGCAAGGATTTTGTGTACGAACAAGGATACGTTTTCTGCATTTATTAATTAGTTTAATGATAATATTGTTTGTTTCGTAATCACTAGTTTCAGGTATTTTTAAAGTAAAGGGAGACTGGAGTAAGTGTTGATGGGCATGTTTTTGATACATAGGGTGGGGTGTAATGATTGGAAATGTGATGGCTTAAAGGTATAAGCACAGAAGGGATTAATTAAATTATGTTTTGAACAGTAGGTTTAAATGTCGTTTTCTATCTTTTTCAGTTACCCCTGACGAAGGTCTAAAGAGAGGCCTAAATGCATTGGGTGGAAGTTTGTGCGGTTCTGGAGTATGAACTATATACCTCCACATGCTTAAGTTGAAGCCCGGATGGGCACGTTTAAGGCATCTGAAAATTAAATAATAAAATATCAATAAGAAATTCGCTGTCCTCGCAGTGTTTTTTAGTGACTTCTTGCGAGTGGACAAAATGTTGGATGAATTATGGACAAAACACTGGAGTACTAATTGTTTAAACTTGGTGAATGATATATTGGCTATATGACAGGGGAAAATCCCTTGCTTTGCAGTGCGACGGGGTGGCGCATAATGCACATGCCTTTTGGAACAACTTTCTAAAAGTGGCATTTTCAGACCTGCACTTCAAAAACTAACTTTACTTACACAAGAAGTAGCAATTGCTATCTCCTACTGTGGAGGAAGCAGATGTGACGTGTCGCAAAGCAGTCAGCGAGGAGGAGGAGGAGGCTGCACGGCTGTGTCAGGGGAGGGCTCCCGGCCACAAGTTGAGTCGAGCATGCCGAAAGGGAGGTTTGCCTGACCCCCTCAGGTCTCAGGGGGTGTCCAGCACGGAGTGCCACCAGGTGCCACTGAGCGATCAAGGCCTAGGCTCGGGCCAGGAAGTTCAGGAAGCCTGGAGACCAGAGCAGCTTGTCACGAAGTGAGCCCAAGGGAAGCATCGAGCCGGCTGCTCTGGTGCAGGTGTTGGCACTCCCCAATTAAAGCCCCAATTAAAATCTCACTTTGGCCCTCCCATCGAAGTTACGGTGAGTGGTGTGTGGCAAGTGGGAGCCACGAGGGTGCGTGGGGTTGTGAGGGAGAGCTGTGGTTAGTAACGCAGCCCTAGGTTGAGCCCTGAGAACTGCGGAAGTGGTCCGATCTAGAATCAGGTGAGGCTTGTGGTTCTAGGCGTGCTCTCGCTCCCCCCCCCATGCTACCTGGTCAAAGAAGGAAAGAGTACAAGCGGCACCAGGGGCAAAGAATATATAAAACAAAAACCAGGTAAACAAGAACACGAATTTGCAGGATTGCATGGCTGGAGGCAGCTTCTCGTTCTTTTTTGTTCAAAGTCACAACCATTTGCTAGGCATCTATAAGGCCATACGATTCACAAGGCCATAAGTGCAATAAGTGCGGAGCGCCAGCATGCCAGACAAGAATTGGAAAGGCACAAGGCACAAAGTAATAGGCTGGTTGTGTCGCAGATCGGCCTGAGATTGGTGGTCATGCGGTCTGGAAAATCTAGGTCCTGCGTTCAGACCGCCCAGAGGAAAAGAAAGCGGGATATTGCTTCACTGGAGACCCCACGACCGAACAGCGTTAAGAGGAAGATGTCGGCAAAGATCACTGCCGAGATTCCTGCTGGGGCTGGTCCCTCATCAGCCATTGATTCAATAAGTGAGTGTGCTCAGAGTAAAGCGGGCAATGATCACATCTGTATTGCAGCATGGCCTGAGCCAAGGAAATCAGACAAAAGTCACAAGAACCTGATTTCCGATTACTTTTCGCCCTTGTATGAAGAGGAAGGGTGAGGGCACTCTGCCCCCCTAGCCAGGGGTTTGAACCCCTAGAGGATAGCCGTACAAATATGGACAAGGGGCAGCTGTCATTACCACCACCCCATCATTATCCCCAGAGATTATTATCTCTAAAAGGATAAACCCCACTGCAGTGGCAACCCAAGCGTCAGCCTCAATCCCAACTTCAATAATGTCCCCGGGACCAGATTATCATACGGACCCTTAGATCACAGCACATGGGATCACCAGGGATCACAGCACATGGGATTTGAAGATACCATTTCAAATGATGCCTTCTCAGATGCCACAGATAAAACAGAAAATGGAGGTCATCAATATAATTTTAATTCAATCTTCAAATAATTCCCAGCCTTTAAAGATGAAGTCAGCGCACCTTAGTTGAACGCTCCCGCGAGAGGGGAAGTAGTGAGCCAATCAGAGCTGTGCTACATTAGTGATGCTGTGTTCAGCTCAAATACAGTAAAGGAAGCAGATACGCTGGATGCCCCATGAGCAGAAGGCCAAAGAACAGAGCACATAAGGAGAACAAAGAGTATAGAAGAGGCCACAACTGACTTCAACAGCTTCTGGGAGGCAGTACTAAACACAATGCAAGCGACAGTGGATGCACTGAATGATCACGCTAATAAAATGGATATATAGAAGTGGACCTGGAGAATCAAAATAGCCTGATTCAAAGAGTACAAACAAGAAAAGATGATGAATTTACAAATGTGATCATGAAAGGAAGTAATCAATATATTAGTACAATTACCAGCCTGGTGGCCAACTGCCCTCGGCAACCCTCCCACCCCCACAGACCATGCCCGAAACCTCGGCATCGTACTGGACTCCTCCCTCTCCATGACCCGACAGGTCAACGCCGTCACCTCCAGCTGCTTCAACACCCTCCGCATCCTCCGGAAGACCTTCAAATGGATCCCCCCCGAATCAAGGAAGACGGTCATCCACGCACTCATAACCAGCAGACTGGACTACGGAAACGCCCTGTACGCCAGAATCAACAAGTCTCTGCTCCGCAAACTCCAGACCATACAGAACACCGCAGCCAGACTCGTCCTCGGCATCCCTCGACATGAACTTATCACCCCACACCTGCGGAACCTCCACTGGCTCCCCGTTGAGAAGAGGGTTACTTTCAAGATATTCACCCACACCTACAAATGCCTCTACAACACTGGCCCCCAATACCTCAACGAGAGAATCTCCTTCCACATACCCAAGAGAAACCTCCAAACCAATGACCTCGCCGAAATCCCGCGCATCCGCAGACCCAGAACAGGTGGAAGAGCATTCTCCTACTTCACGGCCAAGGCCTGGAATGAGCTCCGGATCGACATCAGACGCGCCCCCTCCCTGAACATCTTCAGAAAGACACTCAAGACCTGGCTCTTCGACTGAACGGAGCTGCTTACTCCCCCTCACCCCCCCCCCCCAGCGCCTTGAGACTCTCACGGGTGAGTGTGCGCTTACAATTCCCCTGACTGATTGATTGATTGATTGATTGATACCAGTACTCTTGGAGGAAATGCTTGGAGAAATAAGGAATGTATCAAGTGCAACTATACAGACTACTGCGCAAGTAGGTGATACAAAGAAAGTCCACAGCGCTTGGGAGGGATGTGCATCAGAGGCAGAGCAGATTATGATGCCAACTACCCCACCCAATCATGACAAAACCATAAGAAATCCCCAAGCCAGTTCAAACATGCAAGGAGACAAGAAGCTCCTTAAAGACAGGAGAGTTCAGGAGCAGAAGCAAGGGCCAGAGCCACTGAGATGCCACCATCCAACAAACCAGCACCGCCACGCATGACCAAGTGGGAAAGAAAGAGTGCAAGGAAAGGCAGACATCAAGCTTACCCAGTGAGAACCTGTACGGGGCAAGTCCCAGGTGAACAAGACAATGAGGTCTCTGACCCTACGTTGATGGAGATCAAGCAAAGAGAATCAGAAGCTGAGCACCAAGAGCCTGGAGAGCACTGGGAAAAGGGGTTGCCTCCACAGCCCCCATGGCTCATCCGGCCGGTTATGGATGAAGAGGAACAGCAAGAGACTGTAAATGAGCCTAATGGTATCCCTAAAGATGACGCCGCTACAAAGGAGGAAGAGGCAGAACTTATCCCCGCAAATAGGAGACCTATTCAGCATAGTAGCACCCCCGGGAGGCTCACAAAATGGATGTTGTACATCAGAAATGAGTACCAGGGATGTCTGTTGCCAGCAGGGTTACGCCCCCGACCCAGGACAGGTCCAGGAGAACCGGTTAAGAAGTTGGCCCACCACATAACATTGGACTGCAGCCAAGGGGATAACGGTGCCGGACCGCAAATGAAGGAGAACACAGGATCTAGTCCTGGTTCTAGGCTGACCTGCGGCTTGTGCAGGAGTCAACCAGAGGAGCGGCTGGTGCATCATGCGATGACTTCGTACACCCAAGAGGGGGAAACACAAAAGAAGAGAACATATGCCCCTTCGGAAAGACCTTAGAGAATGTTAAGGCTTCTGCTGTCTACACAGGGCAAAAAGCAAGCCTATTATAGATCCCCGAATACAGATCTAGAGGACCCCATGACATTTTAAATCACTCAGACATATTGGAACTAATCAAGGGCTTGGTGGGCCTAGCGGAAGTTGAATCGAAAGGCATCTTCGCCTTCAAATGCCTGGCACTTCGCCGAAAGCAAGTATCTGAACCCACAATGGTAAGATTACAATCTACCCTTATTCGTACTATTTCAATACCAGCCACTCGTATGTATAGACACTGTTCTGATTGGGTGTATCCTTACAGATTCAATATCTACAGCTTTGGAAAAGCTCTACCGAACTAACAGTACTAGTTGTACTCCCTACCAATTAGAAGGAGTACCGACCATAAGGCACAAAGCTGTGTGCTCAGGTATATGCTGTAACAAGCTTTTAAGTACTGTTTTTATTTTTCACAGACACATTTTCTCCATGAATATAGGGACTCAGTGTTTCTAACTCACAAGTGGTATTTTGGAGATATGGGATCTATCACTGTCCTCCTCAATTGATATCTTCTCTAACACCTTTTGGACACTTGCCACTGGGTAGCACAGTTTGTTTGTACAAAAACGTATGCACAAGCCTGTTAATTAAATTCTCACTATTGGGCTTTTAGACTTAGCATTACGGGCGGGAATCACTTGTAAAAATTAGCAGTGGCGTTCATAAAAGATTAAATTTACCTTGATCAAGTATTACAAAATCTTTTTTTTTTTTATTATTATTCTTGCAGAAAACCCTGGGTTTTTTTTCACCCCTCAGATCACCCATTGGAATTAGTGGTCCTGACGAAGGTGGCCATGATCCACCGAAACGTGCGTTGACCTGCACCAAGGGAGTTCGACGAGACCTTTAATATCAATGGACAAATGTATCAACTCAGTACAACCATAGAACTGAACAGGAATTAGGATAAGATCCGTAGTCCCTTGGTTATAACACACCTTGTTTTGTGTATGTATGTTGGGTATAAGTGGAGTGAGTATGTTTGTGCTGTATGAATGACGGATGTTAGCTCCTGGGGTCTTTCTGGTAACATCATATGGATATGCTCTATAAAAGGCCTATTGTTCTAACTAATTGAGCTTGGATGCATCCACTTTTGCTTGCAGTTATTGTCATTTAACAAGAAAATATTTCTTTTCTGTATGCTTGTAAATAATAAGTGTTTATGTATATTTTTTAAATCAATGATTATATGATAAAAAAAGTATGATGAATATATATGGTTCAAAAAAACAAAAAAAGAAAAATAAATAATTTTGATATTTTCATATCTTTGTGTCCACATGTCTGGTTCATGAGATTGACATGCCCGCCAGTTTGAGTCCTTGTGGACCGCCTTCCAAAGAGATATAGGTCAGACAAGAGTGTTCTTTTATACATTGATCCCTTTTTCCCCCTTACTCTTGGACCTTTAAAGTAATTTTAGGGGGTACCTTTGTTCTTTACATCTGAACCCACAATGGTCATGTTTAACTGCCCACAGATCCAGGCTAAAGGCATGGCTTCTAAGGAGCTGTTAAAGAGCTGGGGCATAAAAATAGGGCACTTCCAGGAGGGTTATTACCCTCCCCTGCTCTTACCACCAAACCAACCTGCATGGGACAGTGGAATTCATACAACACCCTTCCTGAAACAAAAAAGGGCTGGATCCAACAGGTACGCTCAATTCTAAATGGTGCTGTGGGTTGGTCATTGTCCACGAAAGTCTCAAGGCTGATGATACAAGCAGCAATGGCACATGCAGAGGAAGGTGCTGGGTCTAGACAAGTTATCAAATTGGGTGAAATGGACAACTGGGGTGGCTACCATCGGTTCTATCAGCGGAGGGCCACGAAGACTGAAACGAGAAACCCATGGGGTATAACACAAAAAAGCATGGCAAGCTGAATATTTGTGCTTGGAATCTGGGAGGACTTGCCTCGGAAACTGACGATGCTTCAATGTCGGAATACTTCAAGAAGTTTGATATAATTGCAGTACAGACACATGGGCACAATCCAGCATCCCGTTAATTGGGTTCATTGACTACAATAGATGGGCATGTAAAAGTAGCACCCACAGAAGATCACAAGGTGGGCTAACAACCTACGTGAATTCTAAGCTCACCGCAAAGGTTTTAATGCTGGATATAAATGAATCCTGGTTACTAGTGCTACGCCTGGATGAGTGGGCAAAGTAGTTCATAACTCCACTGGTCCCGGATTGATATTTATATTTACCCAAGAGAAAAACTAAAGATAGTGGAGAAGCTGATTGTTAGAAAGTTATCCATTTGACCTCTTCAACCACACTTTTTGCTGAATGATACTGGCGGTAACTGACTCCTTACCCTGGGCTCAGCAAGCCAGGTCCAGGGCTATGTGTAAAAAGGTATGTAATAGGGTACACTTACAATTGGCAATGACAGACCCTATAAGTCCCTAGTAGATAATAGGGCCAGGGAGTGCAATCTGCCTATAAGACCCTAGTATATAATGGGGCATGGAGATTTAGAGGCCCAGCAGATTCCCTGCACTTGCATGTGTGCGCTGCTGTGAGCCTGCTGTCCTTTTAAAGGCAGTCCTGCCTTGCAACCTGTCTTTAAAAATAAATTCTCACAATTGGTATTGCAGACCCTATAAGTCTCTGGTATATATTAGGGCTGGGGGTTCAAACTGCCTATAAGCCCCTAGCATGTAATAGGGTTTGGACGTTTAGAGGCCCAGCAGATTTACTGTACTTGCATGTGTGCACTGCTGAGTGCCTGCTGTCATTTTAAAGCTGGCTTTGCAGACTGTCTTTAAAAGTAAATTGTGTGCAAAGTCGACTTTGGTGGTATTGGCACTTGAAATGTGAAAATCTACCTTGTTTTTTACATATTAGGCATCACCAGGTCTCCCCTAGGTGTCCCGGGGTGGGGGGCCATGTAACTATAATCGGGAACCTTATACAATATGTTTTATGTGCCCTGGTAAGGAAAAACTGCACATTTATTTTCCCCCCATTGAAGATATTTAGCTCCATAGGCTAACATTGCAATATTTTATTTAGGTATAGCTATTGCTAGGAAAGGAGCCAAAATTTAATTTAAAGACTTAAAAGATTGGTATTGATAAAGGTAACAACGTGCCACTGCTGAATTTATCATAGCTGGTACAGAAGAGAAGTTATAGAACTTTCTCTTCTGTAAGTCAAAATCCAGCCTTCTAGTGGTCTCTGCTGATTGGTCAGCCTTAACAGACTTAGCCAGGCTGCTCTGATTAGGTGATAAGTGGCCTGGCCGGAGAAGAGGCTATCTGATGGAGAAAGCTCTGAAGCTAAGGAGGATGGGTCATGCAGAGGGGGCTGGGTAAATCAAACTGAGCTCAAAGAGAGAGGCGTACCTACCCCCACATCCAGTGCCCCAGTCAGATGGCAGGGTTAGGACAGGAATTTGCAGATGTCAGGTGAAGGACAGCTAATGCAAATGAGCCACACTGTGGGTTAGTTTAGCAGGCTCTTACTTCTGTGGGGAGAAATCATCCACGGTGAATTTTGGAAGTGCAGTGCTTTGTAGGACAAGAAGATGCCACACTTTGGAGGAAGTTGTCATGCTTTGGGGTGAGGATTAGACGAAACTGTTCTGATAAAAGGGATTATCAGTTTCATGCTACGAATTTGATGAATGAACTTAAAGAGCGGGGTTATCCCAAGAAATTACTCAAACATTCCATGAAAAGAGCGTGGTGGATACCACGGGAAGAACTATTGAGAAAAAAAGACAACTCACAGATTGAACGTCTTGTCTGTGTTTCAACTTTCTGTACAAAATCCAATCAACTGAAAAAAATTATAAATCAAACTTGGCATTTGATCTCAAAATTGGATGAGGCTTTCAGGAAACCACTATTCGCTTTCAAAAAAGAAAAAAGTATTGGAAAACAAATTGTCCGTGCAGCACTCCCTACACCTTCAATAAAAACTACTATACGACAATTTTTGAATTTACCACCAATTCAGGGTCATCGGAAATGTGGAACTTGTTTATGTTGCAGTCAAACCATAGAGGGGTGTTTGTTTTCACATAAGAATGTGTCCTGGAAACACAATACATTCACCAACTGCAAAACTAGGAACGTGGTCTACAGCATACTGTGCCCGTGCAACAAGTTGTATATTGGGAAGACTAATCAAGAAGTGCGTCAGAGAATCACTCACCACAAGTCTAAGATCCATAAAAAGATAGTGACTGCTCCATTTGTCAATCATTGGATTAATGAAAATCACCTAGAAAAGGACTTACAGTGGACGATTATATCATCAGTAGATCATGACAGTCGTGGTGTTAATGTTGAAAGGATATTGAATCAGAGGGAAGCTTTTTTAATAATATAATTCAATACCGTAGTGGACGGTTTGAATGAAATGACAGAATTGCAAAATCTGTGAGTACAGGCAGTACCAAAGATGACACACAGGATTTCCCCCTCTTTGAGATTATCCATATGCCCACTTGATTAAATTCCAATTTGGGGTTAAAACCGATTGTATCAATAAACTTCAACCCACAGAATTCTCATTGTTTTAGAATTTTCGTGCATGAGCATCTAAAGACGTGAACCCTCGGGCTGTGAGTAACTTCCCATTTTAAAAGGAATCCGATGAGTGTTGTCTTTGAAAAAATAAATAAAGATTCACTATAAACAATCTTCGGTACCGAGTGCACTACTCAAGAGCAACTCGGAAGTGAAACATCAAAGATGTGGACAACCGGCTCTGCAGTTACATAACCCGGAAGTGATAAAAAAACGGAATTCGTACGAAGCGCGTCAAGCTGTTGGACTCGTAAACCGGAGTCAGACCGATACGGACTAGGGCCGTTCAGCTACGTAGGATAAATTTGACAGCTCACAAGGTAGGCAGAAGAAAGTTTAGATGCCCGGAACGAGCGAGCCGTTTGTACATCGGTTTAAAAGTACATCGTTGTTGGGGAGGTCTTCAAATCTAGAGAGGGATGTATTGGCCACACTTTTTCGGAGACTAAAACTAAGTACTGCTTCTTTTGTTTGGTCTAGGTGAATTGGATTCGTGGAATGAACATTGGAATAATGATGGCCATAGAGAAGCATGTTAGTGGATGTAAGTGGCTCTGAAGTCGATGAGGTATGACTATAGAATGTAGACATTGATGTCGGTCCATTATAATTAGTTGGGTCTTCCTCTTCTTTCCCCTTTTGTTTTGTTGATCGTCTCTAGAGCTTGAGAAAGGAGAGGCCGTACAGGAAGTGGTGTATACACCTTTGACAAAAAAGAAAGAGGGACTTGGGTGTGGTGTGAATGAATGGAAAATTGAATGAATGTGTAGAACAGTATGTTTGCTAATAAAGAATGGTATTTTATTATTTTTCAGCTCTTTTTGTTCTGAATCCTGAGGAGAACCCAATAAGACACCTGGACGGGTTTGAAACGCGTCAACAGTTTTTCTTTTTGCCAAACAAGTGTTTCGTGTAAATTATACCACTGTAGCTCTGTTAAAACGAAACTATAGAGATTCTGAAATGGTATAGAAATTAATCTATTTTTGGGCACAGTAGGGTCACTGTTTGGTGGAATGTCCTTGTAAAAGAAAGAAAATGTCTATAATTATTTTCTGTGAATGGTATTTTACAAGGGTTACAAATATAATTTTTGTATTGTTGTATTTATATATTTATCTGTACAGAACCAAAGAGAAAAACAAAACAGTGATGGGTCTGTTGTTCACAGTGCAATGTTTGTTAGAATTGTGATTTGTTCGTTGTTGTATGTCTAGTAAGTAAAGTCTGTCTCTGTGTATTGTAAAGTCATTTATTTTGATGAAATGCAAAACATTGATGAGTATTGATGAAAATAATGTTTCCCAAAACAGATTGAAAATTGAAAAAGATGGTCTGAATACATTTAAAGGATCATAGGAATTCGAATGTGTGATCTTTATGGAGCATGATTGAGTGAAAGAGTATCAGTATTGGCAGTTGTTCTGTTGATTTACATATTATATATGGCCTAGCCTTACTGATTATGGGCCAAACCCTTGATAGGTTATTGGGGTGGCACCCAGCATCTCACTGGACAGAGGTGCCCCCCTGCTTGTCGTCCCAGAACACTGAAAAAATATGTGAGAGCTGCATAGTCTCCCAGATCTGCTGCCTGAAATGGAAATGGACTGCCCTGCTGGAATCTAGATTTGCATGCAAAGGCTACAGGTTAACAGAGCCCCCCTGCATCATCGCCACCAAGAGTCCCCATCCTGGAGTGCGTCAGGTGGACTTTTAAGGATTTGGCCAGGTGCATTGTGGGGATTGTAGTTCATCCCAGAGACCATTTAGGAGATTCCAGACCTTTGGCTTGGTGATTTGGACACTTTGAACCTACAAGGAGACCTTCAGGAAGCACCTCCTGAAGTTTGGAGAACTTTTGTGAAAAAGCTCCATGAGGTGACCGACCCCACCTTGAGAGGCAATCAATCAATCAATCAATCAGGGGTTTGTTAAAGCGCGACTACTCACCCGTAAGGGTCTCAAGGCGCTAGGGGTGGGGCCTTCAACCACGACCAAGCCAGGATTTCAGGTTTGTCCCGCTGAAAGCTCCAGAGCTCCAGACTTCCAGGATTTGACTGGGCCTCGTGGAAAGTCAAACTGGTGAACCTTCCCCAATCCCGGCCTGCTGTGGAGGGTCGAACGGCATCTGAAGAAAAAGCTCCAGAAAAGTTACTAAGTGTGAAGGTAAAATTTTGACCGGGGCCTCCCGCTTTGTGTATGTGACCAGGTCTCCATCACAGTCGGCTTCAAACTTTGACTTTATCCCAGTAATGCGCGACCCGATGTCCCAGAGTAGTGCTATATGTTTTTAAGCACTATAAAGTGGTTAATCTTTAAACATTCATATCTCTAATTCCCTACATTGGATCTTTGATGTTTTGGTGCCTATTTGGTCATAAAAATATTTCTTATTTTTATTATTTATAAGTTTTATATAGCGCTAGCTAGACCCAAAGGTATCAGAGCGCTTTACATAAAAAGAAATAGCATAACGTATCTTTACACAAGATGCATAAAATGAGAAATTGACTAACGTATCTCTGCGTAGGATGCTCGACACATAGATTCAAGAGCAAGCGTAAAATAAAGATGAAGAGGGTCGGTAAGCAGGAAAGGTGTGATTACAGTATGAGGATTAGTTTAGGACAGCCTAAATTAAAGAAGTGACTAACATATTATACAGCTGAAACAGTCAAATAATCAACTGTCACAAACGGTCGAGTCTTGGAGAGAGTGAGAAATTGGAGCCTACTTCGGTTTGCATGGTCGGAAGATATTTATTGACGAGAAGGAGTTTCAGGTTCCTATTAAAGAAGGGGAAGGAAGGGTTGCAACAGAGGTTCCCAGGGAGAGAGTTCCATATCCTGGATTCATTTCCAGAAAAAGAGTGAGTCTGAGTGGTTTTCCTCTTCAGTTTCGGACGAACAAGAAGAGAGTTGGAGCTTCTCAGAGTTCCGGTTCTTCCAGCTGTCGTACGTTTATTGTCTAGATAGTTCGGGGTATGTGTGTGGGGGGCTTTGTGTGTGATGCAGGCGGTCTTGAAAATACATCTTCCTTCAATGGGAAGAAAGTTGAGGGACTTGAGGGCTGGAGTGATGTGTTCAAATCGTTTAACACCAGTTATGAGTCGGGCCGCTGTGTTCTTAGGGGGGTTAGGTGAATTTTTGGCGTCCCTGTGAAGATGGCGTTCCCATAGTCAATTTTAGAGAGGACTGCAGATTGTACTACCGTCTTGAAATCGTGGGGGGAATGAAAGGTTTAATTTTCTGTAGGTGCTTTAAAGAGTAAAGTGCTCCTTTGGCTGAGTTTTTTATGTGAACTTTCATTGTCAAGTTCTTGTCCAGGGTGATGCTTAAGGACTTTACTGAGTTGGACAGGGTGAGGGAGCAGTTTAGGGCATTCAGGTTCTTGAACCACTCTTGGATTGGTAGGTGGTTACTTTTCGGGGTGAACAGTATTAATTCCGTTTTGTTTGGATTCAACTTTTAGTGGTTCGAATTAAACCAAGTTTGTATTTTGGTTAGTGTGGCTTTGAGGTGTAGGATGTCACTAGGTGATTTGATTTTGTAGTAGAGTGCGTGTCATCAGTATATAGGTGATACTTGACCCCTGCTTGCTTCATGGTGATTGTAAGGGCTTCCATGAAGAGACTGAAGAGGGAAGGGGAGAGTATTGAGCCATGGGGAACACCAAGAGTAACTTGTGTGGGTTTGGAGAGGCAGGAGTTGATTTTAATTTG
The DNA here is from genome assembly GCA_963921515.1 of Calotriton arnoldi. NCBI lineage: Eukaryota > Metazoa > Chordata > Amphibia > Caudata > Salamandridae > Calotriton > Calotriton arnoldi. The sequence continues at coordinate 234,533 of CAWUFW010012848.1, read as the reverse complement.
TTGTGAACTATGCTGAAGGTAAGATGTGAACCATTTAAGTATAGTGCCATTGATACCAGAGCAGATCTTAAGTGTCTCAAGTAAAGCTGAGTAATTGACAGTGTCAAAAGCCGCTGATAAGTCAAGCAGGATGAGTAAACATGCTTCACCTTCATCTAAGGTTCTAAGGATGTCATCAGAGATATTGAACATGGCAGTTTCTGTGCTACAGCCTTGTGTGAATCCTGATTGGAAAGTATCATGGAGGTTGTAATCGTCTATATGTTGGTTAGGTTGTTGAAGAACGCACTTCTCCATGGTTTTGGCTAGGAACGGGAGGTTGGAGATAGTTCTGCGGTTGTTGAGATCATTAGGGTCGGCCCCTGGTTTTTGCTTATAGGTGTGATTTGTCCTAGTTGGAGGGAGTCAGGAACGGAGCCTGAGGCGAGGGATGAGTTGATGATTTTTGTCCAGAACTGGGCAATGATGTGGTTGAGGTTATGTACTATTGGGGACGGGAGGAGATCCGTAGTGTGGGAAGTAGACTTTAAGTTCGCAATTATAGTGAAGACTTCTTTTTCAGTCATGAGTTTGAAAATTGGTGTGGGATTTTTATTGTGTGTTGTGTCTTACTTATTTGATGTATTGGTGTTTTTAAATGCTTTACACTCTTGTCTCCTAAGTTAGACCTGACTGCTCATTGTCAGCTACCAAAGGTTGAGCAAGGGGCTAATTTACTGATACCTTTAATGGACCCCATACCGTGTTGGTGGCCTTATTCCTAGTGGTAGGTGCATACTTACCCCTACCAATAACCCACCTTCCAACACTGATTAATCTGCTCCTAGAGTGGAAAGTAGATAAACAGATGACAAATCTGGTAATCACCAGAGATTTTAACCTGAATCTTTTTAAAGATACACATGAGTTCGGTGATGAAGTGCTACAGGTTTTGCCAGCCCAAAGTTATCCTCCGCATAGATGATATGACAATCTTGTGAATCAGATGGCCTGGTAATGCTAAATGGACGCCTCCTGGGGGACATTCCACCTGCATTGATACGGCACTCCTGCAAAACGACTTCCTACCTTGATTATACGATGGTGAGTGCCTTTCTAATCAGTGGGATAGTTGATTTTAAAATTGATCATAGACCGGAAAGAGACCATCACCAACAAAACTTCTGGCTAAGTGCCGACACAACTGTTTTAGATCACGCTCGGATAGTGCAGGTAGAAGCTAACACTGAAAATCTAAAACACCTTAAATGGAGCCCGGATAATATTGAAGCCTTGGTAAGCAAAGCAGAGGGAATCTTGAAAGAAATATCAACCAGCGAACAGAACCCGATAAAGGTATGGGTGCGTCTCTCAGTGACCCGAGAAGTAGTGTATTCGACCAATAGCTCGAAGAATGGCACAAATATTACTCATAAAAGGTTCATCAACTGGAGAAAGCTGGTTCACCTCATCAGGTCCCGGATCAACAAAATGATTTGTCAACTGCGGCGCTCACTACAGGATTCAGCATTACTAAAGTGCCCACGATTGGAGTGTAGGAGATTAAAAAAAGTGGTATGGCTGCTAAAGAAAGAGAGGTCAGAAGCACTGTGGGCGAAGCTACTTTACTCCTCCGATCGAAACTATCACAGAAATTTTTGGAAACTAATCAACAAACTGACAAGGGTCCCAGGGAGGAAAACAATGCTAATATAAATGAGGAAGAAAGGATTAACTTGTTAAAAGCACATTATAAGGGAAGTATAGATGGCCCTTTCACCCCTGGTCGCAGTCCGGTTCTACCTGAAGAGGATCACAGTACAGGTCCACAGGAGATGGCAACCTTCAAAATGAATAGCAATGGCGCTAACAACATCTAAAACCATTCAACGGAGTCCTTGGGAAAAAAAAGAGAACTTATACCAACAGTGCACCCGGGCCCAATGGTATACCGACAGCGCTCCTGAAGCAAAATGTTACAACATGGGCTGATTGTCTGAATTTGATGTTTAAACAAATATTGTTGATGGAAAGCATCCCGGAAAGCTGGAGAGGCTCAGTGATCCACCCTACGTCAAGGGTGGGATAGACCCGTCCCCAAGTTATTATAGACTGATATCACGGCTTGATGTGGCCCTCAAATATTTTTCAATATTACTATTGCAAGACCTACAGAAGTGGGCAACGGAGGCAAGTAGGCTGCCAATGAATCAAACAGGGTTTTCCAAAAAGCAAGGAACCACCGCCAAATTGATGGCTGTGGGCCTCATAATGAAAAAGGCGTGTAAAACCTATTCATGTGTTTTGTGGTTTTTAAAGCGGCCTTTGACTGCATCCCTCGAGATTTGCTTTGGGAGAAACTACAATGCTGGGGAATTTCACAAAATCTGAGGGCGATTCAGTTATATACAAAAACCTGGGTAAAGATCAAGGTGGGGGACGGGCATTATTTGTTCAGAAAGATCAACACCTCCCTTGGACTGAAACAGGGATGTGTATTGGCACCGCTGTTAAACCTGTTTATCTCAGATCTCCCGCCGTCCCTAGCTCAAGTGGTGTCCCATGCACCGAGTCTCAGGACTCAACAGTGGAGTAACATCCTATATGCCCATGATTTACTGTTGTTAAGCAATACCCAAGAAGGCCTGCGAAGGCTGATCAATAGGCTCGCTGAGTACTCAGCAAACAATCAGTTGGAAATCAACCTTAAAAAGACCAAGGTTATAACCCTAAAACAACGAACAGCAAAAAAGGAGAAATGGTATCTAAATAGGTCCAACACTGATAAAGTTACAACCTACACGTACCAAGGGTTCAAACTGAACTCAAGGAGTTCCTTTGCCACACAAAAAAGCTATTATTGCAAAATCTGAAGTGTTAAATTTTGCCTTTTCTAATTTGAGTAAAAGTTTGTGGGGTCACAATTTAAAGGCATTGACAACAGTGATTAAATCAAAATTGATTCCAACTATATCATACGGAGGTCAGAGAATGTTGGGTGAAAATGCGGATTTGCTGGAGAAGCTTGTTATACAAATGTATAAATGAGTGTTTCAGATACCAAAGTCTGCCTCCCATACCCAAGTAAGATTGGAATTTGCCTTGATAAAACAAACACTAGCCAGACAAGCGGCTTTCTTCAAATGTTGTCATCGACTGCGGAGTGCCCCGGAGGGATCATTGGCTATTCTCTCCTGGGTGGAGATAAATCTGACAAGGGTGAAAGGTCGATTTGTCATATACCTACAGGAAAGTATTCCGGGGATTTCTTCACGGGCCGTCCGAGGCCCCAGGCAGCACAAGGCCGGCCTCTCTTTCCCGCTGCGCGGGATTTCTTCACGGGCCGTTCGAGGCCCCAGGCAGCACCAACCCTCTCTGCCTCCATTCCTGCTGGGGTAGGACTTGGTCCCCCAGCAGGCTCTTCACGCGGCGCAGCGGGTGACGTCACCCTCCCGAGGCCACAAGACTGGCCTCTCTCTCCCGCAGCATCGGATGCACGCGGGCGTGCCCGGGCCACGCCCTGAAGAGGCTGGGCCCTCCCTCTAACGTCTGAGATCCGGGGGAGATACCAAGGTACGGAGGAGGGTTGTTAGTATAGAAGAAAATCTGGATTTCATCTTTTAGCGCCGCATTTTATAAGGTACTGTTAAAACTCTTTTGATACATCTGCTGCCTTGTTATCTTTGAGTTGTGCTGAACGAAACCCGGCCCTTTAGTGAACATTGTTGGCCTGAAGAAAGAGTAGGAGCTTCTTTGTGAGTGTCTTTTTTTCAAAGAAGAGTGGCCTGAGAGTGGATAATCCTCGTTTGAATTGTCCTGGGGCGCTAGTAACAATTAACTACAAAATTTTGCTGTGCTATTTTTTTGTGCCTTCTTCCTTCTATTTAACCCTACGGCCTTCATATACAATATGGGTAAGCGCAAGGCCGGTGAGGCAGCTAAAAGCAAAACCTTGCCGAAAAAAACGAGGAGGATAGGGAAAGCGAAGGAAGGGCCCCCACCAAAATTACAAACACTGGCGGACATCGACCATTTAATTGAGGAAGTAGAACACCTTTTAAGTACAAATGAGAATAAGGGGAAGTGTCACCCACCGAAGGTCCCTGCTATGTTCAGGAGGAGAAAAAGCCACAGCCAGCCAGATGCAATTGTTGATCCACAAATGGCAAGTATTGATCCTAATGAAATCTTAGACCTTTCTGATAGCATGTCCGCTAGTAAAGATAAAGACAAAGCGAGTAGCCTTGAGGGAAAGTCTGACATTGGGTGTTCTTTATATCCTAAGATAAATATAATCACAAATGTTCCATGTCATAATCGCTTTGATATACTACAGCTGGAGGGCGAAACCCAAGGAACCTCAGTTTAACAAAACCCAACCTTAGAGAGGAATCAAGTCTTGCCTGCTAAGGTCATCACTAATACCCCCAATGAGAGTAATTACTTTAATATATTGGAAACCAAATTGGACCAACTCAAAAATCTAGTTATTATATTGTCAGCACAAGTGACCAAGGGGCATATTATCAACGGCCAGCGATAATTATCGCTGGCCGTGCTTAGCGATAATAGTCCTATCGCAGGCTATCTCTGGAAATTATCGCCCTGGTAGCGCGTTATTAACAACGCGTTTCTCCAGGGCGATAAAAATTCCAGAGATAGCGAGGTTATCGCCGTTTGCAGGGAACATCGCTGGTTTTCCAGCAATGTTCCCTGCAAACGGCGATAATCTGCTGATACGACCCTGTGGTCGTATCAGCAGAATCCACCCCTATGTTAGGGATGGCTAAGTCAGGATTTTAGCAGACGTTAGATTTTGGCGAAAATGGCCGTTTTAGCCAAAATCTAACCTCTGCTAAAATCATGTGGACTGCCTTGTAAATATCGCGATGTGAACATCAGCGATATTTGCAACGTAGTCCATCCGAGGTACGCCTAGTAACGCCCACTTTGCATCTCATTAGAGATGCAAAGATGGCGTTGGGAGAAAGAGCGATAATGCAAGGATTCACGCGATAGCGTGACCTTGCTGATTAGGCGATAAAATTATCGCCGCTTTTCGTCCGAAAACGGACGCTAAAGCGGCGATAATTGTTTATCGCCTCGTTGATAATATGCCCCCAAGTTGTTAAATAAAACCTGCTCCCATGACCAAGACGCTGATGGTAAAAGGGGAATACAAGAATCTGGGCCTGTATACCAGCTAAGTAATACCTCTAATATACCTATGAGTAATATACCGCCTCAGGTGACCATCACAAAATGTAATAAACCATCTCACGGAACAATGTCCGCCTCTGGAAAGCCACAAATTAGATTAAAACCGGTAGAATGCAAAAGCTCTGAACCTTTGTGCAACCTTTTCTGGGTACATAAAGAAAGATCCATTGTCTTCTAGTGCTTCAAATGGTAGTAGGAGTCATTACAATGAGGGGGGCCTAAATCAAGTTGACGCCCCTAGATCTTTCTACCCTTTGCATTCCTTGCAGCTGAGGAGATCATGGGACAAAAGCTACCCGGCACCGTCGCAGGAAACGGCAACCACTACTTCTTTTCAATCAATTTATATGAGACAGGTACCAAAGCTGAAGCCAAATTCCTATGAGGACACCGACGCTTTGACTAACAAAGTAATTCACTGGCTAAGGACTGAGCGGAATTGTCTTTCCGTGGTAAGATCTGACGTTGTGCACGTCAAGAGGTATGCGTCTAGCCAAGCAGTGTATGATCATATACAAGTTGTTGTAAAGTCAATTTTCTTGGCCAAAAGTCTCATCAACTTTGAACTGCGTACCAGCCACCTTAAAGGGAACAAACGATTGGGAATAAGACTGAAGGCATCACCCCCGCCAATTGACACCCAAAGGGAGCCTGTACCGGATCAAACTAATCTGGAAGAGGTTGATTGACTAATGTATAATCCCCAAATGACCCCATGTCAGCCTCCCCGATATGCACCAGATGAAATATCTGTTTTACATCCGAATATACTGGAAGTGGGTTGCATGCAGGGGGTCAACGAAGGGTTCAATACAACTGCTAATGAGGTAATTGAATCATATGTAAATTATGTTACAGATAACAACATTGAACTCGTGGATGGTGCTAAGGCAATTAGAACCAATATACCTTATTTAGAGAGGAGTTGTGACACCACCACTGAGCATAGGGATTGTATTGGGATGATTATAGTTAACACATTGAGTAATCAAGGGGGGGTGTAACCAACCCATGTGAGAAGGTAGGCGCAAATGTGATACCAACAGTTTTATCAGATGGTGGGTGTAGCGGATCAAATTGCTCTCCATCAACTATTAGACTATTATCTTGGAATGCAGCCGGGCTTGGGCACAAGTTGGTTAACCCGGAATGGTTGTCCTATATATCAAAATATGACATCTGTTTACTTCAAGAAACTTGGGCAACAGAGAAGGTATTTTTAAACGGGTATACCACTCTCAGTATAGATGCAAAACCAGTAGAACATTTTGGGAGAGCGATTGGTGGCCTTATGGTTTAAATTAGAAACGGATTCATTAGTACATTTAAACAAATGATTATTGATAGTCTTGATTTACGGGGGGTTACTATTACCTTTTCAACAGGATTTAGTATAGCTATTTTTAATATTTATGTTAAAAATGTAAGGGGCTCTGACAAATCCCCTACTTTGTCACTTCTAGAAGATGTTATGGATAAAGTACATGCTAAGTCAAAAACCAGTGTTGCAGGAGATTTTAACACCTCTTTTGAACCTTCCGAGGATCTAAACGAGATTACAAGACTGGAAGATGAAATATGGGGTATATCCACATTAGTACGTGAACCTAAGAAAAAACCCTCTAATCTTGCATTACAACTTGCATCATTAACAATTAGTAGGGGGCTTAGAGCATGTAATGGACACACTGCTTCTGACGACAACAGATCAGTAACATTCAAAAGAGGAAATTGTACTAGCATAATTGATTATGTATTTGTTGATCTGAGATTATGGCCACTTCTGGTTGATATGTCAGTTGCAACGCATCTTGATAGTGACCATAACTCCTTGGAAGTGACTATGGAGGGTGATTTGTTGAGACAAGGAGCAAATTCCTATACAACTTTTGTACCTGCTCCCCTTGTAACAAACAATCGCCGATATGTCTCATGGCCAAACGTAATGTCTAATCAAGAACTATATAGGCAGATCTATAGACTTGTCACTAAGCATTTGGAAGGATATGTGGGACTTAGCGAGGAAGAAATTCCTATTTTTAATATACACGCTGGCTTATTTGAAGAGCTCAGAGCGGCCCTGTATAAGAAGGTCGCCAGTGCGAATCCGAACACTGTTAAGGAAGAAAAATGGTTCAATGAAGGATGCAAAATAGCCAAAACATTGTTAAGAAAGGCTGTGATTGAGGGTGACCGGGCTAAGATTAGTGAAGCAAGGGAGCCCTGACAAAGGCAAAGAGAAGTTGGGATAATAATCTTTGGCAGAAAATCTTGGATGCCTGTAAGATAAATGACATTAAATTATTTTAGCACCTAGTGACCGAATCAAAGGCAGACAAGTTTAAATTACACAATTACAATATCTTACCTGATAAATGGCTGTCACATTTCTCTACCCTTTACGCGCCTGGGGATTTGCATGATCCATGTACTAGTACTGATAATGTTGATGCCTCTATAGCCTTGGATCCCACTACTCCGATTACTTTTAGTCTTGACGACACTAGGAGAGCGATCAATTCCCTAAAATCTGCTAAAGCTTCTGGTCCAGATAAAATTCAGTGAAACTTATATAAATCAGAACCCCTGATCTGGTCTGTATATTTAAATCTACTGTCTAAAGCAATAGCAGCGGGGTATGGTACCGGACCTCTGGCTCAGGGCTGAAATCATAGCAATTCACAAAAAGGGAGACGCAAGCGACCCATCAAATTATAGGCCCATTAGCCTTATCGATAATGCCCCCCAAAAATTCTAAACAGATTTTGGAAAGGCTTCTCGATTGGGTAAATTCAAATGAAATATTGTCTCCCATCCAGGCTGGTTTTAGGATAAAGGTCAGCACAATAGATCAGATTTTTAGATTTTCTATTTTATATTGGAAGTATGTTCTTTTACAAAATTAAAAACTTTATGTGGCTTTTATTGATCTTAGAGCAGCGTTCGATTTAATTCCTAGACAAAGATTATGGCAGACTTTGATTGCAAGGGGGGCCCCTAGTAATTTAGTATATTTAATTAACAAACTACACACAAATAATTATGCACAAGTCCGCTGGCGCCCGAGGAGAGAATTGACAGAACGTATTCCCATTAAAAGAGGAGTCCGATCGCATGGGTGGCTAGTAATAAACTCTTATAACATCAGTAAGGAACAACCCTACTTTGAGGCAGCACTGTCATTGACTATCAAGAGGGAATTGATAAAGATGTGATCTGGATGCCTTCCAACACTCAATTTTAATCCCAAGTGGCAGAAGAAGGCCCAACCGGAAGATGTATTATGTCGCTAGTGTCGTTAGACAAGAGAAGCGTTTATGCATCTACTCTGTGTGTGCCCCAACCTGCTAGTACATCAAAGGTCACTGCTGCGTAAAGAGTTCTTAGCTTTAGAAGTTAGAACCTGTAGGAAGGCTGTCATAGAGGCTCTAAATCCGCAGAACTTCATGCTGAACATTCGACTGGTGCACTTTTTAACAATTTTTAACAAACAGATAACAACATCTAAAATTTAACACTGTCTATGGGCTAGAAAGGGATTTATATTAGTTTCCAATTCATGATGGGCTGCTAGGGAGAGAACAAGAGAATTATTGACCCCTATCCCAGAGTTGATGTGAAACGTTAAATGAAGAGACAGCCAGGGGACAAGTGTGAGTCCGACAGGGCTGTGTTCTGGCACTTACTTTATTTTCTACATATATTAATGATGTGGTAGCACTTTTAGAGCAATGTAGGAATGCCTCACTGGCCCTGAACGGCAAGAAGATTCCTATTCTATTAATTGCCGACGACTCCCTTCTGATCTCTAAAACACCCATGGGTCTCCAGATTTTAATTGACAAGTTTTTAAGTTTCTGTAACTCTAGAGGATTAGAGCTGAATGTAAATAAAACCAAGTATATGGTCTTTGAGAAGACCAAAAAGAAATGTTGCTCCGTTAGTGCAGGTAGAGAGGTTATGGAAAGAGTACATACCTTTGATTATTTGGGTGTGAGACTAATGGATTACCTCAGGTGGACAAGCCAGTTGAAGAAAAGTGTTTTAACAATTGAGCATAGAGCCAATGCCATTGTAAGGTTTTATAACCGAACAACATCACGTTTAGTTTCACCCGCCATGGAAGTCTATCAAGCAACAGCCCAGGGCACGGCACTATATGCGGCCGAGATCTGGGGATATGCTGACTCTCACTTGTTGACATCAGCGGAAAATAAATTTATTAGGAAATTGCTCGCCCTCCCTTCGAGCTCACCCCTTACTCCTATGTTTTTTGACATAGGAATGAAAAGAATTGCTGATCTGGTCTTTTTAAAAACTATAACCTATTGGGTACGACTATGGACTACACCAGAACTCGGAACCTATAGAGATTCTCTAATAGACTTACTAAAAATCCAAGGAGCAAGGAACATACCTTCGGTTAAATTTATTTCAGATTGGTTGGGCAAACTCGGAATGCAGAGCTATTGGGATGATCCAACTGCGATTCGTAAAAACGATCTCAAGATGATAAAAGCTTGCTACTGGACTTTTATAAATGAGAGGTATTTAACAATCAGCCCTAGCGGGTCTTTGACTGACATGTTTTTAGATTTTAAGTCATTTCGAATATTTGAGCTGTTTCTGGATCTTATATCCCCGCCCCTAGCAAGGAGCTTGTTTTTATATTTTCGACATGGATCTCTCCCTCTACTATCTTTCACAAGCAAATGGCGTTCAAATCAAGATCTTGCAACATGCCCTGCATGTGGTTTGTGCAAAGAGGACGAGATGCATGTAATGCTCTTCTGCTCTGAGTAGAGTAACCTACGCCGCAAATGGATTGTACCCATCTGTCGCAACATGGGCACAAGAAGCCATTTGGCAGCCTATAGGATTCTAAAAAGTGACACATCAACAGAAATTGTATTTGCGGTTAGGAAATTCCTGCAACTGTTTGGTTCAGGAGAACTAAGATTTTAAAACAGCTTGCTTGAGGACGAGGTAATGTTAGGCTACCCAATATTTTTTTTTTTTTTAACCAGATTGCTTTTTGCACATCAGATTTTTGCACTGCGCACGGTCACTTTAAGGTTTTACTGTTCCACCTCATATGGATGCCTATGGAATTATTTTAGTTGATAATAGATGCCATATCACTCAGAACGCTGCTCAGATCAAGGAAGAACATCTAAGGATTTATAAATTATATATCACTTTTAGTATATTTACTGTTCTTATGAATTACGTATTTTAACAATTTAGTCCTATGTATATGCTTTGGTAATTGTTCTTTTTATCTTATGATTTTAGCGTCTTGTGTATTATATAACAATAATTTTTATACATGAGTGACTATCCTAAATGTTGTATATTGTACCAATGCATTTTTTTACTGTGTACACTTTGATGGTTATCTAAAACCGAATAAAGTATCTTCTACTACTACTACTACTTCAGGAAAGTATAGATAATCTTGGTATCTTAGATCTATGGCAACTGAACATGAGTGACCATACCTTCAAGAAAACTGTGAACATATGCATACAGCAGAAAAGCCTCCTGGAGGATACAGCTACATTGACAAAACAATCGCATGGGTGGCTAGTAATAAACTCTTATAACATCAGTAAGGAACAACCCTACTTTGAGGCAGCACTGTCATTGACTATCAAGAGGGAATTGATAAAGATGCGATTTGGATGCCTTCCAACACTCAATTTTATTCCCAAGTGGCAAAAGAAGGCCCAACCGGAAGATGCATTTTGGCGCTAGTGTCGTTAGACAAGAGAAGCGTTTATGCATCTACTCTGTGTGTGCCCCAACCTGCTAGTACATCAAAGGTCACTGCTGCGTAAAGAGTTCTTAGCTTTAGAAGTTAGAACCTGTAGGTTGGCTGTCATAGAGGCTCTAAATCCTCAGAACTTCATGCTGAACATTCGCCTGGTGCACTTTTTAACAATTTTTAACAAATAGATAACAACATCTTAAATTTAACACTGTCTATGGGCTACACAGGGATTTATAAAAGTTTCCAGTTCATGATGGGCTGCTAGGGAGTGAACAAGAGAATTATTGACCCCTATACCAGAGTTGATATGAAACATTAAATGAAGGGACAGCCAGGGAACAAGTGTGAGGAATCCTGTCCTCAAACCTGTTCACCGTTGGATGTTTAGCACTAATTAGTTTAAACAAAACTCTATAGAATATCCATGGGAAAATATCTATTTATTATTTATGCTTGTTCGCACAGGAACCCTGTCTCTTACCCGTCCACAGTGGAATGCTCAGCACTGATTGTTTTAACAAAGCAAAATGGAGTATTTATGGAAAAGGATTAATTATTTACTATGCATGATTGCGCAGCAAAAAATGTTTTGCACAGCTGTGCCGATGTTTGAACTAGGCACCTTGATAATGCTTTGCGCATGCAATTTTTACCAGGTTGATATGGAATGACCAATCATCTTAATTTGCTTAAATTATTTACGCACCTTTGCACAGTAAGCCTTTGATATTTGCATGTTGCACCATCTGTATGACTCTCCATGAGCAGAGGATTATATATTATATATGCTTTTCCACGCAGTATGCCCTTCAAACGTATCCACAATGTACTTTCCATATGATCTCCCTGAGCACAGTCACAGGATGTAGGAAGGTCTATGATTTTAAAACTGTCAAAGCTTCCTTATTGTTACGCTGCTGTTTCAACAACACATTTATCTAGTATGACTCACTGGCATACAACCAGTTAGAGACTCATTGATTTTAAGCCTATGCGTCTTTGTACAGTATGTTTTTAGATGTTGGCACTATGGCACTATGCACTTTTGTATGATCCATCGGTGCTTAGAAAGTCTGAAGCAGAGATTTACTGATTTTAAATGTATTGTATTGATGTTTAAGTTGTGGATTTTGTTTATGGTTTTTATTGAACTGAAAACTTTACTAAAAGATGTATTTTTAAATTGTGAGTCCAGAGACACAAACCTCAAATTTGCTATCTGCTTCCAATGAGGCATTAAAGATGGTTTAAGGCAATCCCCATATTAAACTATGGTAGAGAAAGACCTTGCAGTAGTGAAAAATTAATGTAGCAGTTTTTCACTACCTGGACATGTAAAACTCAAAAGTACATGTCCTACCTTTTAAATACACTGCACTCTGCACTTGGGGCTGCCTAGGGCCTACCTTAGGGGTGCCTTACATGTAATAAAAGGAAAGGTTTGGTCCTGGCAAGTAGGCAAACTTGCCAGGTCGAAATAGCAGTTTAAAACGGCACACATGGGCCCTACAGTGAACGGCCTGTGCCATGTTTAAAGGGCTACTGAGTGGGTGGCACAATCTGTGCTGCAGGCCCAGTAGTAGCATTTAATTTACAGGCTCTTGGCACACATAGTGCACTCTACTAGGGACTTATAAGTAAATTAAATATGCCAACTGTGGATAAGCCAATGTTACCGTGTTTAGAGTAAAGAGCATAGGCACTTTAGCAATGCTTAGTAGTGGTGAAGTGCCCAGAATTCTAAATCCAACAAAAAGAAGGTTAGAAAAATAGGAAAAGGAAGGCAAAAAGTTTGGGGATAACCCTGCAGAAAGAGCCACATCAAACAGACTGTTAATAGAGGTTACTGCTATGCTAAAATATCAGGGATTCCCAGCCCAACAGGGAATGATTTAAGCATGCCAATTCTAAATGATTCAGTGCTGCATATAGTCACTCATAAATCAACTGATTCGGAGGTCACCAGTATGGTGTAATATTACGTGGAAGTAAATATTCTCCTCTTGGTATGGAGTTGGTGTTCCATGGTGGGGATTCACAAACTAATCCTCAGGCCATTCAAGTGTGGGAAGAGCAACAGTACGAGCTAGGCGGGATACCATTATGTTATTGTGCAGTGCCAAAGAGTATGTAGCTCTAAAAATGTTGGGCCTCTTGTCAAAGAAATTTGAAAGTATGCACTTGAAGGTTTACACCTACTTTTTTCAGGTGTACCTCTAGAAAACTCTGACAGTCGCAAGTATGGAGTAGCATTCCTGAATACCTTCATACATAATTGTACATCATACACAATTTAACTTTTGAACATACATTTGCATGATTGCCACTACATTGCTTCTTCTCCCCCGCTTCTCCCTCCCCACGGAAAATATTGTTCCCATGAAGAAACTGCTTCCCTAGACCCTAATTTACAACATGTGCAGATTTCCATGTGCATTCCAAAGGGCTATTTACGAGGTACACAGAAACTTCAAATACAGAATGGTTGAGCAAGGATGATCCCTGAGAGAGAAAGGCCCCAATTTGGATATAAGGTTGCTAGGGTAACCTACATCAATCAGGGGGTTTGTTAAAGCGCGACTACTCACCCGTGAGGGTCTCAAGGCGCTAGGGGAGGGTGGGTGCAGGTTCCATCCATCAAGGAGGCGGTCTGTCGAAGAGCCAGGTTTTGAGGTTTCTTGCGAAGATGGGGAGCGATGTTGTCTGTCTGAGGTGGAGCGGAAGGGCGTTCCATGCTTTGGCCGCGAGGAAGGAGAAGGAGCGGCCTCCCGATCTTGTCTTTCTGGTGCGGGGGACCACGGCGTAGGAGAGCTGGGCTGATCGTAGGGTCCTTTGGGGTGCGTGGAATTTGAGTCGGCTGTTCAGGTATGCTGGTCCGGTGCCGTGGAGGGCCTTGTGTGCGTGGGTGAGCATCTTGAAGGTGATTCTCGCCTCGACAGGGAGCCAGTGGAGTGTGCGCAGGTGCTGGGAGATGTGGCAGTGTTTTGGCAGGTTGAGGACCAGTCTTGCGGCGGCGTTCTGGATGTTCTGTAGCTTGCGGGTGAGGTTTTTGTTTATTCCGGCGTAGAGTGCGTTGCCGTAGTCGAGTCTGCTGGTGACCAGGGCATGAGTGACAGTCTTTCGGTGTTCGAGGGGGATCCATTTGAAGGTCTTACGAAGGAGGCGGAGGGTGTGGAAGCAGGAAGACGAGACAGAGTTGATCTGGCGGTCCATTTTGAGCTCGGAGTCCAGGATGATTCCCAGGTTGCGTGCGTGGTCCGTGGGGGTTGGCGGGTTTCCGAGGGCGGGGGGCCACCAGGTGTCACTCCAGGCTTCGGGGTTTGGGCCCATGATGAGTACTTCTGTTTTGTTGGTGTTTAGTTGTAGGCAGCTGTTTTTCATCCATTTGGCGACGGCTTCCATGCCTTCTCGAAAGTTGCGTCTGGCGGTGTTGGGCTCGTTGGATAGGGAGAGGATGAGCTGGGTGTCGTCTGCGTATGACACGATGTTGAGTCCGTAGGTTCTGACGATGGGGCGAGTGGAGCCATGTAGACGTTGAAGAGCGTCGGGCTGAGGGAGGAGCCCTGGGGGACTCCGCAGGTGGTAGGTGTGGGGTCCGAGAGGAAAGGGGGAGTCTGACCCGCTGCGTCCTGCCGGAGAGGAAGGAGCGGATCCAGTCGAGGGCCTTGTCCTGGATTCCTGCGTCGTAGAGTCTGCGTATTAGGGTGCAGTGGGAGACTGTGTCGAACGCCGCTGATAGGTCGAGGAGGATGAGGGCTACTGTTTCTCCTTTGTCCAGTAGGGTGCGGATGTCGTCTGTTGCGGTGAGGAGGGCGGTTTCTGTACTGTGGTTTTTCTGAAGCCGGATTGGGAGGAGTCGAGGATGTTGTGTTCTTCAATGAATGTGGCGAGCTGGCTGTTGATGGCTTTCTCGATGACTTTCGCTGGGAACGGGAGCAGGGAGATGGGTCTGTAGTTTTTGAGGTCGGTGGGGTCCGCTGAGGGTTTCTTTAGGAGGGGGTTGACCTCGGCGTGTTTCCAGTCGTCGGGGAACGAGGCGGTCGCCAGGGAGCGGTTGATGGTGTGGCAGAGCATGGGTGCGATGGTGTCGGCGGCTCTGTTGAAGATGTGGTGGGATATATATAAAGAACAAGGGGACCCCAATAGTGTGACCAGGGGTAATATATATTTGCAAAGAACAACGGTCAGAGTTGGAGGCCAGATAGGTCCTCGGATAGCCGGAGCTATTATTAATACAAAGGTAGTCTTAATCTAAGTATTATTAGTGAACACAAAGTGCCAACAAAATTTGGAGAACAGAGTATGCAGGGACACAAGGTTGTTTGAATGATACCACATTTATTAACATCATAAATGAGTATCAATCACATTAGGAACTAGTCCTGGTGCTCACACAAAGGTGAAAAGTGCGTGAAGTGATAAGTGCTAGTGACTTAAAATTTACATCGCATTGACAACACTATACAAAACTCCATAATAAATAAAATATATTTAAAGAGTTTCGGTTGTGAAAGTCGACGAGCGTTTCGATCTCCTTAGGTTGAGATCATCATCAGGACGAGAAAGCGTGTGAGCAGATAGGATCTTGTAGCGGGACGATATAATTAAGAATCGTCAGCGGGTAACAATAGTCGGGTTCAACCGAATGTAGTAATGTAGGGTAAGAGGTCTTGTCACTCAGCGGGGTACGTGCTGGCCGTGAACCAGGGAGGAATCAACCACCAGGAATCAATCGAGCAAGTTAGAATTGAAATAAGAGGGACAGGATCCTGCTACTTCCAGGGCAGCTACAATGAATGGTGCCGGCGTCTGGGAGAGTGATTCCTGGTGATTGATTCCTCCCTGGTTCACGGCCAGCACGTACCCCGCTGAGTGACAAGACCTCTTACCCTACATTACTACATTCGGTTGAACCCGACTATTGTTACCCGCTGACGATTCTTAATTATATCGTCCCGCTACAAGATCCTATCTGCTCACACGCTTTCTCGTCCTGATGATGATCTCAACCTAAGGAGATCGAAACGCCCGTCGACTTTCACAACCGAAACTCTTTAAATATATTTTATTTATTATGGAGTTTTGTATAGTGTTGTCAATGCGATGTAAATTTTAAGTCACTAGCACTTATCACTTCACGCACTTTTCACCTTTGTGTGAGCACCAGGACTAGTTCCTAATGTGATTGATACTCATTTATGATGTTAATAAATGTGGTATCATTCAAACAACCTTGTGTCCCTGCATACTCTGTCCTCCAAATTTTGTTGGCACTTTGTGTTCACTAATAATACTTAGATTAAGACTACCTTTGTATTAATAATAGCTCCGGCTATCCGAGGACCTATCTGGCCTCCAACTCTGACCGTTGTTCTTTGCAAATATTGAAGATGTGGTGGGGGCAGGGGTCTGTGGGGGCCCCTGAGTGGATTGACTTCATTGTCTTCAGTGTGTCTTCGGTGGTGAGGGCTGTCCAGTCGTCAATCGCTGGTTTCCGGGTGTCGGGGGTGGTTGGTGAGGGTTCAGTGTGTTGGTTGTCTTCGTCGAAGTTGTCGTAGATGCTCTTGATTTTGTGGTGGAAAAAGGTGCTGAGTTTGTCGCAGAGGTCTTGTGAGGGAGGGATGTCGGTAGACTCGCTAGTGGGTTGGGCGAACTCCTTGATGATGCTGAAGAGTTCCTTGCTGTTGTGCGCGTGGGTGGAGATTCTGTCTTCAATCGCTTTTTCCTCGTTTCTCTGATGAGTTGATGGTAGGCGTTGGTGGCGGCTCTGAAGTTGTCGTGGGCTTCTGTGGATTTGGTGTTCCTCCCGGCCTTTTCGATGCGCCGGCATGTGCTTCTGGACTCTCGAAGTTCGGTGGTAAACCATCTGGCTTTCTTGGCGCGGGTATTGTTGTTTTTCTTGAGGGGGGCTATGGTGTTGGTGCTGTCAGAGATCCATCTATGCAGGGTTCGAGCTGCGGTGTTGGGGTCGTCGTTTTCCGCGATGGTTGGGGTGGAGTTGTTGAGTGAGGAGGTGAGCTGGTCGTCAGTGATTTTGGTCCAGTTTCTTCGTGGAAGCAGGTGCTGGTGTCTGTGGATGGTGGGTGTTCTGAAGGTGAAGTGGACGCAACAATGGTCGGTCCATGGGAGTTCGGTGGTGTGGCTGAAGGTGATGGAGTTTCCTGTAGTGAAGAGGGGGTCGAGGGTGTGTCCTGCTGAGTGCGTGGGCTCGGTCACGATCTGGCGCAGTCCAATGTTGTGGAGGTTGTCCAGGAGGGATGTGGTGTTGGGGTCCAGTTGGTTGTCGAGGTGGAAGTTGAGGTCTCCCAGCAGGGTGTAGTTGGTGGATGCGATGGCCTGCGGGGAGATAATGTCCGTGATGGAGTTGGCGAAGGGTCCGCGGGGTCCAGGGGGTCGGTAGATGAGGGTTCCTCGGAGGGTGGCGGTGGGGCTGGCCAGTATCTTGAAGTGAAGGTGTTCCATCAGTTCTGTGGGCTCGTCAGGGAGTGTGCTCAGGCGGAGGCTGGATTTGTGGACGATAGCGATTCCTCCTCCTGTGCGGGTGGGGCGGTCCTTCCTGGAGATCTTGTATCCTTGGGGGATGGCGATGGCGATGTCCGGTCCCGAGGTGGTGTTGGTCCAGGTTTCGGTGAAGAACGCTACGTCCGGGGTGGTGCTGTCGAGGAGGTCCCAGATTTCTGTGGCGTGTTTGTGGAGGGATCGGACGTTGAGGAGGATGCATTGCAGGGTCTTCGGTTTGGTTGTGTTCTTGTGGGCGGGTTGTGCTGGATCCGTGTTCTTGGCGGTGCTGCAGGTGTGCCGGCAGCGGTGACAGCTGAAGGGTCCGTGGGAGTCGGCTGGTGATGCTAGCTTGCAGTTGTTGTTGCGGCCTGGGTTGAGTGCGTGGAGTGCTGCTGGGTCGTAGCGTTGGCGGGGCGGAGGTCCAGGGTTCCTGGCGCTGGTCGCGGTCGGGTCGCGGATGGGCGCAGACGGGCTTGCCTTTGACGCGCCTTCGGCGCTCCAGCGTCGCAGCCGCGGCCGCGCAGTGGCCGCCATTAAGTAGGGGTCGGGGAGGGCTGGACAGCTGGGTAGCGGGGAGGGGAGCTGGATTGGGCCGGTCGCGCTGGGGGGGAGGGGCCGCGGGGGCAGCAGCGGCGGGGAAAGGTAAAGGGGGAAATAAGGGATAAAGAAAAAAGGGAAAATAGGCAGAAATAAGGCACAAAAGAGCAGAGATGCAGAAAGGTGAAAGATAAAAGAGGGTAGAAAAAGCAGTGAAAACTAGTGAAAGGGCAGAGCGAGAGGAAGGGAAAATGAGCAGAAATAAGGCACAAAAGAGCAGAGATGCAGAAAAGTGCAGACAGGTGAAAGATAAAAGAGGGTAGAAAAACGAGTGAAAACAAGGGAAAGGGCAGAGCGAGAGGAAGGGAAAATGAGCAGAAATAAGGCACAAAAGAGCAGAGATGCAGAAAAGTGCAGAAAGGTGAAAGATAAAAGAGGGTAGAAAAACGAGTGAAAACGAGTGAAAGAGCAGAGCGAGAGAAAGGGAAAATGAGCAGAAATAAGGCACAAAAGAGCAGAGATGCAGAAAAGTGCAGAAAGGGAAAGATAAAAAGGGTAGAAAAACGAGTGAAAGAGCAGAGTTAGAGGAAGGAGACAGAGGTCCACTGGACCACCAGGGATGAGGCGCAGGGAAACCTGCGGGTGGAGGAGGGCCTCGATCACCAACACTCGAGAGTGCAGGGGCAGGCCTCACTTAATGGTGGAGCTGCGAGGGTGGGAGAGCAATTTCACTGACAATGAGTCAGTGGTCTTGCTCGCCTGTCCCCGCAGTGGCCGCCATTAAGTAGGGGTCAGGGAGGGCTGGACAGCTGGGAGGTGGGAGCGGGGAGCTGGATTGGGCCGGTCGCGCTGGGGGGGGAGGGGCCGCGGGGGCAGCAGCGGCGGGAAAAGGTCAAGGGAGGAAATAAGGGATAAAGAAAAAAGGGAAAATAGGCAGAAATAAGGCACAAAAGAGCAGAGATGCAGAAAGGTGAAAGATAAAAGAGGGTAGAAAAACGAGTGAAAACTAGTGAAAGGGCAGAGCGAGAGAAAGGGAAAATGAGCAGAAATAAGGCACAAAAGAGCAGAGATGCAGAAAAGTGCAGAAAGGTGAAAGATAAAAGAGGGTAGAAAAACGAGTGAAAACAAGTGAAAGGGCAGAGCGAGAGGAAGGGAAAATGAGCAGAAATAAGGCACAAAAGAGCAGAGATGCAGAAAAGTGCAGAAAGGTGAAAGATAAAAAGGGTAGAAAAACGAGTGAAAGAGCAGAGTTAGAGGAAGGAGACAGAGGTCCACTGGACCACCAGGGATGAGGCGCAGGGAAACCTGCGGGTGGAGGAGGGCCTCGATCACCAACACTCGAGAGTGCAGGGGAGGGGCAGGCCTCACTTAATGGTGGAGCTGCGAGGGTGGGAGAGCAATTTCACTGACAATGAGTCAGTGGTCTTGCTCGCCTGTCCCGCAGTGGCCGCCATTAAGTAGGGGTCGGGAGGGCTGGACAGCTGGGAGGCGGGAGCGGGGAGGAGCTGGATTGGGCCGGTCGCGCTGGGGGGAGGGGCTGCGGGGGCAGCAGCGGCGGGGAAAGGTAAAGGGAGGAAATAAGGGATAAAGAAAAAAAGGGAAAATAGGCAGAAATAAGGCACAAAAGAGCAGAGATGCAGAAAAGTGCAGAAAGGTGAAAGATAAAAGAGGGTAGAAAAACGAGTGAAAACAAGTGAAAGGGCAGAGCGAGAGGAAGGGAAAATGAGCAGAAATAAGGCACAAAAAGAGCGAGATGCAGAAAAGTGCAGAAAGGTGAAAGATAGAAAAGGGTAGAAAAACGAGTGAAAGAGCAGAGTGAGAGGAAGGAGACAGAGGGTCCACTGGACCACCAGGGATGAGGCGCAGGGAAACCTGCGGGTGGAGGAGGGCCTCGATCACCAACACTCGAGAGTGCAGGGGCAGGGGCAGGCCTCACTTAATGGTGGAGCTGCGAGGGTGGGAGAGCAATTTCACTGACAATGAGTCACATTGCTTTACGTTATCCATAAGCACACTGTTTTTGAAAGTTGGTAATCTTGGAATCCTAGATTTCCAATTTGGGGGGGGGGGGGCGAAGGTCACAAAACTCTCAACTTTAAGTACTTCTTAAGACCAGCAATGTGTCTGTCTCTGAAAACCAAACGTCAGCACTCAAAACTTGGCTCATGTATTGGAGCACAGAGGTTGAGCTAGCTACTTCTTAACTCTGGACAACAACAAAAAACTATTGAAGAAAGATGTTAGCGTGTGGTTGAAAATAAACCATCCTGTGCAATGCAATGGGACATTATTGCTCCAGGAAAGGAATTAAGGGGAAACTGTAGCAAACTAATGCACCAGAGAAGAGCAGATCCTGGATAAGATCATACAGTGTTGCAGGAACAGACTCCTCACTTGTACAACTACATGCAGAAAAGTTGATAATGTACACAGACTTCACCAAATAATTTACCCTAACATAAGCATCTTTCAAATGAACAGACCCAGCATAAGCTGGAGGTCAAGCCTACCCATGTAAAATGTAACACTATACCAAACAAAGCAACTTTCTTCCCCAAAACCATGGTGGCAGCACCACATAAAACATAACTTTGAATTTAGGGCCATTAGAATGTGACTAGATTGTGGTGGGGATGGATATGTATTGGAGAAGGTGCTCATGAATAACTTCAATGCCACCGCCTAATATATGTATTCAGTTTAGCATGCCTGATATTGTCAACTTGAGGAACTATCGAGTCAATTCGAGGTGGGCTATGCGTGTGAAGCCAGGATTTTGTGCTGTACAGAACGTCTAGCTGATGGTGGAAAATGAGGTTAGAAATATTATTATCATAGTAGCTGACCTGGCATTTAGTAGACGTAGGAGTTGGTGCTTGGACTAGAAGGCCTGTGTGTGTGAGCACATATGATACTGATGAGGTAATTGGTGTTTGCATGTTTGAAGTGAGAGCCTTTGAGGTAAAAGTAGGCAAGTTGTGGGTAAGTGAGCTGGATGCAGGTACATTGTTAAGTTTGACAGGTAAGTTTGACAGCGTGGATATAATAGAGTGTTGGGGGTGTTGTTTGGCCACAGAAAGTGTTGGAGCAAGTCATTAGAGAACATTTTGCTTCCTGTCCCAAAGGATGACTTCAGAGCAACAGCAAGGCTGTGGTGAGGAAAATTTGGTTGATTCGATCAATTGGTTGAGCAACGATGTACAAGGGAGAGAAGCACAGGAGGAAGGTTTACAGAAGATGGTAGAAGAGTAGGAGGAAAATGAGAGAAGATGAATCAAAACGAGTAAGTAGAAATAGTAGAAAAACAGACGCAGGTGCAAAAGAAGATGACACAAATTGGCAACCAGGCAAGGTACAGGATTAATGGGCGCCCAACAGTAATATAGGGCAAGTATTTGATGCGAAATGTATCGGCGCTCCAAGGGAAGAGAGGTCGGCTGCCAATTCCACCCCAAATAGTCCCTTCAGAGAAGGGAGTACAATGACAATAAAGTTCCTCCCTGAGCACTCATAATGTAAATGACAAGTCCAGCAGTAATAAAGTCTCTTATTGTACTTGTTCCACTTTATTTCTTGTTCAGGTACTCAGCATCCGATGTTCAAGAATACAGTGTCAATAAGTATACAGCTTCCAAAATGTTGATATGCGACAAAATAATCTACAACCAACACATGTTTTGTCGTGTGTATTTGCACACATTGGGCCTGATTCACAGAACTAACTTACGTCAAAAACGTAAAGTTAGTACTTTTTGGTATTCACAGAATACACTTACTCATTTGGTATTCACAGAATGAACTTACTCATTTCGGTATTCACAGAAGTTAGTAGTCCTAACTTTAGGACTCCTAAATGCCTTCTGTGAATACCGAAAGATCTTAAAGTTAGGATTTTCTCAGTTTAGGAGTAGTAAAGTTAGGACTCCTAACTTTAGGACTCCTAAATGCCTTCTGTGAATACCGAAAGTCTTAAAGTTAGGATTTTCTCCAGTTTAGGAGTAGTAAAGTTAGAACTCCTAACTTTAGGACTCCTAAATGCCTTCTGTGAATACCGAAAGTCTTAAAGTTAGGATTTTTCTCAGTTTAGGAGTAAACTGAGAAAAATCCTAACTTTAAGATTTTCGGTATTCACAGAAGGCATTTAGGAGTCCTAAAGTTAGGAGTCCTAACTTTACTACTCCTAAACTGAGAAAAATCCTAACTTTAAGTCTTTCGGTATTCACAGAAGGCATTTAGGAGTCCTAAAGTTAGGAGTCCTAACTTTACTACTCCGAAACTGAGAAAAATCCTAACTTTAAGACTTTCGGTATTCACAGAAGGCATTTAGGAGTCCTAAAGTTAGGACTACTAACTTCTGTGAATACCGAAATGAGTAAGTTCATTCTGTGAATACCAAAATGAGTAAGTGTATTCTGTGAATACCAAAAAGTACTAACTTTACGTTTTTGACGTTAGTTAGTTCTGTGAATCAGGCCCATTGACTTCTTCAGGGCTGATTCTGTAACGGATTCAAGTCCACAATCCAATTGATCCACAAACCACCAGATGTACCCTGTACACTGGTAGCCAGGTACCCAGGTCAAATTCGAAGTACCAGAATGATCCAGAAATTATCCAAACGTATTTCACATATTCAAAACTGAAGCCCCCTGTAAAAGACTCTAAGGGTAAGTCCGAAATTACATGACGATCACTTATTTTGTATAATAAAAATCACGAGTCCATGATGTGGATCGATTTGATTGTGGACTTGAATCCGTTACAGAATCAGCCCTGAAGAAGTCAATGTGTGCAAATACACATGACGAAACACGTGTT
The DNA here is from genome assembly GCA_963921515.1 of Calotriton arnoldi. NCBI lineage: Eukaryota > Metazoa > Chordata > Amphibia > Caudata > Salamandridae > Calotriton > Calotriton arnoldi. The sequence goes on along the minus strand of CAWUFW010012848.1, from coordinate 211,705 downwards.
GGCTGTAGATTGTTTTGCAGCATATCAACATTTTGGAAGCTGTATACTGATTGACACTGTATTCTTGAACATCGGATGCTGAGTACCTGAACAAGAAATAAAGTGGAACAAGTACAATAAGAGACTTTATTACTGCTGGACTTGTCATTTACATTATAAGTGCTCAGAGAGGAACTTTATTGGCAAAAGAAGATGAGTTGGCAGAAAGTAAAAGGGAAAGAGCAGAAGTTTGAGAGTAGGAGGAATAGAGGGAAAGTAGGAAAAAGTAGGAGTAGAGAGATGAAAGGGTATAAGAATGAGGAGCTTAGGAACAACAGCAGTATGGGTAATAATAATGGTATGAGTATTGATATGAATAAGTGTAGTGGAGGAAGCGTGATGGGGTAAAAGCAGGGTTAGAAATAGGTTGGGAGTTGGTAAAGGGATGCACCTCCATTTCAGAACAATGGGGATTCACCATCTTTGCAGAGCAAAGGTAGCACTCTTGAAGAACACAAGCACCTAATAACTAGTAGTGTGACGATAAAGAGAAAATACTGCTTTTGGCAGATACAAAATGTGAATGGCACTATTTTTTATCATCTTTAGAGATCTGGCTTACAGATAAAGCTGTCTCTTGGACAAATACATAAGTAAATGTAGGTGTAGTAGTGGGATTAAGAGTAGGTGTATGTAGCAGTAAGTGCAGGAAAGAGTATAGGAATTCTGGTAAGGGCAGTAGTGGAAGTAGGAGTTTGACTAGGCTTGGGGGGGTTTGCATAAGCCTACGGGTGAGAGTGGAGGCGGAAATCTGCGTAGAGGTCGGAGTATCGATATAACAAGAGCATTTGCAAGTGGGAGAATGGGTAGGAGCGCGAGTAAGTGGAGGTTAGAAATAGGTGCAGAAATACATCTTCCCTGCTACCAATCAAAAGACAGTAATGAGAAAATACTCTTATGGGTTCCAAAATATGAATGACAGTTTCATCAAGCAATAGCTGAAATGGTCTGAGCCAAAGTAACTAATGACTTAACGGCGCTGGCCTAGAGCCCATCTCTGTGTATTTCCTTTTGTTCACCACATGAGCTTTGTCAAGATAGCCAAGCTGTCTTGCACATATCTGAAAAGGATTGGCTGACATTTTTGGGAAAGCATTCCGGAGAAGAGGATGCTGAGATGTAACTGCACAGAAAAAAAGCCATCAGGGTGAAAACAGTTTATTTCTTCATTCCATCGATAGATGGTTGTTCCTTGACAATTGCCTTATTCTAACCAGGAAAACCTTTTGTATGAAATATCTCTGGACTACGATGCGTCAACAGCGAAAATAGGGAGGAGAAATGTGCGAGGCTGGGACACAATGAGAGGGTCAGAGAAGGAATGTAGAGCAGTAACATGAGAATTACTGCGTCCAATGATTGGTGTATTTCTAAGGCTATGCTTTTAGTTTGGGAAGATCAACTGTTTAAAATGTGTCTTGTTCTAGTGTACCTAGAACATTTATAGAATTACAGAGTGAATACGCAGAAATAGGGTGCCCTGCTCTGTAAGTAAAGATATGTTGCAATAAGAAGGGGGTTTGGTGGTGCGTGTGAGGATGTCACACGGTTAGTGAGGGGGCAATTGTAGCACTTACTGAATCACAGAAGGAAGACATATCCCCGTATGAGCATATTGGTAAAGCCGGGGTATAAACATCAGCCTCTATTCATTCCAACGCGAGTTATTTATGAGTAAGGATGGGCTGGTACAGAGAGCTAAATCAGTTTGGATTGGGACAGCGATGGAGAGTGACGCATGGGCGCATCAAGTGAAGATTTTAAGAGACCGAGGACAACTGGTCCAAGGGGAAAAACATTGACTCATGGATGCAAAACATATTACATCTCGGCTATCGAGTGCAGGTTGAAAAGAGGTAGACTGAAACCAGCCGGGTTGTATTTTCCCCAAAGTGCCAGTTAGATGTTCAGGTAAGCAGGACATGATTGGGGACAATAGTTGCCTTGTCCTGGTGGAGGACAGGGTGAGGGAGACTATACCTGATATGGTCATAAAGCACTTCGGAGACAATGGTCTAGTTCAAGACAAAGGGCCATCCTTGATAAAGGGGAGAAGTAAAGATGCTGAGGCTCCTAAGCAAGCAATATCCAGGGATGATGGATACTTTGGATTGCATTCCATCAGAGAAGGGCAGGCGGGGATCCAGAAGATCGCAGCAATGTGATTTAATAGTTAAATTGGGGGGGTGGCGGGAGGCTAACCGGGCCAGGATTGGATTGTGGACGCTCCCTTCTGAGCCCCCTTTCTATCTCACGGAGCGACCCCTGACCTTGACTGGTAGGTCGCTCCCCCACCACACAGCTCCGTCTGTGTGCCCTGCTGCTGCCCCTGATTGTGCTCGTTTTTTCCTTCTGTGCCCCCTTGCTGCCCTGATTGTGCTCGTTTTTTTCCTTCCTGATTGTGCTCGTATTTTTCCTTTCTGTGCCCCCTTGCTGCCCTGATTGTGCTCGTTTTTTCCTTTCTGTGCCCCCTTGCTGCCCTGATTGTGCTAGTTTTTTTCCTTTCTGTGCCCCCTTGCTGCCCTGATTGTGCTCGTTTTTTCCTGTGCCCCCTTGCTGCCCTGATTGTGCTCGTTTTTCCTTTCTGTGTCCCCTTGCTGCCCTGATTGTGCTCGTTTTTTTCCTTTCTGTGCCCCCTTGCTGCCCTGATTGTGCTCGTTTTTTCCTTTCTGTGCCCCCTTGCTGCCCTGATTGTGCTCGTTTTTTCCTTTCTGTGCCCCCTTGCTGCCCTGATTGTGCTCGTTTTTTCCTTTCTGTGCCCCCTTGCTGCCCTGATTGTGCTAGTTTTTTCCTTTCTGTGCCCCCTTGCTGCCCTGATTGTGCTCGTTTTTCCTTTCTGTGCCCCCTTGCTGCCCTGATTGTGCTAGTTTTTTCCTTTCTGTGCCCCCGTGCTGCCCTGATTGTGCTCGTTTTTTCCTTTCTGTGCCCCCTTGCTGCCCTGATTGTGCTCGTTTTTCCTTTCTGTGCCCCCTTGCTGCCCTGATTGTGCTCGTTTTTTTTTCCTTTCTGTGCCTGTTTCCCGCCGCTGCGCCCCTGCGGCCCCGCCCCCTCACTGCCCATTCGCTGCCTCATTCCCTGCTCCTCCCTCCCACCTCCCCATTTATGGCGGCCGCTGCGTGGGGAAGAGAGCGACCCCTGACCTTGACTGGTAGGTCGCTCCCCCACCACACAGCTCCGTCTGTGTGCCCTGCTGCTGCCCCTGATTGTGCTCGTTTTTCCTTCTGTGCCCCCTTGCTGCCCTGATTGTGCTCGTTTTTTCCTTTCTGTGCCCCCTTGCTGCCCTGATTGTGCTCGTTTTTCCTTTCTGTGCCCCCTTGCTGCCCTGATTGTGCTAGTTTTTTCCTTTCTGTGCCCCCTTGCTGCCCTGATTGTGCTCGTTTTTCCTTTCTGTGCCCCCTTGCTGCCCTGATTGTGCTAGTTTTTTCCTTTCTGTGCCCCCTTGCTGCCCTGATTGTGCTCGTTTTTTTCCTTTCTGTGCCCCCTTGCTGCCCTGATTGTGCTCGTTTTTCCTTTCTGTGCCCCCTTGCTGCCCTGATTGTGCTCGTTTTTTCCTTTCTGTGCCCCCTTGCTGCCCTGATTGTGCTCGTTTTTTCCTTTCTGTGCCCCCTTGCTGCCCTGATTGTGCTCGTTTTTCCTTTCTGTGCCCCCTTGCTGCCCTGATTGTGCTAGTTTTTTTCCTTTCTGTGCCCCCTTGCTGCCCTGATTGTGCTCGTTTTTCCTTTCTGTGCCCCCTTGCTGCCCTGATTGTGCTAGTTTTTTTTTTCCTTTCTGTGCCTGTTTCCCGCCGCTGCGCCCCTGCGGCCCCGCCCCCTCACTGCCCATTCGCTGCCCCATTCCCTGCTCCTCCCTTCCACCTCCCCATTTATGGCGGCTGCTGGGCAGCCGCACAGCGGACGTGCGTAGCGGGCGCGCCTAAGGCAAGGCCATCTGCGCCCGTCCGCGCCGGGACCGCGCCCAGCACCAGAACCCCTGGTCCGGGCATCCCCCGCGCCCGCCACATCAACAGACGCCGATACGACGCCAGCACCCTCCACGCACTCAACCCCGGAAAAGATCACGCCTGCTACCTGGCCACCCCGAAGCGCACCCAAGGGCCCTTCACCTGCCGGAACTGCAGCTTCGCCAGCCGCCGCCCAGCCAAACCACCGCCCAGGAAAGAACCCAACTACCTCAGATGCATCCTCCTCAACACCCGCTCCGCCCGCAAACACGCCATCGAACTCTGGGACCTTCTCGACTCAACCTCCCCAGACGTCGCATTCCTGACGGAGACCTGGCTGAATCCCGCTTCAGCCCCCGACATCGCCATTGCCATCCCGGATGGCTACAAGATCACCCGCCGGGACCGCACCAACGGAGTCGGAGGAGGCATCGCCATCGTCCACAGGAACACCCTCAGAGTCTCAACCAACACCAACGACACCCACAGCACCGCCGAACACATGCACTTCCAGATCCATACCGATCCCAACACCACCCTCAGAGGAACCCTCATCTACAGACCCCCCGGACCCCGACCACAGTTCAGCGATTCTATCGCTGACTTCGTCAGCACACACGCCATCGCCTCCACGGACTACATCCTCCTCGGGGACCTGAACTTCCACCTCGAGAACAACAAGGACACCAACTCCACCACCATGATCGACAACCTCGCCACCCTCGGACTCAGACAGCTCGTGACTACACCCACCCACGCCCGCCGGCCACACGCTAGACTCCATCTTTTCCGCATGCCCACACGTCTCCTTCAACCACACCTCCGAACCCCACTGGACTGACCACCACTGCATCCACTTCACCTACAGGAAGCCCACCACGCACCACCGCACCGAACAAATGCCTCGCCGCTGCTGGAGCAGAGTCACCGAAGACCAGCTAACCACAACCCTCGCCCTGAGCCCACCCGCCGAACCCTCCGACCCCGACACCGCCGCCCGCAACCTCAGACAGTGGATCGACGACTGCGCCAACACCCTCGCCCCGCTCAAGAATCCGCCCAACAGCCACACCAGCAAGAAAGCCACCTGGTTCACCGAAGACCTCCAGGCCTCCAAACGAACATGCCGAAAACTGGAGAAGATCTGGCTCCACGAACGGACAGCGGACAGCTACGCCGCCCACAAGAGCGCCACCCGCAGTCACCATCACATCATCAGATCCGCCAAAGGGCCTCACTCAAAGACCGCCTAGACAACAACGCACACAACAGCAAAGAGCTCTTCAACATCGTGAAGGAACTCTCCAACCCCAGCTCCAACACCAACGACATCCCGCCGTCGCGAGACCTGTGCGACTCACTGGCCACCTTCTTCCACCGCAAAATCACCCACATCCACGACAGCTTCAACACCACGACCGCCCCGGCAACCACCGAGACCACTGCCCCCACAACCACCAACTGCCTGCTCTCTTGGACCAACATCAACGACGAGGACACCAGCGAGATCATGAACACCATCCACTCCGGCTCACCGCTAGACCCGTGCCCTCACCACGTCTTCAACAAAGCCAGTACAGCCATCGCGCCCATCTCCGGAAAATAATCAACATCTCCTTCGAGACAGCAACCTTCCCGGAAAGCTGGAAGCACGCCGAGATCACCGCCTTACTCAAGAAACCCAAGGCAGACCCCAAGGACCTCAAGAACTTCCGACCCATCTCTCTGCTCCCGTTCCCCGCGAAGGTCACCGAGAAAATCGTCAACAAACAACTGACCCGCTACCTCGAGGAGAACAACATCCTGGACCCTTCCCAGTCCGGCTTCCGCAGCAACCACAGCACCGAAACCGCCCTCATCGCCGCCACCGATGACATCAGGACCCTGCTAGACAACGGAGAAACAGCAGCCCTCATCCTCCTGGACCTATCAGCCGCCTTCGACACGGTCTGCCACCACACACTACGAACACGCCTTCACGACGCCGGGATCCAAAGAAGGCCCTGGACTGGACCACATCCTTCCTCTCCGGCAGAACACAAAGCGTCCGCCTCGCCCCCTTCCGATCCAAAGCCACCAAGATCATCTGCGGCGTACCCCAAGGCTCCTCCCTCAGCCCAACGCTGTTCAACATCTACATGGCACCCCTCGCCCACGTCGCCCGACAGCACTAACCTCAACATCATCTCCTACGCCGACGACACCCAGCTGATCCTCTCCCTCACCAAAGACCCTCACACCGCCAAAGCCCACCTCCACGAAGGAATGAAGGCCGTCGCCGAATGGATGAGTACCAGCCGCCTGAAGCTGAACTCGGACAAGACGGAGGTCCTCATCCTTGGTTCCAACCCTTCAGCATGGGACGACTCCTGGTGGCCAACATCACTGGGAACAGCCCCGACAACCACCGACCACGCACGCAACCTAGGGGTCATCCTCGACCCCACCCTCTCCATGACTAAGCAGGTCAACGCCGTTTCCTCATCCTGCTTCAACACCCTCCGAATGCTCCGCAGGATCTTCAAGTGGATCCCCACCGAAACAAGAAAAACAGTCACCCAGGCCCTCGTCACCAGCAGGCTGGACTACGGAAACGCCCTCTACGCAGGAACGACGGCTAAGCTCCTGAGACGGCTGCAACGCATCCAGAACGTCTCTGCACGTCTTATCCTCGACATCCCCCGACGCAGCCACATCACACCCCACCTGAGAGACCTGCACTGGCTCCCTGTCAACAAGAGGATAACCTTCAAGCTCCTCACCCACGCACACAAAGCACTCCACAACTCCGGACCAGCCTACCTCACCAGACGACTCAGCTTCTACACCCCCACCCGCCAGCTCCGCTCCACCAGCCTCGCCCTCGCCACAGTCCCCCGCATCCGGAAAACGACCGCCGGCAGCAGATCCTTCTCCCACCTCGCCGCCAAGACCTGGAACACCCTCCCCACCAACCTTCGGCAGACCCAAGACCTACTGGCCTTCAGAAGACTCCTCAAGACCTGGCTCTTCGATCAGTAGCAGCACCACCCCCCTCTTCCCCCAGCGCCTTGAGACCCTCGCGGGTATGTAGTGCGCTTTATAAGTGACATGATTGATTGATTGATTGATCTCACACCGGAATCCTTGGTGTTGGCGGAGCCCAGGATTGCATCCACCCTTTCCCGAACGTCCCGATCCTGCGTAGAGGACTTTGGCTCGAGTTGATTCCTTTTTTGGCCCGCTGCGACCCCGGAAAACACCGGCCGCACTTGAAGCCGCTGGCCTACGCTCCAGAGGGCGCGCTTTGAATCACTCGATCTGCCCCCGTGAGCCTCGGAGGATCTGAGATAAGGTTGTCTGGCGCCGCGGGTGGGGGGGTTTTTAAACAACGGCCACACCCAGTCACGCTGGGTCCCAGAGGCTGAGAAACACTCACCTCACAGGCTGCGGCCTGCTTTCGTCCCGCGTGGGACTCCGCTACAGCCTACAGCAGACACCTGAGCTGATTCACTGCGCGGCCTACCAGACACCGGCGGCAATTAGCGATTTCACCCACCCAGTCCATAGTTGCCAAGGTTTCAGATTACTATGGGACATTTTCATAATTTCAGTGTAATTATGGGTGACATTTCAAGGACGATGAGTGACACTTTTTCGCGAGCAAAATCAAGCAATGAAGACAAGGGAAACATATAAATATCAGAAATTACACCCATTTTAGCAACGAGAAACTCTAAGAAAGTCACTGAACTAAAGTGCGCTAACAGCAGGCTACTGAAAACTGAGCAGAGTCAGACTGCGTGAATGTCACCCATAATTAAAGTGAAATTATGAAAACGCCACAGTTAGCAATCTCAAACCTTGGCAGCTATGGTGAATCAGTGTGTAAATGTGCTCTAATTGAGGTGTGTTCCTCTGCACCCTCAAGCTGACCAGCCTGCCAGATGAGAAATCAGGCGGTAAGGGCCCAGCAGCATAGCCAACTTCAGTCTGTGCAATTGTGTAAACAACAAGACACCACTGCACAAACAAAAAGCACCCTGAGGCGAAAACAGTAATGAAAACGGCCCCTTCAGCGCGGTTGTGTAATCGGAAACAAAAGCAAGCAGTACAGAGCAGGGACTTCATAAACCAGCCTTGTAGGCCACGAGGACACCTGCCTGATGCCCAAATCAGTAGTATGGCACGAGAGAGAGATCTTGCTTGGTGTTGGGTGCATCAGTACGAAGAGCCTGAGGTGAGGTGGCGGGGAGGAGGCTTGGTATGTGTTGTGTTGGGAGGGGGCGGTGAGACTGGTGAAGGGTAGGCTGAATCCTAGTAAAACGCAGATAGTCGGACAGGCACCACTGCAGCGCGCTAGCGCTATTAATAAGATTTAAAAGAACACGATTTTGCAGAGTGATACCTCACGAGGCACTACTTACCAACTTTGCGATGCGACTCTTCATATGGGCCGCACCTCGCCGCAAAGACTCCCGCTGCAACAAACACCGGCCCGGGCAGGATTGCGTGGCTCAGCAGCAGCTACACGGGAGGGGCTGGTCTGCTATACTGAGGAACAATTCCAGGGGCCACCGCGGTTCGTAGCGGGGGTCAGCTGAGCCACCAGACGCGTCCATCGCTTTTTAGAGTAAATAACTGCAGCACAATTTGGAGATGGTGTGAGCAGCGTTGCCATTGCCACTGCCTGCAGCCTGCCTATAGTTTATTCCAACTACAGCCACGAACCACCTGCTTACCAATCGTGCTGCAGCGTCATATCGTATAGTCATTAATCATGCTGCGGCACGTGTTCGTGAATTCTGTTAGATTGTAGCAACTTATAGCTGCAGTCTCGCTCACAAGCCTGCCGGAAGCAGCACACACTGCGCGGTGCCACTCCAGGCGAGACTCAGAGACCAGCTTTAGTTTTTCAGTACTAGTCCATGATTTACTTAGCGCTGAGGAGGTGCTATTATGCATGACTTCGCATTTCAGTGCGGTGATGCGGACCACCACACTGAAATGCGTTAGTTTAACCCCTGATGCGTGGTACTTGGCAGGGCTGCGAACCGTGGCGGCCCTTGGAATTGTTCCTCAGTACACCAGATCAGCCCCTGCCATGTAGCTGCTGCTGAGCCACGCATTCATGCCCGGGCCAGTGTTTGTTGCAGCGGGAGTCATTGCGGCGAGGTGCGGTCCATATGAAGAGTTGCGTTGCAAAGTTGGTATTTAGTGCCTCGTGAGGTATCACTCTGCAAAATCGTGTTCTTTTAATCTTATTAATAGCGCTAGCGCGCTGCAGTGGTGCCTGTCCGACTATCTGCGTTTAACTAGGATTCAGCCTACCCTTCACCAGTCTCACCGCCCCCTCCCAGCGCAACACATACCAAGCCTCCTCCCCGCCACCTCACTTCAGTCTCTTCGTACTGATGCACACAACACCGAGCAAGGCCTCTCTCTCGTGCCATACTACTGATTTGGGCATCAGGCAGGTGTGCTCGTGGCCTACAAGGCTGGTTTATGAAGTCCCTGCTCTGTACTGCTTGCTTTAGTTTCTGATCACACAACAGCGCTGAAGGGGCCGTTTTCATTGCTGTTTTCGACTCAGGGTGTTTTTAGTTCGTGCAGTGGTGGCTTGTTGTTTACACAATTGCACAGACTGAAGTTGGCTCTGCTGCTGGGCCCTTACCGTCTGACCTCCCCCACCCCTCCAACCCCCTCCCCCCGGCTGCTCCCACGGAGGCTCGTGCTCAGGCACCCTCAGCAGCCGCCAGTTTCAGACCCTGTTGCCAGTTGAAGGGGAGTTACTTCTTGAGCCCCCTCAAAAAGGCGGCCTCAACAGCCCGTCTATTTCGCATCAATGGATTACGGCTCTTCCCTCACCCTCTCTGCACCATGCCTCAGACAGAAGATCACTGCGTCTTACTGTGATTATTAGCATCCTAGAAACGGTCTGATTACATTACGCACAGGTGAAAACAGCTCTTTTTGGAAGGTTTAATCTGACCACACATTAGTATTAAAAGAAATCTTTCAGCATTTCTACGCAGAGTAACCAGACATTATGAGATGCCTGATTGGACCTTGAATGAACTGACATTTCTAAAGTGCTGGAGTAAGCGTAACCTGATTTCTGCAGAGAACATCCTATGTATTTATGTTGTTGTTACATTAATTTGTAGCTGATGGAAAGCTTCTTGGCGCTTGCGAGTGTGCAAAGACATCGGGCAGACTGGTCAGCTTGAGGGTGCAGAGGAACACACCTCAATTAGAGCACATTTCCACACTGATCACTATAGCTGCCAAGGTTTGAGATTGCTAACTGTGGCGTTTTCATAATTTCACTTTAATTATGGGTGACATTCACGCAGTCTGACTCTGCTCAGTTTTCAGTAGCCTGCTGTTAGCGCACTTTAGTTTAGTGACTTTCTTAGAGTTTCTCGTCGCTCAAATGGGTGTAATTTCTGATATTTATATGGTTCCCTTGTCTTCATTGCTTGATTTTGCTTGCGAAAAAGCGTCACTCATAGTCGTTGAAATGTCACTCATAATTACACTGAAATTATGAAAATGTGACACATAGTAATCTGAAACCTTGGCAGCTATGTCTAGGGGACATCATACCCCACCTCTCCTGTTCCCAGCCCATCCGGCTTTCACCACCACAACCTCTGACATATCCTGGCTGCTCGTGCTGCCCCCCCCTTCCCCTCCAGGTCTCCCGACAGGAGGGAGGGGCAAGCAGACCAGGCTGGGGCAACACACTGATCCTGAAGGCGTGCACACTATCGCCTTGACGCACCCCTCCCTCGCCTTGAAGCAGCACTTGGCCGTTGTGAGGACCACCTACTTCGGAGACCCCCTTCTCCCTGGCGACTATCGTATGGGCCACTATGGGCTAACTCCAAATCACAAGCCAAAATTGACCTTTACAAGGCCCCACTACGGTGCCCCAGGGATCCTCGGCTACTCCACCAGACCACCCTGGTCTGCCTTCAAATCCTGACAACACTGATACCATCCTACAGGCCATTCAAGCGTCTCGATCTGGTCGTGGAAACTAAAACCGGTGAGGTGGGTGTAGAGGTCTCTTTCTTGCAGCCAGGTGTCGGAACTGAAGGATATTGTCAAGGAACTCAAGTTGATAGTGTACCACCTTTTGAAGACGTCTGTGGCACAGGAGGCCCGGGCACAGGACGCTGAAGGCTGAGCCCACCGTTGTAACCTAGACTTTGTGAGATTCCCTGAGGGCACCGAAGGGCAATTCCCTCTACAATTTCTGGAAACCTGGTTGGCCATTTATTTGCCCAAATCCTCCCTATCCACCTGCTTTGTGGTGGAGAAGGCACACTGTTCCCCTGCTCAGAGACCCCTTCTGGGACCACTCCTCACCCCATGACACCGTTCTTCAGGAGGCCCGCAAGCTGAACGAAGTCCGCTACCAGTGTGATGATCTTCCCAGACTACACCGTGTAGTGGAACAACGGCGCAGGACATACAACAGTGTCAAGCAACAGCTACGCTCTAAGAGGATCAAATATATGTTCCTTTTCCATGCGTGCCTCAAGTTATTTCATGATTCTAAATCTTGTTTTTTTGATTCTGCTGAAGAGATCCTCACTTGGACCACCGAACAGCTCCCCTCGAAACGCAACACCCTGCCCCCGTGGAGCACCACGCACTCAGGAGAAGGGGTACCCGGTTTACCGCTCAGGAAGCACACAAGGTCAATGCACTGCAACTGCCAGAACACCCGAAGACACCCTCCTCCAGGCCATGGAGAAGGGGGACTTGCAGGGGCATCCCCTTCCCCCCATCGTCCTTTCTCATGCTCCTCAGCCATTGGCTTCTTGGATGGCCGGAACCTCCCAAATGATGCCTGATCTGCCCTGGTGACTATATCCATCTATACTCTTATGACTACCACCAGTGCCATCATAACCTTTAACCAGCTCCGATTTGATTGAGATGGGTTGGGACTCGGACGGCTTTTCTTATGTTCTCCACCAAGTTATTAGTTGTATGAAGGGGCGACAGATGCTTCTGGGGTGGAAGTGTGGGGTGCGTTTTTTTTTGTTAGAGTGTTTAAAGGTTTTAATGTTTTTATGTTTTCTAATTTGGTTGTTTCTTATTCCGTTTTACTGCTGCATTTCGAGCCCTCCTTTTTTCGCCTACCCCTTTACCACACATCCCCCATGACAAGTACCGACACACTGTTCACTGCCCTCTCTTGGAATGTTAATGGCCTCAATCACAAAATGAAATGTGGGGCTGTCTTTCAATACCTCAAACGCCACTCCCCTCCCATGGTGCTCCATCCATCCACTCGGCAATCACTGCTCCGTGCTGCAAAAGGGGGATGGGGGTTACACCCGAGTCTAACATGTCAGATACATGGCCAGCTTTCAAGGCACTGCCATTCTACTACACAAGCGGCTTCATCTTCTTGTAACAAGATCGCATTGCGACTCCCTCAGGCGCTTTGTCCTTGTGAAGGGTGACATGGAAGGTGTCCACTGGACGATTGCTACCATTGATGCCCGTCCCCCCACGCTTGTGTCCCGTATACTACAGGCCCTTGCACACCTACTTCTACAGTCCCTTCCCGGCCCCACACTTCTGGGGTCGACTTTAAGTCTATGATGGTCCCTCGGTTGGACTCAAGTAACCCCTCTGCCCATCGTACTTACGACTTAGCTGCTTGGGCTTCCTTGTTGGCACTCTCCGATTCCTGGTGCTTGCTTCACTCCCAGGCTCGGGAATACACTTTCTATTCTCACCTTCACAAATCCCTTACTAGGCTCGGTTATCTTTTCATACCCTCCACTGACACTGCAAGACTGATCAATGCTCAAATACGCCCACACGCACTGACAGACCAGGCCCCCATTAACCTGGTCCTCAGAACTTCCAGACGCCAGCAGCTAAGCCACTAGCGCCTCAGTGCATGGTGACTTTCTGACTCCGATTTTGCGGATTTCCTTCTGACGCAGATCTCGGACTACTTCAATACCAATGCTTGCTCCGTCAGCTCCCCTACCACAGTATGGGAGGCCATGGAAGTGACCCTTCGCGGCCAGATAGTCTCTTACCAAACAGCCGCCCGTTCCCGTAGGCTTAAAGAGGTCCTTTCCCTAGAACATGATCTCCTCATGGCCAATGAAGCCTACGCTGCAAACCCCACCACCCAGCTGAAACATGCAGCGGATTTATAAAGACTTGCACTCTGTCAGAAACAGCTAGACACTGCAACATTTGCCCACCTTGCCTCGCAGGATTGTGGGGGATAAAGCTGGGAAGGTTCTGCACTGGCTGGCGAGCAGGGACTTAGCCCTCTGCCTGATCCCTTCCATTGTAACGGAGATGGGTCAAGAGGTATCAGACCCACACTCAATAGCGTAGGAATTCGCATGCTATTTCACCTGCCTCTATACTACTACTTCTCCCTCACCTAGCTGACAGTGACAGACAGGACCTCGACGAACCCATCACGGCAGCTAAAATCACTGCAGCCATGGGGCACTCCACAGCGGAAAATCTCCAGGCCCCAACAGCTTCTCATTGGAAATATATAAGAAATATGCCTTCCTACTATTCACCCCCTGCTGGCAATAAATGAGGGGGGCACAATGAGGGTGGGCAAACTCCCTTATGACCTCTGTGGCGCCCAACAATTTCTGTTACCCTCAAACCTCGGAAATCTCCCAGGAATTGCGGGTCCTACAGGCTCATTTGCATCCTAAGATTGTGACCAAATTACTGGCAAACCGACTAGCGAAAGTCATCACCTCCCTCTTCCACCTAGACTAGAATGGCTGTATGCTGGGACATAGCACTTACCATTGCCTTTGTCGGGTGCACAATGCGATTGCCCTTTACGAGAAATGACATTACGTCCTTGTCTCAATTGACTTCGAGAAGGCCTTCAACTCGGTTCACTGGCACTTCTTGTTCTGCTTGTTGGAGCAGATGAACTTTGATCCTCTCTTTTGCCTCTGGGTCCAAACGCTCTACTGGGGCCCCTGGGCAAGAGTCCGGGGTGAATGGAGTAACCTCCCAGGTCATCCCTGTTGAACGGGGCACAAAAAAGGGCTGCACTCTCTCGCCCCTTTTATTTGCACTCACTATCAAGTCACTGGCACAGTGGACCCGGTGGGACGCACAGCTCTGCGGCTTCCATCGGCCTGACGGACACGAGGACCGGGTCTCGCTCTATGCGGATGACTTTCTTGTTTACGTGGGTGACCCCGAGACATCGATCCCCACCTTCCTGCAAATGCTGCAGGTCTAGGCAGATGCTTTTGGCATCACTGCGAACTGGTCCAAGTCTACCTACATTCCCATCCGGAGCTCCCACGAAAATATTAGGACCATCACCCCATTTCAATGGTCTACAAACTACTTTCGAAACTTGGAGATACAGATAGCCTTTTCCAAGCAGCAGGCTTGGGACCTTAACATCACACCTCTTGTTGCCGGGGCCAGAAGGGATATGGGCCATTGAGCCACTCTTCCTCTTAATGTTGCTGGCAGAGGAGCATTATTTAAAATGATCTTGTTACCGAAATTCCTCTACATGTTCCAAAAGTACCCTTTCCCTATCCCCCCCTCCTTCTTCCGTACACTACAATCTGAGGTGACACGTTTGGGTCGGTGTCCTGCCACAAATCTCCTTCAGTAAATGAATGCTACACTCAGATGACGGCGGGCTGGTGTTTTCCGACCTTCACCTATATTATTGGGCTAGCTACCTTCTCCCAATCACTGATTGGTTCTTTATAGAACACATTGATCCCGCCATAGTGGCAGAACACTGTAAACTGGAACGCCACAGCACCATCAATCTATTCTACGGCCGCACCATCCCTACAACCCTGCTCTGAGCCACCCGTTCGACTCTGCTTGCCTGGCACCAGTCGCTGGGAATGATCAGATGGCATAGGGTGCTGAGAGCAATGACACAGCTGTGGGCTGGGTCCTGGCTATCCAAAACTTCTGTCTTGGGGGGTTTTAGGGCATGGGAATCCATTGGCATCACATTACAGGGGGACGTGTGGCAGGGCACGTCCATGTGTGCGTTTCCACACCTACACAATGCTCAATCACAGTTCTTCTGCTTTCTAAAGTTATGACATGCCACGGAGGTCCCTCGCCCCTTTAAAGCCCCTCCCCCAATATAGCCCCCTGAAAGCACACCTGTTGGAATCGCACCTAGTCAGGAAGGGCATATCCTGCCTCTACCGTTCATTGATAAATAATACTTCCCACCGCATGATTACCCTCGGAGAGCAATCGGAGGGGAATCTCGGTCCTTTGGATGATGATGACTGGGTAGAAGCAAAAATGGCTTCTAGGTCTCTGGCAATTTTGATAAATTTCCGCCTCATCCAGTTGAAATATCTCCACCATGTATACTATAGCCCCTTACACTGAGGTGTTGTCGGTGCCTACACCCAAAGGGCACCATCTTCAAATCAAATCAAATCAGGAACATTTATTGAGCGCACAAATCACTCGAAAGTCTCATGGCGCTTCCACATGGTCTGGGAATGCCTAACCATCCAGGCATAATGGTCACACATTTGTACTACTCTTTCTCATATCAACACAGATCAGTTCCATTAGATCCAAAATTAGTTCTTTTGGGCCTTCTGGATGCTTATGTAGGGTGTCGCAATGTTCGGCAACTTGCTGGAGTGGGCTTCATCATTGCAAAAAGGGACATTGACCGACATTGGCGCTCTAAACCTGCGCCGACATTCCGCAAATGGACAAGGGGATGGACTTGTTTATAAATCCATGGGCTGTCCGTAAAAACACACGTAAAATATGGGGTGAATGGTTGACATATTATGAATTTTTATTTTCTACAGGGTGATTTTTCCTACATATACTTCCACCTCTTGGCGAGCTGGGTATTGCGAGCTGAACTTACTGCAGCGCTGTTAATATTATATGTTGACTTTCTTTTGTTATGGTATCTGAAAATTAGTTAACATATATATATTTTTTTTTAAATAGTTAAATTGCTTTTTTTTCTGGGAGAATATGAGAGTGTATTGCTTGGAGCATGACAAAATGATGCTAGTCGCGTATAGGTTTTCTGGCTTAAATGAACTTACACTTGGTTGGTGTGAAGAAATTATTGTGCAAGGGCCTAGAAAGGAGGGGCAAGTGAGAAAGCACAAAATAGAGTTTCTGGTGGTGCAGAAAAATCTCAAGCGATGACGTTTTGTTTCCTGTGTGCCATGTACGGCACCAACGGTAGTTTAACAATAACTAGAAGTGCTAGTTTTAAGGTTAGCTGACTGAGAAAAAGGAACCTAACAATGAGGTTGTATTATTTTAAGCATAATAAGCTAGCAAAGCCATCAGCCTATTTTTAGGGTGGACATGATAGCTGTGCTGTAAGGTCACTTGTAGAATCACCTGGATCCGGAAGACAAGAATGGTTAACCAAAGGCCAATGGGAAGTTGCAAGTCTAGCTGAATGACCAAGAGATCGAAGATTGAGCTGTGGGTAAGCAGGGCCAAGATAGTGGGTTGAGTTAGAAGAGGAGGTGGGTTGGAATAGTAACATGTTAGTGCCGGACAGAATAGTTTATGTTAGGTGCTACTGAGGTGAAAGCAAATTTGTGCGCCACAATCTGTCATACTAAGACAACCTTTTGCTAACTATTACAGTTACTGTACTATTTCTGTGCACTTCTCCCAAAGCCATTGGTGAGTCAGTGCAGAGTGTGACGTGAAGACTGATGATATAAAAAAGGGGTGATGTCTTGTTGGGCCTTCATGAGAATGAATACATAAGGGTACCCCTATTTTTGAAAATCCAGTGCCCACTACATGCCAAAAGACCTCTCCTCCACACTCCACCATTTTCACCTCTTTTTCGTTGTTTATTGGCAGCATAGTAGGTCACGTTGCTATATCAGATCACATTTCTATCTTTAAACCAAGCTGCCCAGCCTGCCCTCATCCGAAGAACTGTTCAACATGTCCAAGATCTTCTTCCGCGCCATCGCCCTCCTCAGGTGCAGTTTATAATCATCCATGATGACTTCATCATATCGACGCAGTGGAGAAAAATCCCCGTTGATGACCAGGCCGGCCCGCAGAAACAGGTTCCGTGTTAGGAAGTCGAGCACGGTAATCAGCCACCTGTGGAAATGAGTTTGAGTGATTGAGTGCAAGAAACAGTTTGCAGTACTTAGTGAAGGTTTCTCCTTCACTCAGAAAAATTACTGACTGGACAAGTATTTATTGTTATAATTGCGTGCCAGTAAATGGTGATTACTAACTCACACCACCTCCCCGAAGTAGGCCTTGGACTGCTCTGCTTTGCTATCCTGAGAGAGTCAAGTGTACAATGGGGTGCTTGATTTCCAGTAAGAAGACTTGTAGACATATAACCTGTGCAGGCCCCACAACCAGCTCAACTAATAACCCAATTTATTACACTGAATTATAAGTAATTGTTCATTACTATATTAGACTTGGACTAAAAAAGCAATAAGCTTAACTTGAACACTGTAACCACCTGATACAGTGGGATTGGAGTGCTGCACTAACAAGTGGTGTAGAGATTCAGTTAACAACTAGAACTGCAAATGACCCATCAAGATGAGGAGACTCTGCAAAGAAAGAACCTTTCTGACCAACAGTACAGACAAAGCTTTGAGATAACCACAAATGTAAGAGACTACACGCCAGAAACAAAACCAAGTAGGAAGGTTACTTCTCTGGGTGAGATTAGTCTCCTGCTTGAAACCATACAGTTCACACTTGGCCTGGTTTTGGTCCTTAATCGGTCGAGTTTGGCACCGCGGACAGGTGCTCCACAATGAACTGGTAGGTCTCCTGCATCACCAAACTTGCAGTTCACTTATAAGTGGTGGAACTGCTGCATTTCGGACAATGTAGCCACACCTGACTCTGCTGTCGGAAACCCTTGAATCCACAGTCCATACGGCTTAGGACTACTGTTTCATATTATCGTTATCCCATCGTATTTAAGATGGGGTGACCATCACTGATATTTCCTGCATGGTTTGCATCCAGGTAAGAAATCAAATCATGATCCTCACACACTGGAAAAAACTCCCCTCATTAGATGTGAGAGAACCATTGTTTTTTTGTTTTTCTGAAACGCTGTAAAAATTAGTGCTGAGCTGTCCAAACAAACAAGGCATCCGCAAGTCATTTTTCTGTGAATTAAGTATATCTGCTGCACCGGCAGATACACTGAGGGCATAGAAACAGCCACCAGCCAGACGAGAATCTATAACTATGGTGGGGGATCCCCTGACGGAAAAGCAGAGGCCAGGGCCTCTGCCAACCTGACCTGGTAGAAGACTACCTGCCATGTTCTAAATTACCCCATTACTTTCTTCTATAGACATTGTGATTGATGTTCAAAGACTGCCACAGTGACAGTTGACTAAGTTTGACTTTGAGTTTGGCAAGGGGTACCATTGGTGAGCCAGAGGATGCCTCAAGAAGGGTAATGAATGGCCTCTGTTTATAATCCTCAAAATATGAGTACTGATTCAGCTCAATTAAAGCTTCATAAATCCACTATCCCACTAGCAGTTTCTTGTCTAAATCTTTTGATTAGTCAAGCAGAAAGAGCAGGATTAAGGACATTCACAGTTTTTATTCATGCAATGGGGGACAACAATACAGCAGTCTTGGTCATACATTTTTAGTATTTAAAGTAGGTCCAACAGTTTAACATTTGGCATAAGGGAAGAACAGTAACAGTGATTGAGGCTGTAGCACAATCGAGATCTATGACAGTTAAATGAATGATGTAGGCTGTGCATCAAAGCTTACCAGGTTGTTTCCCTAGGGTTAGATGGCATTAATCCCACGATTAAGCATTCTATTCAATGTGAGAGAGGGTGTCACTCACTACCGCTATGACAGATCGCACATGAACTTTGGCATATAGTTGTGACCATTGTGCAAGGGTGCCTGCGTTGTATGCAGGATTTTCTTTGTGCAGTAAGGGAAAGAAAAAAACGAGGAGAAATAAAATATTTTTCCTTGTTAATCTTCCCCTGGGAAGGCGTAGCATTTTGATGCATTCCCAGGTCTAAGATTAATGGTTGGTCTGGGAATGCGCCAAAATCCATAGATGGATGCTTGGGAACACCCATGTTCCACCCCTGGAACGCCTTGCTGGGGCAGAGTAACGCAAGGCAGCGACTTGCACTGCCTTGCGTTACTCCAGATTTACTAAGCAACACAGGGTCACGCAAGGTGGTCTTGCGTTGCTTGGTAAGAAAATAAGTTACTTACCTGTAAACTGTGGTTCTCCAGTATTGGTATCTTTCATAGATTCACATGCTTGAATCATTCCCCGTCGTCGAAGTGGGAGTCCCACGGTACATTAAAAGCAGTAAGTAATGACTTTAACATTAAAGTTAATAGAGAAAAAACATTCACTTTAATATCTCGTCCTAGTCATTAGGAATGGTCCAAATTCCAGCCAATCAGACGACAGTGCCCTCTAGAACCCTCTCCACAGGGGCTCTAGGCTCTCAGATGTTCGAGCACAAGTGAAATTTAAGCTTATAAAAATAACCAGGGAGTCTCTATGGGGAGGAGGGGCGGAGTCGCATGTGAATCTATGAAAGATACCAATACAGGAAAACCACAGTTTACAGATAAGTAACTTATTTTCTTCTCCAGTATTGGGGTATCTTTCATAGATTCACAATGCTTGAATCCGAATAGATAGCAGTAGTATTATAGGTATGTATGCTGATTTAAGGTATACAGTAAAATACATACGTAATCCTGTATGCAGTAAAATGCATTACATATATATAAATATATATATATATATATAATATTATAAAGACATTTGCCTGCATATATGTATTTAAATATACAAGTGTACATAACAATGTATACACGATAAAACAAACTTAATTCAATTATAAATTAAATAAAAGCAATATTCAAAACATATAGGAAGGTGGGAAGGAGAGAGGCTCACCCCATTGAAAAAGAGTACGGAGAACCGCTTGTCCAGCTGTGTCAGCATTGCTTGTGGCTTCCAAACAGTAATGCTTTGTAAATGTGTGTCTGCTAGACCAGGTTGCTGCTCTTCAAATCTGTTGTATAGGCACACCGGCAAAGAGGGCTGTCGAAGAGGAAACAGCTCTCGTAAAGTGAGCTTTCACTGTTGAAGATAGTGGTTTTTAGGTCTCGCCTACGCAGCGCGCATGCACTGCATAGGCAAAAAGACCTTTTGCCATCGATTCGGCTTTTCAGCCTAAAACGTGCACGCGTTCCATTGCCTTCAATGGCAACGCGTGCACGTTTGGCGATTCACTTGCGGGAGCGAGCAGCTGGCGCCATATGGTAGCAATTATCGCTCCTGGCGCCGCTCGCTCCCGCAAGTGAATCGCGCAGGCTCCCTCCTCTCCTTCCTCCCCCTGCTGCCGTGCGAGGCACGCGCGCTTGTTTGCGTTTGCTTCTGTGAAGCATCTTGCTGTGTACTTAAAACTTGGTGAGATTGAAAGAACGGCTCATGGGCACTTTTGTAATTAGCTGCATCTCATTGGGGAAATCTGCTGTTGCACATAAAACCTGGGAGCAGATACAGAAAAAATCTATCTTCAGAGAAAAGGAAGTTGGAGCCGATGGCGCCAGCACACGTCTGAAGAACGCCACGCGGAAACTCAAAATGCTTCTTCGTGGTGCATGGATCGCTGCATCTCACTTACCAGCGTACCTGCCTTTTAAATAAAGCGCTACATGTCACCAGACTCCACAGGCCGTGTCAAGACAGACGCAATTTCTACTTGGGGACTTGAGTGCCACGTATACATATTAGGTGAAATATTATTGGTAAAAACGTAATCTCCTGTGGGCAGTCTGGAATTATGTTCCTGAGATGAAGTTGAGGCAACCCTTACCATTGGATATATATTTCTGCGTACAGAGTGGTCACATTTTATACTTGTGTCTGATTTAGGACGTACCCCCACCCCAAAAAAAAGTGAAATAAAACCATCTGATAATGTCAATGTACTTTTTGCGATGTATATCTCAGTCCGTACGTGTAGATGTATTTCCGCAGGATGCCCGATACTGATTGTTGCAACTGTTCCTCATTATGTTTACAGTGTTCAAAAGTGCCCTGTTGGGAAAGGTGCATTACATGTTATACCAACATCTAAATAAATAGATTTGTACAAAGGCACAAGGTGCTAACGTTTTATTATTTTTTTAATCTTTTTTTTAGTTCTATTATGGTGCAAACAGATTAAGTGACGTAAAAATGTCATTAGAAAAAAATTGATCGAAGTTCACCACTAATTTTCTGCTCCTCATCGAGTACATTACTTGACAATTTTCACATCTTATATTGCAGAATACATACTCCTGATCATAAAGGTGCCTTGTTCGTGATATTTTTTTTAAACACATTAATTGAGATTTCTGTGCACATTAATAGCCTTCAGAGAGTCAAGCATGTTCGAGTGCACTGCCCTGCTTATTAATGGAGGAGATCAAAACATGATACATATTACTCATCGAGACCTGAGCCACAAATAGAACATTGAATTCCTCTTTATATTTTCATGGTGTCAATGAAATATGGATGTGTGTGCAAGAAACCAAGTCAATAAATCCAAGGCACTCCTCACTGTGATAAATGATTTATTGCCACGATGTCAAAGATGCCGGTAAGAGCTGGGAAGTTGACCCTAGCTGGGAAGTGGCCAGTGGCGCCCAGCTGAAGAAGGCCCGGCGAGCATACGGGTGAAAGTGCTGACAATGACGTACGATATATGCAGGTTCCATGTTCTAGCAGACTCCTGGCGGCAGAATTCTGCCGCATGTACTGCTCGTTAAGTTTTATTATTTATAACGCGTCATATACTCGCAGCGCTCCGAAGGTGGGAAGAAACCCCGTTTTCTGCTGCGGTTCCAAAATATCACTGGGGGTGGGGCTGATTTACGTCACAGTTCTGTTTATACAGTGAGGCCTTCCTCCTTGGTGGGATATTGATGCAGCGCCATATCTCAGGCGTCATGCGTGGAACAACCTTTATTCGTTTAGATCCTCTTTTTTCGTAGTTAGTAGATGGGAGTTTGGTCTCCTGCTTCAGCAATCTCGCCAGCCTCATGTTTTCCAAAAAGTTATAATAAAAATATATAAATACAGGGACTTTTGGTCAGCGCTCTCATCGGTGTTTTCTGTCAAGCTGTCATTTTGCCTCCGTCTGCCACAGCCAATAGTATGCGTCAGTAGGCCAGCTCACTTCATCCATTGGCTGACTTGCACTGTGACTGGCAGCATTGTGCCTGGTTGCAAGTGCACAGCCCCCTAAAAGGAGTGCACTTCAGTGCTAGGGCTGCTCTGCCACTCATCTATCTGTACATCTTTGTCTATTATTACACATGTTTACATCAATTGAAAAATATAAAAAGCATTGCACGCCCACTATGACTAAACCCACCAGTTTGACCAATACTTGTTCGGTCTGGCTTGATAGTACAGCTGTCTGCTGATCTATTCTTACCAATCCTATAATACACCTACAGCGGGCTTTAATCTCTCCAAGAGGAATATTTCTCTTCCACCCCATGCCATGGACTGTTCAGTGCGTGTTCCGCCTCCTATGAAGTACTTGCATTGAAATGCATGAAGGACTATTTTACGTCTGCAGTTACTGGTTATTTTACTACAACACTGATGGTGCGCCTTAGTGTTGCGCTTGGGATATTTAATTAATGACACACTCAGCAGCAGGCATTCTACACACTGAGCTACCTTGCTCACTGGTGGTGCAATATATATGTATCTTTATCTTTTTCTAAAGCACACCTTTCCTGTGAGATTGTGGGTGTTATGCTCTTGTTTTATTAAGCAGTTTGGGCCCTCTTTACATGTGGCTATGGCCTGCTTACAGCAGAGGGCGCACAACCTTTCGGGTATCTCACTCAGTGGTGGCGCATGTCGTGAGACTTCATAACTTACAAACCTATAAATTGATATTTATCTGTATAACATTGATGGTGTGCATCACTGCTGCGCTTGGGATATTTTTTCATTTATGGCACTTTCTCAGGCAGCCGACGGTTTAGACACTGAGCTACCTCGCTGACTGATGGTGCAATGTATACCTGGGTATATCTTTTTTTAAGCACACCTAGATCTTGAGTGTTATGCTCTCATTTTGTCATGAGTCTCCTGCATGGCTCATTGTAGTTCTCCCTAGGTTGTTTAGCCATGCAACAGTTGATGTTGTTGCACCAAGGATATTGTGCTGCATAACTAAATACTTATAAGGTCCCAAAGGCGAGACCTATTGGCTATGCCAATGCTTGTTCTGCTTGCTGATGGCAGAACTGTATTGCTGATGAGCTCCAACATGCTATTGTTTGTTTAGTAACAGGATATCCCTTCCTGATGTTCTCATATGCCACAAACAGCTGATCAGTTTTGCAAATGCTGGTGGTCTTCTGAAAATATAATTTTATACACCTTGTTAGACCTGGCATCCTTGGCGTGGGTCTCCCTTCCATTTTCTGATGATGCCTCCAATGTTATTGATCTGTTTTTGCTGGTTTAGATGCTTTGGGCACTGTGCCACTGCTATTCAGTGCCACAGTGCAAGTGCTCCCTATTGTAAATTGATGTATGTATTAGTGACTCCATGATTGGATGATTGGTTTACTTGTCAGTCCCTAGTACAGTGCACTGAGTGTGCCCAGGGCTTGTAAATCCAATACCGCTGGTGGGCTTGCAGCACTGGTTGTGCCACCCACAGAAGCGGCTTGTAAAATGTGTCTCAGGCCTGCCATCGCAGAGCCTGTGTGCAGCCTAGGGCTGCCATGTCGACTTGGTGAGTGCACCCACTTACCAGTCCCTAAACCTTCCCTTTACTGCATGTTGGTCACCCCTAAAGTAGGCCCTAGGGCAGGGTGCATTGTAAGTACAAGGTAGGACATGCCCTGGTGTGTGTGGCATGTCCTAATAGTGAATTACAGCCATTTTCGTTTTTCACTATTGCAAGGCTACCTGCTCCCCATAGGCCAGAATGGGCAGACTGACTATTACACCTTATAGTCAGAACTGACCCAGGGAACATGGTAGAAAAACGAATTTAGTATGCCTGAACTCAGGATGATCAAATACATCTTTTAGTGAAGTTGGTTTTAACATTCTGTGTTTGAAAATACCACTTTTAGAAAGTGGGTATTTTCTTGCCTAACTATCCAAGCCTGCCTCTGCTAGGTTGTGTATTCCTTGTCTGGAGATTGAGTGACAGGGGCTGGGGGTGGCTACAGGAGACAGGGTGAGTCAGCACATGGCTGAATAGAAAGATCTGCATCCAGAGTGGAGGGAGGAGTTGCACCTGGGTCTGAATAGGGCTGTGCCTGCCTTCCACAATGCTGGCTCCACCTCCTGCCGGGCGGCTGAGCACTCTGCCCCACATTCTGAAAGGAAAGAAGGAGTCAGAAAAACAAAGTGCTCCAGGACTGACCAGAACTGGTTTTGGGCTAGGCAGAGGCCTCTCTGCCTCCAGAGAACAAAGAGAAAAGGTGTATAAAAGGGGACCCAGACCCCTAGGAAATTAGATCACTTTTAGGAAACAAGAAGAAACCTTTGCTGAGGAGGCGGAACCAAGAAGAAACTGAGGAGAGACTATCCCTAAGCCTGAAGTGCTGCTTGGGGGATTGGCCTGCAGTGGTTTGCCTGACTGCCAAAGAAAGGAGAAAGGAACTTTTGCTTTGCTGTGACTTTCATCAACTTGTGAAGGATCTCCAAGGGCTTGATTTTAGAGCTTGCCTCCTGCTGAAGTCTCAGGGACAACAGACTTCACCCACCAGCTCCCCCTGTGTTCCCTTGCTGGGAAATTGGACCTTCTGACACACTTGCGTGTCTCTGGGAGCCCGTAACCACCACCACCTCATCAGGTCCGCTAAGAGAATCTCCTTCAAAGACCGCCTCGACAACAACGCACACAACAGCAAGGAGCTCTTCAACATCGTGAAGGAACTCTCCAACCCCAGCTCCAACACCAACGACATCCCGCCGTCGCAAGCCCTGTGCGATTCCCTCGCCACCTTCTTCCACCGCAAGATCGCCGACATCCACGACAGCTTCAACACCCAGACAGCCCCCACCAAGATAGATACTCCAGACCCGCCGCACACCATCGACCATGACCCCTTGCCAGCCTGGGCCAGCGTGAACATCGATGACACCATCAAGACCATGGGCACAATACACTCCGGTTCCCCGTCAGACCCTTTCCCCGCACCACATCTTCAACAAAGCCAGCAGCTCCATCGCACCCCAACTGTGCAACGTTATCAATCTCTCCTTCGAGACCGCGACCTTCCCAGAGAGCTGGAAACACGCAGAGATCAACGCCCTACTCAAAAACCCAAGGCGGACCCAAGAGACCTCAAGAACTTCCGGCCCATCTCCCTGCTTCCGTTCCCAGCCAAGGTAATCGAGAAGATCGTCAACAAACAGCTAACCCGATACCTAGAAGAAAACAGCATCCTGGACCCATCCCAATCGGGGTTCCGCAGCAACCACAGCACTGAGACTGCCCTCATCGCCACCACCGACGACATCAGGACCCTGCTGGACAACGGTGAGACCGCAGCCCTCATCCTGCTGGACCTCTCCGCCGCCTTCGACACTGTCTGCCACCGCACTCTACGCGCACGCCTCCACGACGCAGGGATCCGAGACAAGGCCCTGGAATGGACCACCTCCTTCCTCGACGGCAGAACCCAGAGAGTCCGCCTCCCACCTTTCCGATCCGAAGCCTCCGAGATCATCTGCGGCGTACCCCAGGGATCCTCCCTCAGCCCAACACTGTTCAACATCTACATGGCCCCGCTCGCACGCATCGCCAGACAGCACGACCTCAACATTATCTCCTACACCGACGACACTCAACTGATCCTCTCCCTCACCAAGTACCCCCTCACCGCCAAAGCCAATCTCCACGAAGGAATGAAGGCCGTCGCCGATTGGATGAAGATCAGCCGACTAAAGCTGAACACGGACAAGACGGAGGTCCTCATCCTCGGCTCCAACCCCTCAGCCTGGGACGACTCCTGGTGGCCAACGACGCTGGGAGCAGCTCCGACACCCACTGACCACGCACGCAACCTGGGAGTCATCCTCGACTCATCGCTCTCCATGGCCAAGCAAGTCAACGCAGTCTCCTCCTCCTGCTTCAACACCCTCCGCATGCTTCGCAAGATCTACAGGTGGATCCTGACAGACACAAGAAGAACAGTCACCCAGGCCCTCGTCAGTAGCAGACTTGACTATGGGAACGCCCTCTACGCGGGAGCCCCGGCCAAGCTCATCAAGCGACTGCAACGCATACAAAACGCCTCCGCACGCCTGATCCTCGACATACCACGCCACAGCCACATCACCCCCCACCTGAGGAACCTGCACTGGCTCCCCGTCGACAGGAGGATCACCTTCAAACTCCTCACCCACGCACACAAGGCACTCCACAAAACTGGCCCAGCCTACCTCAACAGACGACTCTTCTTCTACGTCCCCAACCGCCAGCTCCGCTCCGCCGACCTCTCCTCGCCACCGTCCCTCGCATTCGAAGAACAACCACCGGCAGCAGATCCTTCTCATACCTCGCCGCCAAGACCTGGAACACCCTTCCACTAAGCCTACGACAGACCCAAGACCTGCTGACCTTCAGGAGGCTACTCAAGACCTGGCTGTTCGACCAGTAGCAGCACCCCCCTTCCCTCTCCCCAGCGCCTTGAGACCCTCGCGGGTAAGTAGTGCGCTCTACAAATTCTGTGATTGATTGATTGATTGATTGGGAGCTGGAAGCGCGACTCAACACGAAGAAGCGTGTCGCCGCAGCCGCTGAGTATCGCATCGCCGGAGAAGAGTGTCGACGTCGCAGCAGACGCCGGCGCATCCCCGAAGAAGCGCGCCGCATCCTTCGAAGCGCCTCGCAGCACCGGAGAAAAGTGTCGCCGTCGCATCCCCGGGGCAGAGCATCGACCTCGCATCAGACGCCGACGCATCGCAACACGAGGCGCGCCCCGCATCCCAGGAGAAGATCGTCGACCTCGCATCAGACGCCGTCGCATCGCCAGGAAGCGTGTCGCAGGGCCTGTCGCGGCTCCAAAGACTCATCGCAATCGCCGCACGGCCGTCGGGCATGCACGCATCACATCTTCGTTGTCGCAACCTCAAGAAGACGCCACTTTGTTTCTTTTGCACCAGATCTTCAACGCATCACCGTCCTTGCGTGTAAGGGACTACCGCATCACCTTCCCTGCAACACTTTTCGTTGCCCTGCGTTACGCATCTTAAGGTACATTAAACTCAAAGTGTTGCATTTTCATTTTTCGAGACTCAAGCTAATTCTACCATCCTTAAAATACAGTATTGTGGATTATTTATGTCATTTATGGTCTTGTGGTAAATCTATATAAAAGATACTTATTTTTATAATACAACCTGTGTGGTGTCCATTTGTAGTGTTGTCACTGGATTACTGTATGTGTTCACAAATGCTTTACACACTGCCTCTGAACTAAGCCTGTCTGCTCGTGCCAAGCTACCAAGAGGGTGAGCAGGGGTTATTTCAGGAGTGTACACCCTTATCCTGACTAGAAGCAAGGGTCCCTATTTGGACAAAGGTACCTACCTCTGCCAACTAGAGACCCCAGTTCTAACATTGGTGGTCAGCGGTGAGGATTCTGGACTTGCATTTGTGACTCATGTACAGTGATTGGTGAACACTACCTAGTGAGTGCAGACCATAACGCAACCACATACTTTTGGTAGATATTCTTTTCTGGGACTTTCTATTTTTGCTAAAAACTGCCAAGTTTAATCACCATGGATACAGCAGCATCCATAGCATCTGTTGATAATGATTGGGAAGAGGAGAAACTAGAATGCTACAACTTGAAACAGCTCAAGCATTTCTGCAGAAGATTCAAAGTTTCAATGACCGGTCTCTCCAAGAAGGATGAGATCCAAAAGGCGCTGAGGGCCTGGGTCGAAGCAAGGAATACCCCTGAAAATGAGGAGGGGGCTGAGAATATAATTGAGCAGCTGGATGGGCCAGTAGGTCCAGGGGAGAGGAGAGCATCTTCCCCCATAGGTAGCAGTGTTTCTGCCCGAGGTCTGTCCCCAGAAGAACTGGAGAACAGAGAAAAGAGTAGGATGCATGAAATGGAGCTGACCAAGCTCAACTTCAAGGGGCAGTTGGAATTTGAATTGCAATCTAGAAAGTTGGCCTTAGAAGAGAAAAGAATGGATCAGGAGCATGAAAAAGTTTGAGGGAGATGGAGTTTAGAGCCAAGAAATTAGAGATTACTCCCTCTGGTGGCAGCACACCGTCAGTGCCTGGTGAGTCCAGGGTGTATATTCCTAAAGATGTGGTTAAGGAGTTTTGTAAAAATGATGATATTGGGCAATGGTTCAAGGCCTATGAGGTAGCCATGACTTCCCACTGGGTCCCTGAGAAGGATTGGGGAGCGGGGTTGTGGGGTCGGTTCCTTAGTGAGGGACAGGATACCTTGTTGGACTTGCCCTCTGAAGTCTATAATTCCTACAGCCACATGAAAAATGCATTGATGACCAGGTATGGGTTGACTCCTGAACTCTATAGGCAGAGGTTCAGGAACTGTAAGAAGATTGAAAACAGTACCTGGGTTGAATATGTGACCTTTTTTTGCAGAGCCTTGGATGGTTGGGTAAAGGGTAGCAAAGCAAATGATTTTCAGGCGCTCTTTGATTTGATTCCATGGGAGCACTTGTCCAGTAATTGTTTTCCTGAGCTACGCCAGCACCTGATTGACAGTAGGCTGACTAACCCTAGGCAGCTTGCTGAGGAGGCGGACCGCTGGGTGAGCACCCGGGTCCACAAGGGTCACGTGGGAGACTCCGCCAAGGGTGGGCAGGGTCCCCAGCAGAGGAGTGGGGGGGACAAGGGTAAACAGAGGGAGTTCCAGAGAGGGCCCCAAAGTAAACCCCAAGGGAACCAAGGGAAAGGTTCCCAGCCTCCCCTGAGAAAAAGCACGGGGCCACGACAGGTCCACCTGTCCATAGGGGACCCCTGGTGTGCTACAGATGTGGCGCCCTAGGCCACAGGGCCAATGAACCCCAGGGCCCCTTCTTTGGAAAGCCAGCACCCCCTGGTGCAGTCCCCCGGCAGTTGGCTAGTGTAGCCCTGGGGGAGGAGGTGGGTGCCCAAGATGGGTGGGTTCCTGTAATATTGTCCCTTATCTCTTTAGGAGACTCTGAGATGGTCCCTAGGATCCAACTGCCTGAGAACACTAAGAAATACAGGCAGTGGGTGACCATCAATGGCCAAAGGGTGGAGGCTCTGAGAGACACAGGAGCCAGTGTGACAGCTGTCAAGTGTCACCTGGTGTCTAAAGAGCAGATGGTCCCTGATGCATTCTATCCAGTTGTTGCCGCTGACAACACAGAGAGCCACTGCAAGGTGGCTCAGGTTCCCTTTGAGTGGGGGGGGGGTCTCTGGTACTCTTCAAGTAGCTGTGAGGCCAGCCATGCCGGTTGACTGTTTGTTAGGGAACGATTTGGAGAGCTCCCCTTGGGCTAAGGTGGAGCGGAGTGCTCATTTGGAGATGTTGGGCTTGCCTGATTGGGCGTGTGTGACCACACGCCCAATGGCAGCCAGAGGTGTTCAAGAGGACCTGGAGCCTGAGAGGGAGGCCCAGGTGCCTGCCGGAGAGAGAAGAGGCAGGGGGCGCGGGAAACCGGCCCCCGAAGTTCCCACGGTCCAGGAGGAGGCAGACCCTGAGGGGGATGCCCTGGAGCCTACAGGGGAACAGGTAGCTGAACTGGGGGACCTGCCTGAGCTGACCCATTGGCAGCAAGATGGAGGACCCTCCAGGGAGGAGTTCTGCGAGGAGCAGAACAAGTGCCCTTCTCTCGTGGGTCTGAGGCAACAGGCAACAGGCCACAGACCAGGCAGCAGGTGATCAGTCTGGATCACATTGGATCTACTGGGAGAATGGTCTCCTGTATAGCGAGCCTAAGGTTGCTGAGCCTGGGTCAGCCCGTGTGCTGGTGGTACCCCAGCGCTTCAGAGCCTTCCTACTGGGTTTGGCTCATGATGTGCCTTTAGCAGGACATCTGAGGCAGGACAAGACCTTTGAAAGGCTTGTCACCCATTTCTTTTGGCCCCAGATGCGCAGAAGTGCCGCCACTCACTGCAGGACTTGTCAGACTTGCCAGGCAAGTGGAAAGAGTGGGAGGAAGCACAAGGCTCCTCTCCAGCCATTCCCTGTGGTCAGCACCCCCTTTGAACGGGTGGGTATTGACATTGTGGGGCCACTGGACCCCAAGACAGCCATGGGCAACAGGTTCATCCTGGTCTTGGTGGACCATGCCACCCGGTACCCTGAAGCCATCCCTCTGAGAACAGTGATGGCCTCCGTGGTGGGACGGGCACTGATGGGAATTTTCTCACGTGTGGGGTTCCCTCAAGAGGTGGTGTCTGACAGAGATACTAACTTCATATCCAAGTATATGAAGTCCCTGTGGCAGGAGTGCGGTGTAACGTACAAGTTCACCACTCCTTACCACCCCCAAGGAAATGGGTTGGTTGAGAGATTCAACCGGACCCTGAAGGGCATGATTATGGGTCTGGAAGAACCCATGAGGCGTAAGTGGGACGTCCTCTTGCCATGCCTTCTTTTTGCATACCGGGAGGTGCCACAGAAGTCTCTAGGGTTCAGCCCCTTTGAGCTTCTGTATGGTCACCCAGTGAGAGGACCTCTGAGTTTGGTCAAGGAAGGCTGGGAGCAATCTCCCAGGAAACCTCCCCAGGATGTATATATCTACATGCTGGCCTTCAGGAACCAAACTAGGCGTTTCAGGCAACTTGCTGAGGCAAATCTGGAAGCCAGCCAGGAGGAAATGAAGCGGTGGTACGACCAGAATGCCACTCTGGTTGAGCTTCAACCTGGTCAGAAAGTTTGGGTCATGGCCCCAGTGGAGCCCTGTGCGCTCCAGGATAAGTGGACCGGACCCTTTGAGGTGGTGGAGCGCAAGAGTCCTGTTACCTACTTGGTGGACATGCGGTCTCCCAGGAACTCCCTTGCGGGTCCTGCATGTCAACCGCCTGAAGCCCCACTTGGAGAGGTCCCAAGTGGGCATGCTCTTAGCTACAGATGCTGAGATGGAGGAGGAGACTGAGCCTCTTCCTGACCTCCTGTCAGCCCAAGAGCAAGATGGATCAGTGGAGGGTGTGAACCTCTCTACCTCCCTGACACCTGAGCAGCAAGGTGACTGTCGCCAACTGTTTGGGCAGTTTCCTGACCTGTTCTCCCTGGTTCCTAGTGTCACTGACTGGTGCGTCCATGATGTGGACACTGGGGACAGTCTTCCTGTCAAGCACAAGGCTTACAGGGTGACTGACAGGGTGAGAGCTTGCATCAAGGAGGAGGTCTCCAAGATGTTTGCATTGGGGGTAATTGAGTCCTCTCACAGCCCTTGGGCCAGCCCAGTGGTCTTGGTCCCAAAGGCTGCCGCGCCTGGTGCCCCACCCGAACTCCGGTTCTGTGTGGACTACCGAGGACTCAATTCCGTCACCAGGACTGACGCACACCCCATCCCCAGAGCTGATGAGCTCATAGATACGTTTGACTTAACATCTGGGTACTGGCAGATCGCCTTGACTGATGGGGCAAAGGAGAGGTCAGCATTCTCCACACCAGATGGGCACTACCAATTCCGGGTGATGCCCTTTGGGATGAAGAATGCCCCTGCCACCTTTCAGAGGTTGGTCAACCAGGTGTTGGTTGGACTGGAGGACTTCAGTGCCGCCTACCTGGATGACATCGCAGTGTTCAGCGCCAGTTGGGAAGAACATCTGCGCCACCTCTGGGAAGTGTTGATGGTGCTGCGGAGGGCAGGCCTCACGTTCAAGGCGAGTAAGTGCCAGATCGGGCAGGGTTCTGTGGTGTACTTGGGACACCAGGTTGGGAGCGGCCAGGTGGCGCCCCTACAGCCCAAGATAGATACCATTCTGGCTTGGGAGCCCCCCAAGACCCAGACAGCGGTGAGAGCCTTCCTAGGACTCGCCGGGTATTACAGGAGATTTGTCAAGGGGTATGGCAGCATGGTTGCACCCTTGACAGAGCTGACTTCCAGGAAGCAGCCCAAGAGAGTGATTTGGACTGACACCTGTCAAAAAGCTTTTGACACCTTGAAGACAGCCATGTGCACGGCGCCCGTGCTCCTGGCCCCCAACTTCTCCAAAGAGTTTATCGTTCAGACAGACGCTTCAGAGCATGGTGTGGGGGCTGTTTTGTCACAGATGAATGAGGAGGGCCTAGACCAACCTGTAGCCTTCCTTAGCAGGAGGTTACTTCCACGGGAACAGAGGTGGAGTGCTATTGAGCGTGAGGCATTTGCTGTGGTCTGGGCACTGAAGAAGCTGAGACCACACCTGTTTGGGGCTCACTTCCGGGTTCAGACAGACCACAGGCCCCTCAGATGGTTGATGCAGATGAGGGGTGAGAATCCAAAGCTGTTGAGGTGGTCCATTTCCCTACAGGGGATGGACTTCACGGTGGAACACCGCCCTGGTACAGAACACGCCAATGCTGATGGTCTGTCCAGATTTTTCCGCCTTAGTGAAGAGAACTCCCATGAGGTAGGGTAGTTCTCCCCACATTTCAGCTGGAGGGGACACGTGTTAGACCTGGCATCCTTGGCGTGGGTCTCCCTTCCATTTTTTGATGATGCCTCCAATGTTATTGATCTGTTTTTGCTGGTTTAGATGCTTTGGGCACTGTGCTACTGCTATTCAGTGCCACAGTGCAAGTGCTCCCTATTGTAAATTGATGTATGTATTAGTGACTCCATGATTGGATGATTGGTTTACTTGTCAGTCCCTAGTACAGTGCACTGAGTGTGCCCAGGGCTTGTAAATCCAATACCGCTGGTGGGCTTGCAGCACTGGTTGTGCCACCCACAGAAGCGGCTTGTAAAATGTGTCTCAGGCCTGCCATCGCAGAGCCTGTGTGCAGCCTAGGGCTGCCATGTCGACTTGGTGAGTGCACCCACTTACCAGTCCCTAAACCTTCCCTTTACTGCATGTTGGTCACCCCTAAAGTAGGCCCTAGGGCAGGGCGCATTGTAAGTACAAGGTAGGACATGCCCTGGTGTGTGTGGCATGTCCTAATAGTGAATTACAGCCATTTTCGTTTTTCACTATTGCAAGGCTACCTGCTCCCCATAGGCCAGAATGGGCAGACTGACTATTACACCTTATAGTCAGAACTGACCCAGGGAACATGGTAGAAAAACGAATTTAGTATGCCTGAACTCAGGATGATAAAATACATCTTTTAGTGAAGTTGGTTTTAACATTCTGTGTTTGAATATACCACTTTTAGAAAGTGGGTATTTTCTTGCCTAACTATCCAAGCCTGCCTCTGCTAGGTTGTGTATTCCTTGTCTGGAGATTGAGTGACAGGTGCTGGGGGTGGCTACAGGAGACAGGGTGAGTCAGCACAGGGCTGAATAGAAAGATCTGCATCCAGAGTGGAGGGAGGAGTTGCACCTGGGTCTGAATAGGGCTGTGCCTGCCTTCCACAATGCTGGCTCCACCTCCTGCCGGGCGGCTGAGCACTCTGCCCCACATTCTGAAAGGAAAGAAGGAGTCAGAAAAACAAAGTGCTCCAGGACTGACCAGAACTGGTTTTGGGCTAGGCAGAGGCCTCTCTGCCTCCAGAGAACAAAGAGAAAAGGTGTATAAAAAGGGGACCCAGACCCCTAGGAAATTAGATCACTTTTAGGAAACAAGAAGAAACCTTTGCTGAGGAGCGGAACCAAGAAGAAACTGAGGAGAGACTATCCCTAAGCCTGAAGTGCTGCTTGGGGGATTGGCCTGCAGTGGTTTGCCTGACTGCCAAAGAAAGGAGAAAGGAACTTTTGCTTTGCTGTGACTTTCATCAACTTGTGAAGGATCTCCAAGGGCTTGATTTTAGAGCTTGCCTCCTGCTGAAGTCTCAGGGACAACAGACTTCACCCACCAGCTCCCCCTGTGTTCCCTTGCTGGGAAATTGGACCTTCTGACACACTTGCGTGTCTCTGGGAGCCCGTAACCACCACCACCTCATCAGGTCCGCCAAGAGAATCTCCTTCAAAGACCGCCTCGACAACAACGCACACAACAGCAAGGAGCTCTTCAACATCGTGAAGGAACTCTCCAACCCCAGCTCCAACACCAACGACATCCCGCCGTCGCAAGCCCTGTGCGATTCCCTCGCCACCTTCTTCCACCGCAAGATCCCCGACATCCACGACAGCTTCAACACCCAGACAGCCCCCACCAAGATAGATACTCCAGACCCGCCGCACACCATCGACCATGACCCCTTGCCAGCCTGGGCCAGCGTGAACATCGATGACACCATCAAGACCATGGGCACAATACACTCCGGTTCCCCGTCAGACCCTTTCCCGCACCACATCTTCAACAAAGCCAGCAGCTCCATCGCACCCCACCTGTGCAACGTTATCAATCTCTCCTTCGAGACCGCGACCTTCCCAGAGAGCTGGAAACACGCAGAGATCAACGCCCTACTCAAAAACCCAAGGCGGACCCAAGAGACCTCAAGAACTTCCGGCCCATCTCCCTGCTTCCGTTCCCAGCCAAGGTCATCGAGAAGATCGTCAACAAACAGCTAACCCGATACCTAGAAGAAAACAGCATCCTGGACCCATCCCAATCGGGGTTCCGCAGCAACCACAGCACTGAGACTGCCCTCATCGCCACCACCGACGACATCAGGACCCTGCTGGACAACGGTGAGACCGCAGCCCTCATCCTGCTGGACCTCTCCGCCGCCTTCGACGCTGTCTGCCACCGCACTCTACGCGCACGCCTCCACGACGCAGGGATCCGAGACAAGGCCCTGGAATGGACCACCTCCTTCCTCGACGGCAGAACCCAGAGAGTCCGCCTCCCACCTTTCCGATCCGAAGCCTCCGAGATCATCTGCGGCGTACCCCAGGGATCCTCCCTCAGCCCAACACTGTTCAACATCTACATGGCCCCGCTCGCACGCATCGCCAGACAGCACGACCTCAACATTATCTCCTACGCCGACGACACTCAACTGATCCTCTCCCTCACCAAGGACCCCCTCGCCGCCAAAGCCAATCTCCACGAAGGAATGAAGGCCGTCGCCGATTGGATGAAGATCAGCCGACTAAAGCTGAACACGGACAAGACGGAGGTCCTCATCCTCGGCTCCAACCCCTCAGCCTGGGACGACTCCTGGTGGCCAACGACGCTGGGAGCAGCTCCGACACCCACTGACCACGCACGCAACCTGGGAGTCATCCTCGACTCATCGCTCTCCATGGCCAAGCAAGTCAACGCAGTCTCCTCCTCCTGCTTCAACACCCTCCGCATGCTTCGCAAGATCTACAGGTGGATCCTGACAGACACAAGAAGAACAGTCACCCAGGCCCTCGTCAGTAGCAGACTTGACTATGGGAACGCCCTCTACGCGGGAGCCCCGGCCAAGCTCATCAAGAGACTGCAACGCATACAAAACGCCTCCGCACGCCTGATCCTCGACGTACCACGCCACAGCCACATCACCCCCCACCTGAGGAACCTGCACTGGCTCCCCGTCGACAGGAGGATCACCTTCAAACTCCTCACCCACGCACACAAGGCACTCCACAAAACTGGCCCAGCCTACCTCAACAGACGACTCTTCTTCTACGTCCCCAACCGCCAGCTCCGCTCCGCCGACCTCTCCCTCGCCACCGTCCCTCGCATTCGAAGAACAACCACCGGCGGCAGATCCTTCTCACACCTCGCCGCCAAGACCTGGAACACCCTTCCACTAAGCCTACGACAGACCCAAGACCTGCTGACCTTCAGGAGGCTACTCAAGACCTGGCTGTTCGACCAGTAGCAGCACCCCCCCCTTCCCTCTCCCCAGCGCCTTGAGACCCTCGCGGGTAAGTAGTGCGCTCTACAAATTCTGTGATTGATTGATTGATTGATTGATTGGGAGCTGGAAGCGCGACTCAACACGAAGAAGCGTGTCGCCGCAGCCGCTGAGTATCACATCGCCGGAGAAGAGTGTCGACGTCGCAGCAGACGCCGGCGCATCCCCGAAGTAGCGCGCCGCATCCTTCGAAGCGCCTCGCAGCACCGGAGAAAAGTGTCGCCGTCGCATCCCCGGGGCAGAGCATCGACCTCGCATCAGACGCCGACGCATCGCAACACGAGGCGCGCCCCGCATCCCAGGAGAAGATCGTCGACCTCGCATCAGACGCCGTCGCATCGCCAGGGAAGCGTGTCGCAGGGCCTGTCGCGGCTCCAAAGACTCATCGCAATCGCCGCACGGCCGTCGGGCGTGCACGCATCACATCTTCATTGTCGCAACCTCAAGAAGACGCCACTTTGTTTCTTTTGCACCAGATCTTCAACGCATCACCGTCCTTGCGGGTAAGGGACTACCGCATCACCTTCCCTGCAACACTTTTCGTTGCCCTGCGTTACGCATCTTAAGGTACATTGAACTCAAAGTGTCGCATTTTCATTTTTAGAGACTCAAGCTAATTCTACCATCCTTAAAATACAGTATTGTGGATTATTTATGTCATTTATGGTCTTGTGGTAAATCTATATAAAAGATACTTATTTTTATAATACAACCTGTGTGGTGTCCATTTGTAGTGTTGTCACTGGATTACTGTATGTGTTCACAAATGCTTTACACACTGCCTCTGAACTAAGCCTGTCTGCTCGTGCCAAGCTACCAAGAGGGTGAGCAGGGTTTATTTCAGGAGTGTACCCCCTTATCCTTACTAGAAGCAAGGGTCCCTATTTGGACAAAGGTACCTACCTCTGCCAACTAGAGACCCCCAGTTCTAACACACCTCTTTAGATCCAAGGAGTGTAAATATCTTTCCGCTGGTGTTTGCGGATTTGGAAAAAAAGTTTTCAATATGACTGGCTCATTTAAAGGAAAATCCGATGGGACCTTAGGGATGAAGGTAGGATTTGTACGAAGTATAACAGAGTCCCTTGTGAATGAAGGAAAGGATGACGAATAGTGAAAGCTTGAATATCGCTTACTCGTCTAGCTGACGTAAGAGCCAACAGAAGAGACGTTTTCCATGTGATATATTTGAGGTCTGCTCTATGAATGGGCTCAAATGGTCCTTTCATACGTTGTGCCAACACAATGTTGAGATGCCAAGGCGGAGGTGGACGCCTTATTTGTGGCAACATTCTAACCAAGCCTTTTAGAAATTGTTTCATAATTCTTTTTTTTTAAATAATTCTTTTTGTTAACATTCATCAACATAAAATATGCAGTACAGAGGAAGCATTACATTCACAATTAACGGAGACAATGAGCAACAGTTTTTGCTACATTACATTACAAAGTCAGGCTACGGGGTAGGTGGATCATCCTGGTCAACGCTACGTGGGGGGGTGCAGATATCTCCTCGATAGGAGTTCCACAAGCTCCAAATACGGGACCACTTTTGGGGGCAACCCCGGGCTGTATAGACGGTCTGTTCCCTATACATACACCAGTCAAGATCTGTTTCCCAGGCCTGCACAAAGGGAGGTTGCGCCACTCCCCACAGTTGTGCAATATTCCTCTTTGCCAACATTAATCCCAGCGTAACCCACTGCGTGTGATAGTTATTCAAATCAGTAGGTTCCCATATATTCAAAAGGCATCTACGCGCTTCGGGCGGAGGACTAGCGTGAGTACTTCACTTAAAACATCGTGTATTTTCTGCCAATAGGATCGTGCATGTTCACATTCCCAGATTATGTGCATAAACGTACCCTCTTCGCCGCATCCCCGCCTACACTCTCCTCCTCCAGCTCTACCCATTTGCACCAAACGAGGCCCTGTGACATACACCCTATGGAGAATTTTGAGTTGCACTAGTCTGAGTCTCGCTGAGATCGCCACCACCCTCGGGGAGGATACCGCCTCCTGCCACTCTTCATCATCTAGCTCGATGCCATCTCTCACCCATTTCTCCCGTAGGGGCTGGAGGGGGTCTGCCATGTTATTGATCAGTTTCTTATATGTTAATGATATGGTTTTCTCAAGTAGATGACCATCTAGCAACCAATCTTCCAACGGGGAGGATTCAGGGGGGGATGTGCCTTTAGGGAGGTGTGATTGCAGTGCGTGGCGGACCTGTGTGTATCTGAAGCGCTCTGAGTCCGCTAACTCGTGTTGTTGCTGTAAAGAGGCAAATGCCTTCACTTTGCCCTTCTTCCACAGATCTTTAATTTGTGAGATCCCGATGAGTTCCCACCTATCGAATCCCTTAGACTTCCATAGATTACCCAGTTGCTCGGAGTCCCATAGGGGGGTTGCCAACGTGAGTTTTTGTCCCCAACCTAAGGCTTTAGCGACTGCATGACAAATGCGGACTGAGTGTCCAGTAGGGCCCGTCAAATGATATCGGTTAGGTTTGGAATAGAGTGCCCTGTTGTAGTTCCCGCCCGGTAGTAGCCATCTGTCCATGCTATACCCTGGATCATCAGGACGGCCATACGTACCATGATTGATGGCCGCAAGATGAGCCACCCAGTAGTATTTCTTGATGTCTGGGAGGCTAATTCCCCCATCATACCAATGCAGCGTAAGCTTATTTAAGGTAATGCAAGGCTTCCCGTCCCACAACAGGTCCCTCTGGAGGCCTTCAATTTCTTTAAAATACGTCATTGGGACAGGGTCTAGTGAATTTTGCAAGGCATACAAAAACCGGGGTAATGACATCATCTTAAAAAGGGCCACTTTGCCCAATAGCGAAAGGGGAAGTGCCTTCCAACTTGCTATATCGCGTTTAAGCCTCTGTAACGGCGGGAGAAGATTGTGGTTAAAACGGAGCGTTTGGTCCAAGGAGATAAAGATTCCCAGATATTTGAAACCTGTTGAGCTGATTTGTATTGGGCAGTCTCGTGGTGGGGGATCCCCCTGGAGGACGTACAGGAGGGACTTATTCCAATTGACGGAGAATCCAGAGTATCTGCCAAATATTGCCAGGATGTCTAGGACTGCCACCAGGGATTTCCTGGGAGAGGCCAGGTATAAGAGGATATCATCTGCGTATCATGAAATACGGTCCTCCCATTCAGGGGACCAACGCAGACCCCGTATTACTGGGTTCCTCCGAATCCATGCCGCCAACGGTTCCAGAGCTAGGGCAAACAGGAGGGGGGAAAGAGGACATCCCTGTCGGGTACCTCGACTCAGAGTGAATGTAGCCGACTTTTTATTATTGACCACGACTTGCGCCATGGGCTCTGAATACAGGAGTCGCACCCACTGAATGAAGCCTGGGCCGAACCCCATCTTTACAAGCACTGCTAAGAGATATGGCCATTTGATAGTATCGAATGCCATAGTTGCATCTAGCGACACAATTATAGCTGGTTCTTGAATCGTGGCTGCTCTCCCAATAACCCCATGGACTCTGCGCAAATTCAGCGCCGTGTTACGGTGTGGCATAAAGCCGGATTGGTCAGGATGCACAAGACTCCCAATCATTTTGGCTAAGCGAGTGGCAAGGAGCTTGGCTAGAATTTTGGGTTCTGCGATCAGTAGGGAAATCGGCCTGTAGGAGGCACAGTCCGTCTGGATGGTGACTATTGTAGCTACCCTTTTGTCCACTGGTAACATCCCCAGCTCCTTGCTTTCATCAAACATGGCTTTCAAATATGGGGCCAATTTGTCAGGCCTGAGTTTGTATAGTTCAAAGGGAATACCGTTGGGACCGAGGGTCTTCCCTGAGCGCAGTGATCTAATGGCCTGCGCTATTTCGTCTGGCGTCAAAGAGCTGTCTAAAAAGTCACGGTCTTCTTCAGACAGTGTGGGGAGCACTATGTCTTGCAGTAGTTTGCGAGAGTCATCCTCAGTATGGGGTGCAACGGTCTTGTATACCGCACTGAAGTGACTGGCAAACAGATTTACGATTTCTTGTGGGTCTGTTATGGGCGTGCCACCCGTTGTCCTGAGTTCCGGGACCAGCCTACTTGCCCACTCCTTTTTATCGAGCCAGGCAATTAGTTTCCCTGCTTTGTCTACCAGGTCATAAAGTCTGCCCAGTTTTCCCCTCCCCAAACTTTTGGCCCTGTCAGTCGCCAGTGCTCTGTAGTCGTGTTGATTGAGACGGAGTAAGTGTAGTTTCTCCGGTGTGATCTCAGTTTCCAGTTCCCTTTCTAGCCGGTAGATCTCTGCCTCGGCTTCCAAGATTTCTTTCTGTCTATCTTTCTTCATCCCAGCTATTAGTGACAAGGCTTGTCCCCGTATTACCATCTTAAAGGCCTCCCAGAAGGTCTGTGAGGAGTCCACTGTTCCCTCGTTTTCTTGAAAGTAATTTTCTATGGCTTTGAGAAGGTCTTTACGGATTGCGGGGTCCCGGAGATACCACGGGTTGATGGGGGCAATTTTTCCCACCCTTGTCTGGCTAAGGACTATGTGTACCCACATCGGGGAATGATCGGAGATGCCCCTGGCTAGATGTCTAATTTCGTGGATGTGAGCAATTTGTGAAGCGGGGACCAGGATGTAGTCTATGCGGGAGAGGCTGTGATGGACCCCAGAGTGGAAAGTGTGTTGGATTTTCCCCGGGTTATATGTTCGCCACCCATCAACTAACCCCAGAGCCTCAA
Source organism: Calotriton arnoldi (assembly GCA_963921515.1). NCBI lineage: Eukaryota > Metazoa > Chordata > Amphibia > Caudata > Salamandridae > Calotriton > Calotriton arnoldi. The sequence continues at coordinate 171,046 of CAWUFW010012848.1, read as the reverse complement.
GGAAGTCTGGTAGCCATCGAGATGATGGTCCTATTTCACGTGGGGGGGTGACGATCCAGCTCGCCTGAGACCACTGAATTGAAGTCGCCACCAATTACTAGAAGACCCTCCGGGAGCGAGAGCAAGACGGTGCTCAGATCCTTAAATGTGGTGCTTTGCAGGCCAGGTGGTATGTAAGCTGACATGAATGTTATACTGTGTCCCTCCCACAGACCCGTGACACCTATATATCTGTCTCGGTCATCTGTTCAAGTGGAGCTCACAGGGAGGGGGAAGGAGTTTCTCATCATAATGCCTACACCCCGTGAGCTGGTCGTGAAACCTGCATGCGCCACCATTTTGTATCCCCATCTATGTAACGCCTTACAGGAGTTTCCTACCAAGTGTGTTTCCTGAAGCATGATAACATCAGGGGCCAGCCGTTTAATATATTGTAAGACGACGCTACGTTTGACCTTATCTCCGAGCCCGTTGACGTTCCAGCTCAGTATTTTATCCCACTGTGCACTCATTGAGACTAAAATAGGTCTTCGCTACCTCTGCATCAATGTCAACTAGTCTTGTTGATGTTAAAACCAAAACGATAAACAACTGCAAACCCCGAACCCAACCACCCCCCACCCTGCTCCCCTGCACTCTGGGCATAGAACTGCCCATTTAGAACTTGCAGAGTGCCTGTCGCCCAGCAAGTGAACTAAAAGAAGAAAAATATGGGGTGCAACACCCCGCCCCCCTGCCCCCCCCCCCGGGTCTCTGCTGTGTAGTACCCAAGAAAGTCATACCCTACTGGTCCGGGTTTTAATCGCTGGGAAAAGACTCTCTTCAGATCCAGGCAATCATTGGTCCCAGGAGTTTTTCCCACACAGGTGAGGACTCAGCTAGGGGTGGGTGGAATTTGCGTAGTCGCGCTACGCAAAGCTCCGCGAAACGGTAAAAAATCTCCGCGAGCACGCAAAAGTTCCGCGAGCACGCGGAATTGCTTGTTCCGCCCGTTCGCGATGCTTTTTTCCTGTTCGCGAACGCTGTTTGCGTGCTCGGGGAGAAATATCTTGCGAACACGCATTTTGAAAGCGCGAAGAAGCAAAAAATTCTGCGAAGCCGCGGATCGCGGAATTTTGGCAATTCCGCGTTCTCCGCGGAACGCGAAATTACCCAAATTCCGCAAATTTCACGAGCGGAACAGAATTTACCGCCCAGGCTTAGACTCAGCACAGACTTAAGTGGATCCGTCGCCCGTCCAGGCCCCCATCATCCTTTTTGCTTGGTGACTGGCATGCCGCCATGATCGTGGTGGTTAGGGCCTTGGTCTGTCCTGTTTTCAAGACATTCGGAAGCTGTTTCTGGTTGTTCAAAGAACCAAGCCCGTCCCCCTGCCTCCACTAAAAGTCTTGCCGGGAAGAGCATCGCATACTTAAACCCTCTCTCTCTGAGTTTCTTTTTGACCATCAGAAATGATCTCCTCTGCCTCTGTACCATCTGTGTGAAGTCTGGAAAAAAGGTAATTTTGGCGTTGTCGTAGCGAAGAGGGGGAGCCGTTCTGGCGTTTTGGAGGATCACATCTCTGTCTCTGAAATTCAGCACTCTTGCTAGCAGCGGGCGTGGGGGAGCCCCCGGCTTCGGACGACCTCCCGGGACTCTGTGCGCCCTCTCTACTACAAAGAATTTGCTGAGGCCTTTAGGCTGTAGATGATTCAGGATAAGTTCTTCTACAAAGAGGTCCGGCGCCTGCCCCTCTGCTCTCTCCGGCACCCCCAGTATACGTATGTTGTTTCTCCGGAGGCGCCCTTCATAATCGTCCAGTTTGTGTTCAGCAAACTTACGGAAGGTTTGTAGGTCATAAATGTTTCCTTGGAGTTGCGTGACGTCATCCACCAAACTCGCCGTGGTGATCTCCACCTGCTTAACCTTCTCACTGATTTTGACTGTGTCACTTTATATGCCGCCAAGGTGTGTTGCAGGTCCGCCGAGTGCCACAAGTTGCGGTGTCGTCACTGCCGAGCGGGCCGACCGGGACCCCGGTCTCGCGTTGGATTATGTCCGTTCCTCCCTGCTCAGTCCCCGGCCTCAGATGGCACGCCAGGTCCTGGCTCGGGCGGCAGTACAGGCCACAAATCTCCGGGACCTGTAACTCCGGCTATGGATGACTGCAGGACACGGGAGTGCCTGGGCGGGGTTCCGCACACTCTCCGATCAGCATTCCTTGTCTTGGGTGTTGGATATATGGGCCGGATAGTCGTGGGGAGGACAGTGAGGACGGAGCTTTTGGCTTATGCGGCCATTTTGCTACGCAGCGTGGCCACGCCCCCTGTTTCATAATTCTTGATGACCAAAGTGACTGCGACCCATTATGTTGCCGAAATCTGGATATTGCAGCGAGGAAAACATTAATGGACGAATGGGAGAGACCAGACTTAGCTAGCTGCAGGAAAAAAGGTAGTAACTGCTCTAGAAGAGAGTGGATAGGATGTACCTTGGAGCATGCACACCAATGGCAGAGTCTCTTTCATTTAAGCTTGTAAGTTTTGATAGTGGACGGAGCTCTAGCATTCGCAAGGACCTCCCGACAGTCAGCAGGGATGGCTAGATTGGCGAACTCATGGTGTTCAGGAGCCAAGCCGACAATCGAAGAGATGTTGGGTCTGGATGGCAGACTTGCCGTGATTCGTCGTTAACAAGTTTGGTATTGGACGTAACAGAATGGATTTGCACTCTGATAGAAGGAGAAGCTCTGTGAACCAGAACTGGCGAGGCCACCTGGGTGCTATGAGTAGTATTCGGCAAGGTTCCTTCCTCATCTTCCGGAGCAACCTTGGAATTAAAGGAATCAGAGGAAAAGCGTAAGCATAAATCTTTGACCAATTTATCAAAAACGCATTCCCGCACGATCCCTGTTGGGGTAGCCAGCTGGCGAAGAATCGGCATTTGAGGTTCTGACTGGTCACAAATAGGTCTAACTTCGGTTTGCCCCGTGATAGAAAGAGGCGATCCAACGTCGGTTGGTGGAGTTCCCACTCGTGGTTGGCCAAGATTGACCTGCTCAGGGAATCTGCCAGGATATTGGCCACTCCTGGGACATGTTCCACTGTTAATATTTTCTGGTGCTGAAATTGCCCAATCCCAAATTTGCTGGGCTTGCAGAGATAGCATAGTCGATCTTGTGCCTCCTTGTTTGTTTAGATAGTGCATACTTGTAGTATTGTCTGTCTGAATCAAAACTGATGCTCCTGAGATTTTTGAGAGAAAGGACATTAGGGCCAGGAAAATTGCCTTTAGTTCCAACAGATTGATGTGTAGGGACCGTTGCTGGCTGTCCCATTTGCCCTTGACGGTCAGACCCTCCAGATGTGCTCCCCAGCCTTCGAGGGAGGCGTCGGTCGTAATTATGTATTTCTTGAGAATCTATTAAGAACGACTGGCCTGTGGCTATGTTCGGGATGTGAGTCCACCATTGAAGCGCCTCCTTCATCTGTGGTGTTATCCTTTTAACATCCTCAAAGGACCCTGAGGTTTGTAACCACTGACTGTCTAGTTCTTCTTGCAAGGGTCTCATCCGCAAGCGGCAGCTGGGAATGAGGACAGCATTCTCAGAAGCGATTTGTACTTCCGTACTGAAATTGACTTTTTTACGAGGAGTAGAGCTGCCAGCCTGCAAATCTTCTCTTGCTTTTCCTGCGAGGTGAAAGCTTTTGCCTGGTGAGTGTTCAAGGTTGCTCCTAAAAACGTTCTGACCCTCGATGGAATTAGCTGAGACTTTGGGACGTTGATGGACAGCCCCAAGGACTGGAAAAGGGAGAGGCATCTCTGAGTATGATTGCTTGCCACTGTAAAGGATTTTGCTTTTTTGAGACAATCATCCAGGTACGGGAACATTTTAATCCCTGCTTGTCTTAGATGGGCCGCCACCGGTGCTAGGACCTTTGTGAACACTCGAGGCACCGAACGAAGGCCAAATGGAAGAACCCGGAACTGATAGTCCATGCCAGCCACTCTGAAGCGTAAGAATTTCCTGTGCTCGGAGTGAATGGGGATATGAAAATAGGCGTCTTGAAGGTCTAAGGTAGTCATGTGATCTCCTTGATTCACTAACTGAAGCACCTCCTGAAGAGATAACATATGAAAGGTCTGTTTTTTCAGGAATTTGTTGAGGCAACGTAGGTCCAAAATGAGACCCCATTCTCTCGATTTCTTTCTTATGAGGAAAAATCTTGAATAAAATCCTGTTCCTCACTGTGCACTTGGTACCACTTCGATCGCTCCCTTGTGCAACATTACGTTTATCTGAGATAATTCCGTTAGATGAGAAGGCGGAGGACATTGAGTGGGTAATTTGGAGGGATTTTCTGAAATTCCAAAGTGTGACCGTTGGCAACTATACCTAAGACCCATCTGTCTGTTGTAATTGTACACCATTTGGGGAGGAAACAGGAAATCTTTCCACCAATTTTGAGAGGACTGGTGGGGATTGTGGCCGGCACTGGGCGTTTGTCATTGTTTCTTGGTGTTCTCTCTGCTTCTGAAGGTTGTCTTTCCTCTATAGTGCTTGTAGGAAGCGGCAGGAGGACTGCTGATGTTGTGTTGATGAATATCGGGATTGCCCCTGATATTGCTGGAACTGTTTGAACTGGTTATAACCTCCCCGAAAAGAAGATGAGCCACGTCCTCTGGCTCCATGAAAAGGCTGCTTCTTAAACTGCAGGGTGCTTAGCGCTTTTGCAGTATCTGTATCCTTCTTAATAGTTTGCACCTCTTCATCAATGTGCTGGCCAAATATGGATTTGCCATCATAAGGCATATCGATGATCCTTGTCTGTATTTCTTGGCGGAAAGAAGTAGCTCTTAACCAACCCTGTCATCTTAGGACCGCCGCCCCAGCCAACTGTCGGAAACCTGTTGACAAAACATCTACAGCGCAGTCAATAATCTTCGCAGAGATCCTCTCTCCCTCCAGAAGAATTCTCCTTACTTCTGCCTTCGAGTCCTCAGGCAACATATCAATAAACGGCGAAATGTCCGACCACATTTGGCGGTCGTACCTACCCAGAATAGCAAGAGAGTTTGCCGCTCTAACAGTGGTTGCTGCCATAGTGGAGATTTTTTTGCCAATAGAGTCAAGACGTCTTCCGTCTCTATCCGGAGGGGCAGACAGGGGTGAAACAGGATTCCTGGCACGACGTTGTGCCGCCTGAGGAATCACAAAATCTGGCTTAGGTTGCCCTATAAGGCAGGCAGGCGAGTTGTCCGGCGCCTTATACCTCTTCTCCAACTTAGGCAAGACTGCTGGAATTGAGGCTGGTGTCTTCATAACTTTTAGGCCTTCCTCCCATATAAAATCCAGTATGGGAATTGAACGAATCTGTCTTTTAGTCTGTTCCTTAAAATCGTAAAGGAAACAATCAGCTTGTTTGGTGACCATGGGAAGCTGAAATCTCTTTGCCGCTCTTTCCATAAGGGTATGAAAACCCCCTATATCTTTGGGTGGTGAATCCACCGGAGGCGGAGTGGAAGGAGATGGTGTTTGTATCTGATAGTCGTCCCACTCGTTAGGTAGTGATACCTCATCCAGCTCACCCTCCTTGTTGCAGGGATTCTGCCCTAAAACAAAACTATGGGTAGGATTATGGGACCTTAGTGCACAGGGACTAAGTCATCCTACCACCTTAGTACCCATGAGCCCAGGTCCGACTACCTATAGTGTCTCACTTGCCCTCCTACTCACTCACAGAGAAACAAGTGATTAGACACCCCAGAACACAACACTCCCGAATCTCTCAGGAATCGCAGTTGCAAGACACACCCTTTCGCTCGCACCCTTGTACTTGTCCACAATAAGATCTGACAGAGACCCGAAACAATTTAAACGTTCCCCAACATGCAGTATACGTGCCACGACAAGCAGGAAAATGCATAATACAAATACAGTCAGCATAGCAGCTAGTCCATAAATCATGACGGTAGATGTCATCATGAAAAGACAATAGAGCCTAACCTCCCTCCCCTTGCTAAGAAGCAGTATCATTATATATTAGAAGATCTCTGGGTTTTGTCTGCAGACCCAATACCTTAGACTGTAGATGGTAGTTCTACATCATAGGTTCTGTCTCCCTCTTCTCCCTGGAAAGGTCCCTCTCCAAGTGTGTGTTACCTATTCATGTATCTTCATAAGACCAAAGTACGTTGTCGAAACAACAGCTGCATCGGTATGTTTTGTCTAGGTGCTAATGCCTGCCAGAACAGAATAACAAGGGGCATTGTTGTTCGACCTTGCTCACAATGTTCAGACTAAATCCCAGGAACCTGCAGAGAGTGAACACAGTGATGAGTTCTCATGTGAAAAGTACAAACAAAGTCTTTGCAAAAATAAAGCCATGTAGTAACGTGCGCAAAGCTGTGTAATGTCTGCAGAGCTCATGCAAACTTAGTGAAGATGACAATTTCCCCCTGGGCCACGTGACACCCTCCCCTTGGTCAGGTCAGTAGCTCCGAGGCAAACAGAACTCAAAGATAAGCAGAGCCAAAGCGGGATGGTTGAAGGCCAAATAGTTGTACAAATTCAAAATTCGGGATGTATAGTGTGCCAAGAAAAAAGAAAAAATCTTGTACGAATGTAGAGAATAAAAAGCCCTGCGATGTTTCCCAGATGTTATTTACAGTGGTTCCTCGGGAGCAAGAATGTCACGGGAAAAGTGGAATGCCATTAGCTCCAACAGGATGTCAGAACCTTCCATTGTAAAAAGGTACGCCATCCAATTATGTAAATCGAATGAACAGACATGCTCCTCATATCCAGAAGCAGGCAGGAGTATTTCAGGGCAACCTGCGTTAAATTAGATGGAACTCTGATCCAAGAGACACTGTGCACGAGCACAGGTACTCAAGCCTGCCGTTGCTCCAAGTGCAGGGAACAGTCCTGGTCATGGGCCATCAACGGACCCATCAACAGTTCATAATCCAGGGCAGCGTGTGATGTATTGGACATCCAAGGTCCATTCAAAGGGGCACCGGAGGCAGTAGAACACAGGTTGCACATAGGTGAAGTAGGCATAACGGAAGGTCAGCCAATAGTCGATGTTAAGAGCTTCTAATGGCATCAAACCAAAAAGCTGCTGCATCCGACCACGGTACAGCTGCAACTGGGCCCGCTTGGCAGCACCACAGGTCGAGCAGCCATTACGGAGCAGCAGTAGAAGTACAATTACGCCGCAAACCAAAAGGAGCAGCAGGGGAAACCCTCGGAAGGCGCTGGAAAACATAGTATGTATAAAAGCTGGGATTACTCCAAAAATAGTCTGAAAGGAGGTGACAAGGCCGGATCCCACAAGTTTAATAAAGTGGGCTAGGCCCTCTGTATCAGACGCATTAAATATTTGGTGAATTAATTCTCCAAAATGTAGGGGAAGATTTGTGTTTAGCAGTGACTGAATCTCACTCTATGTTCTCACCACCTGCAATTTGAAGGTCTCACGAGCTGATGTGAGAGCGACTTCTTGTTGAAACAATAGTGCTTTGAGTCTGCTTAGCTTATTGAAGTCTGTTTTCAAAGTTAGAATGGAAGGCCACAGCAAACTATCTACAATCCAGTGTGGGGGTAGAAAGAGAACATTGCTATATACGGGATGCCTGCCCATAAGCCGCAGCAGTTGTGGTTATTTAGGATAAGATAACTGCTGTTGGAAAGTAGAGTGAGTGTGGGAATAATAGCCAGGACCAGGATACCTTTTAAAAAACAAGCCAAATTATGGGCCTAAACGTTACAGGCACCGCGTAGTTTATTTATTTTATTTAGTATTTATTTACTAATTTTGTACAGCGCATAGCTGCCCCAGCGACGGGGCGTCCCAGCGCTACCCAAGAACACAGACAGGGGACGGAAGGAAGATGTCAAAAAGAGAGCTAGCCCGGAAAAAGCCAGGTCTTTATGGCTTTCCTGAACTCTAGATAATTCTGCAGTTCTCTAATCCCAAAGGGAAGGGAGTTCCAAAGCCTAGCTGCTAACACCTTAAACGAACGGCCCCCGGCTCTGGCTCTAAAAACTCGGGGGATACAAACTAGCCTTTTATCTGTGGAGCGGAGAGATCGAGTTGGAATATACAGCACTAGCAGATTCGCAAGGACCTTCGGGGCTCGATGGTTCAAAATTTTATGGGCCACACATAAGGTCTTAAACTGAATCCTTCTATCCACTGGCAGCCAGTGAAGCCTGGACAGAGAGCTAGACACTGAGCAGGATCTCGGGAGTGCAAGCAAGGTACGTGCAGCTGCATTTTGTACTCTTTGAAGTCGCCGGATACAAGATTTATTGACCCCCAAATACAGGGCATTTCCATAGTCCAATCTTGACAGGATCGTGGCCTGCAAGATGGTCTGGCGGACAGAGGGATTGAAAAAACCCAGCAAGGGTTTAAGACCTCTCAAAAGCCCAAAGCAGGTACCTGCCACGGACTTAGCTTGTGGGTCAAAGGACAGGCTACTGTCAAACAAAAAACCCAAATTCTTGACCACCTCCTTTGGTATCGGGGCTGGTTTGAGATCCTCTGGCCACCACTGCTCGGACCACAGATCCCTGTCTTTACCCAGCAGAAGAATTTCGGACTTGCTGGCGTTAAGCTGCAGGCAGTTGACTGTCATCCAGTTAGCAACTGCCTGCATATCGTCCTTAAATTTCGCAACATTGAGATTGCACTTCTTAGAGAAGGCAATCACTAGTTGGGTATCATCCGCGTAGGACACCAAAGACAGCCCTCTGCTCCTGGCCACCACTGCCAGAGGTTGGACATAAATGTTAAACAGCAGGGGGCTCAGGATCGAGCCCTGCGGTACCCCGTGTTTGATGACGTGCACCTGGGATTGAAAAGGTGGCACCGTGACCTGGAAAGTTCTATCCTCCAAAAAGGAGCGGAACCAGGTCAGAGCCAGACCCCCAATCCCAATTACCTCCAGCCTGCGCAAGAGTATCGCATGAGACACCGTATCAAACGAGGCGCTTAGGTCAAGGAGAATCAGAGCCGCTGAACTACCTTCATCAAGACTGCTGCGGATCTCTTCGGTCACTGCCATCAGCGCAGTCTCGGTGCTGTGACGGGACCTGAAGCCATTTTGGGAGGCATCCAAAATGTCGTTACACTCTACGAACTCAGTAAGGAGTGAGTTAACATAAAATTCGGTGGCTTTGGCTAAAAAATGGAGCTGGGAAATGGGGCGATAATTGCCCGGGTCAGAAGATGCAAGAGAAGGTTTCTTCAGAAGGGGGATGACTTTCGCATGCTTCCAAGCCACAGGTAGAGATGCTGAAGACAAGGATAGATTAATCAAGTCCCGTGCCATAGGGAGGAGAGCATTATGCAGTTGGCGAAATTGGGCTGGTCTCAAGGGGTCATCTGCAGAGCCGGATTTGATCTTTCCACATACAGATTCGGTCTCAGCCAGAGATAGTGACAGAAAAGTGCACAGGGAATTATTGCCCACAGAGGGTCTTTTGACGGCACAGTGTTCTACCTCATCTAAGACAGGACTGGGAGTAAAACTAGGGGTAAAACTATCATAAATTTTATCCACTTTGTCCACAAAGTAATTAGCCAGCTCATCACATTGTGCATTAGAGGAGACGGGAGAGTCAGCCTTCAACATAGAGCCTTTCATCACCTTGAGAAGCGAAAAAATCATTTTTGATGGATTCTTGCTGTCTAAAATTTAATTGGCAATGTACTCAGCTCTGGCTTTCCGAGCTAATTTATGGTATATCTTGATGGAGTTACGATATTTGGTTTTGGATTCCTCATCATAAGAACGCCTCCAGACTCGTTCTAGTTGTTTACATTTGGTTTTTTCCTTACTCAGAGATTCATTAAACCAGGGGTTGGAAAGCTCTTTTTCTTCCTCATATAGGGTTTAGCCGGGATGCATTGATCCAAAGATGAAGATATCCACTCGCAAGAGAGAGTTACAGCGGATTCTATATTAGGCGGGAACTGAGGTTTGCGCCTTAAAAGTAGATCGGAAAATTTGCTGATGTCTAACTTATGCCAGGGTCGTTTTAATATAGGCGGGAGAACTGTTTGAGCCGGCTTCCCCATCCAATGAATGGAGAAGGGGACAAGGAAATGATCAGACCAGGCCATAGGAATAGGAGATGAGACAATCAGGGAGCCTAAGTTAGAGAATATAGGATCTAATAAGTGGCCAGCAGCATGTGTGCTAGACCGGACTCGCTGGGTCAGTTGACATGCTTCCAAATCGGCCAAAAAATTGGAAATGTCCGATTTGCCAGCTTCTTCTAAATGAAGATTGAGATCTCCCACTACAGTAAAATTGGCTGCCCTACTAGCTAATAGTGTAATCTTATTAACTAGTTCCTCACGAAAGACTGTAGAAGAGCCAGGAGGTCGATAAATGAGCAGACCTGAGAATGTAAAATCATGATTTAAAATCATTTAAAAAAAAGCGCATTCACAATCTGGAATATCCTCTTTCCTCAAACTACAAGTGTAGCAACCCTTGTGAATCACAGCGATTCCACCACCTCTATTGCCGATATGATTCAGCTTATACCCTAGTTTAACTTGCTTACAGACCAGAGAGTGTCCTACTGTAGAATCACAATCCTCCCTGTAAGGAAAACTTCCTTATCTGCTCATTGACGGCAAAATGAGAAAGACAAGGACCATAATTCATGAATAAAGCTACTACCAAGGGGGTCATATCTACCCACCGGATAATGTTTCATGCATGCTAGGAACTGACACAGTGAGATGAGCAATGAAATAACCTGTGTATTAACCACACAGCAGAATCAGTTTCTGCTATTGTAAAAGGCAACTGTTCTAGCTTCTCAATGTGTAACATTGAGTATGCTGCATCTTTCAATGACACAAGCTTCTGTTTATCTGTCAAGTTAAATGGTAATAACAGGCCGGAAGCATACAAATAGTCCTATGGCACTTTCCCACTTTTCAGCATTTGCAATGTCCAACCAAATTGCATAACAGAGCGTAACTGATTTTGACCATGATACAGTACAGACACTTCATTCTGAACAATGGCAATGACAGAGGGCACAATATTATCTATGGGATATATATGGGAAGACAAAGTGTTAATACTGTTATCAACCACAGCAAGAACTTTGTCCAAATTATCTCGATCAATTTGCCGTAAGCGTGCAGCATCTTCCATCTGGGATAGTTTCCAAAATTAATTATATGCAGCATATACAAAACGTTTAGTGCAAGGGGATTTTGGACCTAAAAGAAAATCAGCCAAATCAACGTCACCTGATAAAAGAGAAAGGTGTTGTTTTACAGATGACAGGGTGGAATGTTCTAACCATTGTTGACACAATTACTGAATATGTAGTAACTGTATGGGAATGGGGAAAATGAGGATCCGGTCTACTCAGCATAAACACTCTGGAGGCATTAGAAAAGCTTAACTGACAAGCATTGGTATTAGTGGGCCACACCAACCAACCCAAAGGATCAATATTGGAGGAGTTAAGAGTACCATTTTGAAACATTTCTGTCAATTCGTCAATTGTATGGTTGGTATGTGTCTGCCATGTTTCATAGGCAGCCAAAGACGGAATGGAAGGCGTATTCAGATTTTTAGCAGTGGCCAAACCAAAACATGTAGTTTGTTGAAGAGTCTGATTAAAAAATATCAGCTGAGATGGCATTAAACATGCACGATGTAAAGATTCAGTTTCCTGCACCTGCCGTTGTTTGGTACCCCATATTGATTTTATATCAATCATGTCCTTCCAATAATCATAACCTTTTAAGGATAAGTCGGTTATGAAGGATGAAGAATATACCAATTTAGTATGGGTCAGCATGAATTTTGTGCGTATAGGGGAATTTAAGTTATAATAATATAACTTCGAGTCAGTAAGATTATAACCGGAAAAATATACAAATTTACTTTTCTGTGTTAGTGAACTCCCCTGGAATGGCGTCGGACAATGTTCCCATTGTGTATGACTAAAAAGTGGTCTTAGAGTGTTGGATTGGTGTAAAAAATGATGCCCATAATGTTGGTAACAGAATAAATCAGCATAATTTGCAGAATTTAAATACAGATCTTCAGTTTCAAAAGCGGTGTAATATTTTAAATCCAAAAACAGTGAGTAAACAGCGTTAACATCCCAGTCATTGGAGTGAATTTCGGGCATAATGACATCACCTAAAGTAACTCAGAACACGTATGGAGTTTGTAAAGTTTCTGTCGGACCATAGACTTCGAATGGTACTTTATCCCAAACGATACCATCAACCATTGGGAATGTTGAAATATTAGCTAGGGCTTGATCCCTTTTCATTTTATGAGACAAAGTGTGTGGGCTCAGAATTCCGTCTACCAAGTCTACAGCAGAGCGTTCAGGTAAATAATGCCCATTTATCAGAAGGAAAAAAACTGTCACAAAACCAATCCACATGAAGAGAAACACCATTGTGAGCACCAGCCAGATGTATGTCCAAGGGGGAACAAGGTAAATTCTTTTTAACCAGGAGATGAAAACACCACCCTGTGTCGGGGGCTCTGCCATGGAGGATGACGATGAAGATGAATCAGAAGAAAAGTTATCTCCGTCCATATAGTAACCACTAGAACCTAACCGAAATAACGGGGACTGCGCTTCATTGGAAAATGAATGAATTGCACTTTCAGCAATGTCAACTATAATCGCGACAGGTGGAGAGGCATACTCATTTGCCACTGTGGTCGCAGTTGACGGTAAAACAGGCAACAAATCAATTGAAGTCTCCATCTCCCCTTCCTGTTGTTGTGGAGTTGTCAGAGAGACAGAAGTCATTGGACGAAGTGAAACATTCCGTCGGGGAATGCTTGTAGGCATACTATTGAGTATCTGCCATATAGTGTAACTTGACATGTTTGATGGAGACGATTCTCCTTGCGACCAGGTAGTGGACATAAAATCATAGTACGGGTACCCGTCAGTCCAAGGACTGGGACTGGTGCACGGTATGAAGGACCAAATTATTTTTTGTTCTCCACTTTCTCTCGGACCAGATCACCAACTTTAGGTAGCCAGCCAGAAACCAGAATCAGCACCGCTGCATCCGTGGAAGAGGGCAAATGATCTCTCACCAGTGTGTCACAAGTCTTTTGTAGATCCTGTAACACAGCACAATGGTTATCTACGTCAAACGTTGCGGCAGCCGCCACAACGTCTAGACCATCAAGGCCTGGCATCAACATTTTAATGCCAAAGAGCAATTCGTATGGGGTCCGCCCACCCGGAGATCTTCTAGGGAGATTATTAAGTGCACGTTGGACTCCAAAAAGATGAGTCAGCCAGCCCCTGCCAGTACCTAATAGTCTAGCTGTTAAAGATTGCTTTAAGTCATGGTTCATCTGTTCCACAACAGAATTGCCCTCAGGCCGATATGGAGACGAGAATTGCACCTGCACCCCCAGAGACTTCATCGCATCACAGTAAGCCTTAGAGGCAAAAGCCGGACTTTGGTCTGAATGGAAGGTGCCACAGGCAAAGGTCCCTACAAAGACACGCAAAGCTTTTATAACAGTTCGAGCGTCAGCACTGCGTTACCCAAAAAAAAGGAATCTAGTGTAAGAATCCGATATATTTAAAAGCATTGTTCAAAGTCAAAGGACCGCAGTGATCAAGATAAATACCGGCAAATGGCTGATTTGAAATGTAAAGTTGAGTATGTGGTGGGCGTGAAACTGCAGAAGGTTTAATTTGTTGACAAATGTCACAAGAAAGAACATATTTACGTGCTTGCTGATATAAACCACGACACGAAAAATGTAGCAGTAAAAGCAAAATTGTCGCAGTCACGCCGGCATGGGCAGAAGCCACGCCTTCATGTGCGGCAACGATTAAAGAAAGTCTGCGGTCCTCGTTGGGAATCAGCCGATCCCCAACGGACGTTATAGTTGCAAATGGAATTTGATCGGACGTCAAGTGATATGTATAACGTGAAGGGAAACCTTGGGAAAACTCTGTTCCCTCCTTCGTCACCGCTATAGCCGCCAGAATATCATCATCACATTTAGTCATAGACCTAGTGACTGCTGATACTGAACAAGAGGCTACTGCAGATTTGGCTGCCTCATCAGCCAGCGAATTACCAACTGCGTGGGCTCCCACACGCTGATGACCTAATGTATGAATAACATATGTGAGCAGCAAACATTCCTTAAGAGTGGTCACTCTGACCCAAAGCGTTTTATGCTTTATTACGCTACCTTTAGAATCAGGAAAATAATTTTGTGACCAGAAGAACAATTTGTCATTGAAGGATTGTACACAGTTTAAGGAATCACACACCACAATTGTAGGGACTTCAGGATCCACAAATTCTAGAGCCAAAACTAAAGCACGTAACTCGGCCAATTGAGCCGTACAATCACCAAAGGATTGTGTGTGCACCAAGGAAGATTTAAAATCCCCATCAACTATCGTGCCTGCCACAATTGCGCAGGCTGCAGAATAAGCATGCTTTGAACCAATGGCTGGTTGTGCAGAACCATCAGTGTAAATAATGCATTTGTACTGATCAAGAGGAAGCAATGACAATGGAGGAGGATGAACATGTTCATATTGTAAAAACTCTTGTGTCTGCAAAAAAGGGTCAAAGATAAAATTTACATCAGCCGACGTCAATGAACTAGCCCATTGTATCCAACGTGGATGTAAAGCCTTAGAGTTTGGAACACTCGCCTTTGTCACAGCTTTTAAAGCAGGCACTGGCGAGACCATGAAAATGTGTTTTCCCTGAGCCAGAGAGCGTTCTTTTAGAATCACCATCTGTAGAGCGGTCAAATTCTTTTCTGTAGAAGAGAAACACAACTCTGGTGGAGTATACAGATGCGATTTATTAGCAATAGGGACCATGTCCCCTTCATTGAAAGCCACGTAAGTAAAACCTAACGCTTCTGGTACAATCTGTATGACCAAATTTGTGGCATTGCCTCTTGTTAACAAGAACTGGGTCGCAAGCAGATCAGACTGCAAAGACCTAAGTATAGCGGTATGTTCCGGAAGCCAACTGGAAGAAAAAAAGAGGATTGTATCAATGCGTAAAGCGGGTGGATACGCTGCGCATGATCAGGAATGTATGTCCTCCCGGAATTTAAATAACCCAGCAAACATTGCAATTTTTTTAAGAGTTGATGGTGGTTGCAATTGAGCACATTTCTCCAGAAAGTGGGGGGCCAACCCCCTACCTTCATTATTGAGTTCATAACCAAGGAAAAGTACAGCCAAGAAGGCTATATGCGATTTAGCAAAATTGAATTTGTTAGCAAAGTGTGTGATAATGCGGTCCACACGCAAAAGATGCAGATTTAACTCTACACCCGTCAAGTAAATGTCATCGACGTACGAGAAGGCATCTGGGTCAATCTCATGCAAAATCGACACAATGCGTGCTGCAAACACACCTGGGCTATTCTTATATCCCATTGGCAATCTTGCATATCTTTTCTAATT
The DNA here is from genome assembly GCA_963921515.1 of Calotriton arnoldi. NCBI lineage: Eukaryota > Metazoa > Chordata > Amphibia > Caudata > Salamandridae > Calotriton > Calotriton arnoldi. The sequence goes on along the minus strand of CAWUFW010012848.1, from coordinate 155,574 downwards.
GCCTTGCGCGCTGAATGCTGTCAATCCAAAGTCGTTTTATATTTTTCCGAACAATGTTGTACCCAATGCAGAGCTATGGGTGTTCTGTACCGCAAAGGTACAAACATGACTGTTTCCATTTCTATAATCTAAAACTATACGATATGAACCGTCCGGTTTCAATATTGGAAAAAGAGGATTATTCATTGACGAAACACAGGGCTCAATCACACCCTGATATTCCAACTGGGCGAGAATTTCACCAACGGACGCTTTAGCATCACGTTTAATTGGGTATTGCGGTTGGGGCTGCGATGTAGAACGCAAAGGAACTACATGCCCAGGCGAATCTCTGTCCCAACCCGCCTGATTTCGATATAATGCAGGAGCAAGGGCTAGTGCCCACTTCGATGCATAAGCAAGCTTAGCCTCTTCTGGGACATATTGCGAAAAACTCGGGAGAATAAAATCCTCCCCTCTAGAGGATGTAAGAATAAAAAGGGGAGGCCAATCAATCTCCGCCAACAAAATATCATAAGAAGATGTGAGGTTATCCCAAAAGACTGCTTTAATAGTGCGTTTAATATCACCTTCAATTTGGAGGACTATTTCATAAAGCCTATCAGGAGGGGCAACATGAGTGTCAACTGTTTCCACAGTAATATAAGTGTCAGTTGCTTTCGCCTCCAGATGCTGGTGGAGTGTCCGTCGCACTATGGTAACCTCCGCCACGCTGTCGAGGAGGGTTACCGCCCAACTCCTGTCAAGGAGAAGGGTTTGCACCGTCTGAGGCATACTTTGCAGTCAAAGCGGCAACTTTTTTCTTCTGAAATGGGGCACGATATTGAGGTGCTTCCTCCGGCTTGACTTTCAAGTCAAACTGGTGCTGCGGGTCACATCTTGCTTGCGTAGACTCGCCTTGTCTGCGATCCTGTCGCCCTCCTCCGCCGAATTGTCAAACTGATGATTCCTAAAAGGAACGAGGAGAACGAGGATCAGAAACCTGAAACCTCTCGGGCGTCTTAATTTTAGAGCGGTCACGCAAATCATAACTACGTTCAGAAGCATCAGGTGGAGGCGAACCTACATGAGAACCAGGCTTCTGTTGCTACTGTTGTTGGTTCTTGTTCCAAGTCTTTTTAGGAAAGACTGGATGACCCTCTTTATCAGGAGGGGGTTTACTCTGTGCCTGTGTAAATGGTCGTATTCCCATGCTATTGCGACCTAAAGATGTATACACATCCGCAATATTAATCGGCAGCTATCGCTGCCGATCCACGTCCACCACCGCCGCTAGGCGTTGATGCACTTGCAAGCAAACTGCCTCACCTTTAATGTTGGCCAGAATCATATCGGAGCTAATAGGGAACATTCCCACTAACTTCAACCCCAAATCCAGGTCTTGACCAGCCCCGTGTTCATCCTGTACCTTCTTCAGAACGCTCTGCAGAACGCTCATGGAGGGGGTGCCAAAGCACAGTGTACACACAGAAGCAAACACCGTCCCCCAGGTGGTGCAGTCAGCTAAAGAAGGAATCAGACCACTCGACATACTCATTGTAAAGATCCTGTGTTTTTCAACAGGAGACGTATGTGGAAAAACAGCCTCTAGCTGCTCAAATTTTTGTGCAAGCCAAAATGGCAAGTCATCACGATTTTGAGGACGTTTGCCCATCACTGAGTTAATCATGACGGGACTAATCACAAGACCTCCGCCGGGACCTGGTGGCGGAGGAGCAGCTCCAGCCAGAGCTGTCTGCAGGGCACGTGACAAACTGTATGACACATCTATGAAGATGAACCAACAGTGTATATAATAGACGTAGCTCTACTATAGTGACATTAAGATAATTTGGATGTGGTGTAAAACCTGCCAAAACAGACCAAGTGGCCCCATCGATGGACAAGGGGCCCATTCAAACAAAAGAAACAGGGTGAGGAAGGGCACCATTAAACCAAATGGTATGCTCCCAGGACGTCAACAGAACTTCAAGTAATGCATAAGGACGGTACGCTGCCGGAGGAGCAGCGGCCATGTAAGCGTGAAACAAATTATCATTTGCATCTACCGCGGGAAATGTAATGAATAAAAGACTTCTAAGCGGTAAGCTGGATCCGCTTCAACAACGAAAATAATGTTAGCCCCCGCATTGGGGACTCCGTGTTGAGTTAAGTAAGCCGTAACCACAGCACGGTAATGTGCTGCAATAGCGACCGGTTGTGCCATATTAAAAATGGAAAAAGGACAAGCAAAACGGTAGCGCAAAATTTGGTCTAAAATCCTTTTAAACTCCAACCTTGAAAAACCTATAGAAATAGGTGTACCCTACAAATATAGGAGGCTAAGCCCCTCACCACGGATGTCTCCGTGAGAGGGTATCGCGAACAAGCACAAGCGCTACTCAGAGTTCTCGTGAATATGTACCAGACCAAACGTTGGCGGCGCCATGTTGCAGAGATTCTGCCCTAAAACAGAACTATGCGTAGGATTATGGGACCTTAGTGCATAGGGACTGAGTCATCCTACTACCCATGAGCCCAGGACCGACTAGCAATAGTGTCTCACTTGCCCTCCTACTCAAGTGATTAGGCACCCCAGAACACAACACTCCAGAATCTCTCAGAAATCGCGGTTGCAAGACACACCCTTTCACTCGCACTCTTGTGCTTGTCCACAATAAGATCTGACAGAGACACGAAACAATTTAAAATATTTATTTTAACTAACGTGCTCTAACATGCAGTATACGTGCCACGACATGCAGGAAAATGCACAAGACAAACACAGTCAGCATAGCAGCTAGTCCATAAATCATGACGGTAGATGTCATCATGAAAAGACAATAGAGCCTAACCTCCCTCCCCTTGCTAAGAAGCAGTATCATTATATATTAGAAGATCTCTGGGTTTTGTCTGCAGACCCCCATACCTTAGACTATAGATGGTAGTTCTACATCATAGGTTCTGTCTCGCTCTTCTCCCTGGAAAGGTCCCTCTCCAAGTGTGTGCTACCTATTCGTGTATCTCCATACGACCAAAGTACGTTGTCCAAACAACAGCTGCATCGGTATGTTTTGTCTAGGGGCTAAGGCCTAGCCAGAACAGAATAACAAGGGGCATTGTTGTTCGACCTTGCTCACAATGTTCAGACTAAATCCCAGGAATCTGCAGAGAGTGAACACAGCGATGAGTTCTCATGTGAAAAGTGCGAACAGAGTCTTTGCAAAAATAAAGCCATGCAGTAACATGCGCTAAGCGGCGTAATGTCTGTAGAGCTCATGCTTGAAGACGACAATGTCCTCTCTCTCGTCATCAGTAGTATGATGCTCCTGATCCTGTGGTGGCAGTGACACAGGTGCTGGAGAGAAAGGAGGAGGAGATCTTATTATCAAGGGTGGCTGCGCAGTAGGAGTTTGAGGGACTGAAGTAGCTGGTTCTGAAGGAGGGAATTTACGGTAGTAATCTTCCACCATATACTGTAGGTTTGATACCAGGGAAACAGGCATTTGAATGATTTGTTCCCTTTGTCTATCCTGGTTAGAATTCTGAGGATAGTAGACATACTCATCATCACCCTCCTGGCATTTTATTCGAAGGTCTGAAGAACTGCAAGCCACACCAAACATGCCTTCATCATCAGAGTGTTCATCTTCATCTCCATAATCAATTATTTCTTCTGGAGGAATGGGAGACACCTTACTAGGAGAGGTGTGGATAGGTAAAATCACCTCTTGTAAAGCTCTTGTTTTAGATTGGGAAACTGTAGAAGATAAAACAGTGTCCTGGGCAATTTGCCTCTTCATTGACGTAGAATCGGATCCATTATCCAGTGTTGCGGGCAAAATTGTCAACGGAACTAACAACAGCGACGATGTCAAACAAACCGTAGGCGAGAATGTCGACAACAGAGTTTTCATCGATGGCTCTTCCGTCGACAGCTTTGACATCGACGAAGATCGTCGATGCAGGTCCGTGGACATAGGCTTCGGGTCCGTCGACGGAGCCACCGTCGTTGAGTGTACCGTCGACGCGGCTACCGTCGACGAGAGATTCTTGTTTTTCAGACAGCCACAGCGGCGATGAATGATCCGTCGATAAATCTTTTAACGATAGTCCTTTTTTCGTCGTCGACGTCTTAGACAATGCTGTCGTCGACGTAGAAGGCCTCACCTTTACAGAAACTATGGTCGACGGAGAAGTAGACGAGGACATTATTAGTTTAGTTTGAGGAAATGAGAAGGTAGACATCGTCGTCGTAGTTGTGGCGACGGAAGCTTTCTCCGACTAGGGCGTTGTTGACGGGTTCGTCGACGGAGTGTCTTTCTGAGGTGACGAAATCGACTCCGGTAGAGACCTGGACATTGACTTTACCTTAGAAGAGGCTGTAGAAGGAGTAGAGGGCACAGAACAACCGGTGTGAGAGGAAGACTCCTTTTTAGATGGGAGGGCTGGTCATCAGATTTCAAAGAATGATTATGTTTCTTCATCACCTTAGCAGCCTTAGGAGACACCAACTCCACCTCATTTGTCCTCTTTTTTGAAGCAGAAGTATTGAGGGGGGAATCACTATCCTCATCAGACAGAGGATTGTCTTTGGTCTTCAACTTCTGTAGCCACAGAAGGAGGCGTCCCTCTCTATCTCTCAAAGTTTTTTGAGAGAAAGTTCTGCAGATTTTAGTTTTTCACCTGATGATCTGGGTGAAGGTAGTAAATACACTTCTTGTGGGGATCATCTGAGTGAATTATGTGTTTCCCACAGGAGTCACAATGCCTAAAAAGAGACCTTTTTGTAGAAGACATGCTGATCTGAAGAAGTAAAAACTGTTCAGTAGGCCAAAAGAGAAAGTACTGAGCAGAGCTCAGGGAGACTCCCTTCACACGACATGTGGTAGAAAATCTGAGAGCCTGGAGCCTCTGTGGACAGGGTTCTAGAAGGTGCTGTCGCCTGATTGGATGGAATTTGGACCATTCCTAATGACTAGGACGAGATATTAAAGTGAATGTTTTTTTCTCTATTAATTTTAATGTTAAAGTCATTACTTACTGCTTTTAATGTACTGTGGGACTCCACTTCGACGACGGGGAATGATTCAAGCATGTTAATCTATGAACGATACCCCGATTCTGGAGAAATCTGACTTAGGGATTGCGTTGCCCTTGCAACACCATGCGTGACACAAGGGCAACACAATCCCTTGATAAATCTGGCCCCAATCAGTAGAAACGGAGATACGCAATTTTAAAGATTAAAGTGAAAATAGTGCCTTGAAGCACAAAGCGCCAACTGTGGTCATCTGGTCATGCCGGACTGGGACAAAGTCAAAGTTCAGGCCAACGCAATGGAGCTTGGGCCGGATACAGGTACCAAGTGAGGCATGCAGAATAAAGTTCATTAAATCCTGGTTTGCGGAGTGTTGCAAGATCCCGCGTTGAGGGTGCATCACGCAGTGGCGGTTCTGAGGAAGCTGCTGGGCTGTGATGCAGAGTCCTGCGTCGTCAAAAAGGGTGCTGCCGACAAGAGGCTTGAGATGCGAAAGCCTGCATTGAGGATGCAACGCACAGCGGAAGTTCGGCGGAAGCTGTGGGCTGCGATGGGAGGTCCTGCGTCCAGAATGCATTGCGCAGCAGCAGTTCCAACGCGGCTGCAAGGAGATGCATTGTGGTGCTCCGGTTCTGCTTACAGGTGGGCTGGCAGAGCACCTTCAAGCCCATTTCCAAAGGTCCAGGACAGGAGTGGCACCACCTGGGGGGTAGAACTTACAGCAGACAGAGTCCAGGTGCTGGGTTCAACGTGGTTGGAGCTTTTTTCTGTCCCTGAGGCTCTAATCAGGAGGCCAGCTTTTGGCAATGCCTTGTGCACACTTTGAAGTGGGAGAAGGCTCTGGAGATTTCCACCCCCAAAGGTACTTGGAATTTCCTGCCTCTTTGCCCTGGCCACAGCTTATCTGGGGTCACAAAAGACTAGTGTCTAACCCTTTGTTAGTGTGCTCAGGCAGAGGCTTTATGGTGTGCAAGTGTGGCAGGTGACAGCTCCTCCCCCTCATCAAGTCAGAGATGGGCCATCCTGCCAACACCTATTCCCCCTTTTTCTCACTGGGAGCAATAGACAAAGACAGCTAAACCTAGTCATGTGACGAAAGATACAGGCTGCCAGCACCAAATGGTTAGGACAAGAAAATGGCATTTCTAAAAGTGGCATTTTCAGAATTGAGTCTTCAAATCTGACTCTACCATTAAAGGTTTTAAATTACAATTATTTAGACACCAAACATGACATTCCTACTTGCTCCCAAATGAAAGTTAGCACTTATTAAATGTAACATGGTGACACAATACTAAACCATGAGAGAGGTAGGCCTTGCAGTAGTCAAAAATTAATTTAGGAGTATTTCACTACTAGGACATGTCCAACTTTATATGTCCAAATTGTTTAATACACTGCACCATGCCTCTGTGCTGTTTAGGGCCTACCCTACGGGTGACCTATATGTATTATAAAGGAAGGTTTAGGCTTGACAAAAGGTTTCTTTTGCCAGGTCGAAATGGCAGTTTAAAACTGCACACACAGGCTGTAATGGAAGGCCTGAGACATAAGTGCTGCAAGCCCATTAGTAGCTTTCAATTTATAGGCGCTGGGTACATGTTGTCCAAAGTACCTGGGACTTACAATTTATTAAATGTGCCATTTGGGTGTAAGCCAATGTTACCCTGTTTAGAAAGCATAAGCACTTTAACACTGGTTAGCAGTGGTATAGTACACAGAGTCTTAAAGCAAGCAAAAATGAAGTCAGCAAAAACAGGAGGATGGAAGGCAAGATGTTGGGGGGAGACCGTGCCAAGGGTGTCAGGTCCAACACACTGCAATTGAACTATTGTATGTTTCAGGGTATCATACTAGTTTACTTACCAGCCATTGAATTACCTGTCTCATGACCATTACTTACGCAGCCACTAAGCTTATAAGGGCATATTTATTAAAGAGTTGCGTCACCCTTGCGCCATGCAGCAGGGTGCAAGAACGACGCAAATCTTAAGTTAGATTTATCAAGCCACGCAAGTCCACCTTGCGTGGTTTGATAAATCTAGAGGAACTCAATGCAGTGCAAATTGCTGTGTTGTGTTACTCTGCCCCAGGGAGGTGTTCCATCGGTGCAGCGTGGGTGTTCCCATGATATCTATTCAAGGATTTTGGCATATTCTCAGATTTACCATTATTGTAGACCTGGGAATGCATCAAAATGCTATGCCTCCCCAAGTGAAGCATAACAAGGAGACATATCTTTATTACTCCTTGTTACTTCTGCAGCACAGATAGAAAGAGGAAAATGCCTCAGAAGGTGTCTCTTCCTGCACAAAAACAATCCTGATACAAAGCAGGCACCCTTGGACCCAGCGGCGGCTCCTCCACTATGGCGGAGGAGCGTTGCCCCCCCAAAACCGTCAGGAAAGGAAAAATAAAACCACACTCGTTTAATTGTTCCTTTCCTGACAAGTCTTGGGGGCGGGTCTGGTAGTGACAGGCACTGACGGGAGTGGTAGTGCACTCCCGTCACTGCGCATAATGGTGTGGCCGTCCAAACCATCATGCGCATTGAAAACTCTCTCCAACCCAGCAACGCAGCTGGGTTGGACAGAGCAGGCACAGACTCTAAGTCTGTCCTGGAGTGCAAATCGAGGGCACTCAGGCCAATCCTGAAGCTGCTCTCATGCGTGAGAGCAGCTTCAGGATTGGCTGCAGGGCATTCTGGGAGCCTGTGCCTTCCGGAATGGGTGAAAAGGAGCAGCGAGCGCGACGGGGACTGCTGCAGGTAAGTTTTTTTTATTCTCAATGTTTTGTATTCCTCCCGCAACCCCTAGTGCCCCTCCCCCGCTCCTCCAGCATATTGGCCGCTCCTGCTTGGACCATGTGTTAGGGCTAGGCAGCACATTGTGCCCCAGCATAGGGAAAAGACACGAATGTGCAGTATTACGTTAAATACAGCACTTTCCTGCCCTTTTCCTATGATGCTAATAAATCACAAGCCATTTAAACATCAGAGCTTTATCCTCCATAACTTCACTACAGTATCCAAAACATTGCTATTCAATCATCTTCATTGAACAAACAGTATCTCAATTTTGTATTATTGTATTATGCCACTTATATATGACAAGAAGCGGCCAGGTCCCTGGTGGGCAAACTGGACTCAAACGTGCACAGCTGGGGGTTAAATACAACAATATACAAGTTTTTACCATAAATTACACAATAAAACGACTATTTTCTGTTGTTTTCAACATGCAATTTACTGCTCATTGCATAATTTCTCAATACTTTTCAAAAAAATTCACTTGATTTAATTGATCACTTCAGCTGATCATTTTGAGATATTCATATCATACTTGAGAAACAGTACAAAATCACAAAGAAAATCCAGCCCAATGCATTTCGGGACTGCCTGTCCCTTCGTCAGGGGCGAATCTGCAATATATATAACAATATAATCATTTAGATGCGCAATAATGGAGCCAATATCATCAATCATAATTTTTCACTCACTTTAAATGTGAAACCAATGACCATATACTAAATTTGAAATTGCTGCACATGCCAAAAGCCCAGCATCCGTGCGTAGTGTCAGTGTAGCATGCAAACAACCTCCATTCTGTGTGAAATACTACACAGTGTGGCAGGCAAATCTAGTGAAAAGTCCTTACACCCGAACTTTCCAGTGATCTATTCTAAAAAATTACTAAAAAATACCCACTACAACAAAGATTAACTTACTGGTAAACTTAAACTGAAAACCACTCTCCTGAATGGTTTGAGGATCCTGAGAAAAGACAATAAAACAGTCTCAAACCTACAACCAACTAAAAACAACTACAAAAGCAGTCTGTGTTTACAGGCTGTTTTGCCAATTCCTACCTTAATGATGGACCTCCAACGAGGTTCTCAAAGAAAAACTTGCGGTTACAACATGAACTGCAAATAGTGACAAAAACAAAGCACTCAAATTAATATAAACTTCCACTCCAAATCAATTAAACGTCTCCCTCTGTTGCAAGTTCCTTACCAGTGAAATTATCGTATTCTTCTTTTAATGCATGGAAAGCCTGTCTGCACCTCTGCGCTCTGCGTGACAAACAACACTGAATCACCATCGATACCCAATTATTACTATCGAGCTACCGCATTGACCGTATGTCTGCGAGACTTACCCAAGCAGGGTGTCCGGTTTATTCTACTAAATCGCTCTCCGCTACTGCACATGACCTCAATACCGGCAAGTTCAGCAAGCTACCGAACTCCGGAGGCAATGCTGATAGAGAACATTAGAACTTTGAATTCGATTGACGCGAGAATTCAATTCACCAGTACAATCAAGAAGAGTGGCATCGCCTTCCTAGACACTTGGATCGAAATAGATTAGAATAAAATTTCCACAAGGGTATACAAAAAAGAAACTGATCGAAACAATGCTCTTCAATTCTCGAGTTTCCACCCACCATCGTTAATTAAAAATCTTCCATATTCGCAATTTTTGAGGGTCAAACGTATTACCACAAACACCAATATCGTTTGGAAACAATGGAGATTCAAAAGAAAAACTATGTGGAAAGAGGATATCCAGAGGAATTATTGGAATTACAATTACAGCGGGCTAATTCGTGCAGAAGAACAGATCTTTTAATGAAGCATCCCAAAAGAACTACCGACAGAATTATGTTCGTTTCGAAATTTTTGACAGTCACGACAGAGATCAAACAAATTATTCACAAACGTTGGGAGCTGTTGAAAGAGGAATCAGAGTTCAATGGTTTGTTTAGTAACAAACCTTTATTTGCTTTCACGAGGGCACGTAATCTTAAGGAGTTGTTATCATGCAAAAGGGTTAACAAAGTGGTCACTAAATCTGGAATGACCAAATGTGGGAATTGCATCCATTGCAACAATGCCATTATAGGCGACACGTTGTTACATCCCAGAACCGGAGAACAAATCAAGATACAACAAGCGTTTGACTGCAATTCTGCACGCATAATCTACTCCATCAAATGTCCATGCGGTTTATTATATATTGGTAAGACCGAGAGAAAAATGAAAACGCGATTGACAGAACACAAGAGCAGGATCAGAAACAAAAGCACCACCTCAAGTTTGGCTCTTCATTGGGAAGAAGCTCGTCACACCATTGCCCAAATAAAATTCCAAATCATTGAACACATACCTTTTCGCGACGGGACAGACAATTCCAAATTACTTTTACAAAGGGAAATTAATTGGATTAAAAATTAAACACCTTGATGCCGTCAGGGCTTAATGACAAATTGGACATGTCATGTTTCTTATGATTTCCACACGATAAAACTTTCATGTATGTATATTCCATGATCATTTACACTTTTAGGTCCATTTTGTATTGTTCATGCACATTTAATTATCACACACATTATTTGGGTCACAGTGGACCTCCAATTGTTAAAAACAGAATGGACTGATATGAAATGTATAAATATTTGAGGATGAGCAAGGACAATGCTGAAGGAATTGAGGCATGTTGATATCATTGTGTTAACACATGGTCTGCACTACATGAAGACTTAATCTACTAGCAGTTATTTGTTTTATTCTTCAGTACCTTTGTTATCATGAAAGCCCTTCATCAAGCGATCGTGAGTAGATTGTAACCATGCCAGAAGCTTAGCATCGATGGGTTAGTGTCATTGTACATATCACACTTGCCCGTTTTAAGATGGCGCTCTCATTTATTAGATTCAATTGAGGAGGACATAGTTTAACAATTAGTTTCTAGAACATTGCATTAATAGGCATGCTTATATGAGTATTGGTTAGCATCAGAATGTGTTCGGCTGAGTAATCGGGATAACATTACCTTTTTTTACATATAGCTATTCAGGATACACGCACTTATTGTACAGTTAAAGATGGCGCTGATGTTGTGGCGACTTCTTGCGAGAGTACGCCAGCGTTAATTAATCATTCCGGAGTTCGGTAGCTTGCTGAACTTGCCGGTATTGAGGTCTTGTGCAGTAGCGGAGAGCGATTCAGTAGAATAAACCGGACACCCTGCTTGGGTAAGTCTCGCAGACATACGGTCAATGCGGCAGTTCGATAGTAATAATTGGGTATTGATGGAGCAAGGACTCACAATGAGACTTGCTCGGAAGCAATACTCTCACAGTATTAATTAATTTGTATTAAAACCATGTAATGTCTTATTAATAACGTGCAACACAAACATATTTATCTAGAAGATGCTTGCCTATGTGTTTTCCGTTAATAAGTAATCCTTGTCTAATTCAAAATGGCCGCTAAAACGCGGGAATCCTACTGCGCATGTGTCAACCATGTCACGTGGTATGACGTCTTTCTTTGCTTGGAGGGAATCTTTTGCTTCTGCGCAGTGTATGCTAAAATGGCCGCTTTAATGTTCTCACATGCTAAAGCTTACGCATTGCTGCAATTAATAATGTGGTATTTTAACGCCACTAATGCGGGATAGACATTTATAATTATATGGGACTAGGGTAGAAGTAGGAGGTATATAGTGAAAACATTTATTTTTGATTTTAATATGTTTCTTCTTTGATTTTCTATTAGTTCGTAAAATGGGCCTGGGTTGACTAAACGGCAGCTCAAGAACCATGTGACCTGCACATGCGCCCTGAAAACTAACAAAGCAAAGGGATGAAGTCAACTTGGAAGATGTCCAAGGACATGACCCGCTGATCACCTTCAGAGTTCATCCGAAGTGTCCTACAAAATGATACATTTTGTATACACTTTGTATTAAAATTGTTGTGAAACGGGTGGGAAATAAAGCAAATGTATTAATTGAGAGGGGCGGTATTTTAAAACAATGGGCTTAAGAAAATTGAACTAAATTGACATGGTGTGAGGATCAACCCCCTGACCCTGTCCAATCAGAATTAGTGGGCCCATAATTTTGAAACATTAATGGGAGGTACATGGGTGTAGAAGGGTATAATAGATATAGAACTAGCTAATTAGTTAGCACTTAGGCTCAGATGCTGCCATAGACGAGAGCTGATCAATTACAGACCGAACTACTGTCCAAAGAAATCCTGAGGTGGGGGCGGCGGACTCTATTAGAGGAAGACCCGAGGAGGAACGAAGTGTCAGAGAGGGGAACGACGCAGGCGTCGTTGGTAGAGAGGTCATCTATCCTGTCCTGAAACTGGTCCGGAGGTCTTGGTCTTCCTCTTTCTTGGGACCCTTTTCCAACTCCTTGGCCAAGGGGTTTGGTTTTCACACCTTTAGGTAACTATAAATGCGTAATTTTAGTTGTACTGCTGTCTCTATCTTCTCCTTTTTGAGGGACCGTCATTTGTGATTAATAGGTGACTATAAAGTGTGCTTCCTCCTTGATATGCGATTAAGTGCCATGTGGCTTGTATTTTACTCTGCAAAATAATTTTAGATAAACATTTAAAAACTTCCTGAGTCAGTGGTCATTTCAGGTGTTTGATGAAATTATGTTTTGTATGTTCTCATTACAACCCCAGTTATCAAAGGTCCATTGGAAAGTCATTACTCTTCAATCAGAAAAGGTAATTGGTAGCAGGGATTTTGATAAAGAGTACAACTGATTCCCACCAGCGGTGATTACTAGTTAGAGTGAATGAATGGGCCCAGGTGAGTATCTAGTGTATGAATGCTTGTTGCTAGTAACCCGCTGGATCAGTTTTCTGGCTATCAGAGGATGGTTATACTTTGTTAACTGGGTAATGAGAATTTTATTTTTATGAACTAACATCCGTTTTAAAAGTTTTGTTTTATGTTGTCTAGAAATCCCCGGGAAATTGAATAGCGTATGGTAAGTGGAAACCATACTGCAGTGAGGTTATCTGTCAGGCAGAATTAGTACTGAAAAGTTAAGCAGGGCTATCAGTACTTGTTAGGGATTCTGTGTGTGTATGAGTGACAGCAAAAGAATACGCTGGTGAAATGTTGATGTTATATCACCTAGAAAGGGTAACATTGAAGGAGTAGCAGGTATTTCTGAAGCTTACGTGAAGAGTAAACGGAAGGGTTTTACTCGTAGTGTATGTCTAGTAAACGGAAGGGTTCTACTAAGTGTGAGGGAATCTATCCTTTTCAATTTAGGGAAACTGACAAGATAGCGAATGTTTTATGTTGTTACTGAATTTTAATGAAAAGTGTTGAAGAATTAAAGTTTGCGTACGATTTTTGTAAAGGGAGGGTCAGCTGCCGGAGTAGGAGCTGACGTCACAAGTGCCGCGCTGAGATTGGCTGAAACAGCGGGCGTGGAACGAGTCTTGTAAAGGAGGGGTCAGTAGTCAGGAGTAATACTGACGTCACAGGAGCCGCGCAGGGATTGGTCGACACAGCGAGGGACAGAGAAGCGCAGATTGTAAAGGAGGGGTTGTCAGATAGAGTGAATAGACGTCACAGAAAAACCGCGCTAGGATTGGTTCCGAGATAATTGTTAGCTGGAATTTGATTGGTTGTCAGAATAAAAGTCGAAATATTAGTGGACAGTGGTAATTGTATGTGGAAACACGATCCGACTTTGATAGGAACACGTCCAGACAGAAGATTTTTAGGTTTTGCAGAATATAATTCAATACATAGATATTTACCAAAAATGTACGGAGAAAAGAGAAAATTGTCATTCTTACAAAAGATTAAGAATTATTTTAAGAAGGATAAGCCAATCAAAACTAGGGAAGGAATTATCATCCCACCAGCAAAAACGCCCACCTCATTCATGATGATGGAGAGGGGTTATCATACTTGCGTATGGTTAGAAAATTGGATAGAATATACAAAAGATGACGGAGTATTAGCTTTCCCAGAGAATGGTACTTTCAATGGGAGAATTCTTCAAAATTTAAGGATGAGAATGAATGAATTAGAACCCAGACCAAGATTAACGCAGTACGAAGCCCTAGAAGAATGGGAGACAGAAGCATTTGAACGTGATAGACCCAGGAGCAATAGGGGCTAAAGGGGATTTTTCCCTAGATACCAGAATGGGACAAGAGAAAGTCAGATGAAACAGTGGAGACGAGCGATGATTAGTGAAGGTTTGTACCCAGTATTCATGGCTGATGAGCAGCTAGGGAGCAAATGCAAAGAAAAGTCTAGACATATGACAGGGTTTGGAGAATCCAAAGATAAATTCATGGAAGAAATATTAAAGAACCCTCCACCATACCAGGAAAAGTTGGGTGGTTGTGCCCCAAGCGGACATGTTTTGAGAACACCGTTAGTAACTCGAGTACTGCATAATCCACCAGTTAATAGAGTACTTCAGGATAAGGAAAAAGAGGCTTTAGACAGAAATAGAGCAGAGTTAATACAGAAAATAACACAGTTGAATGTACATCCTGATTCCCTGACTATACCTGTAACTATTGGTCCCGTGGTCCCTTTATATGGCGACAAAGTAAATTGCCCGAAACCTCTAGCTATGACTACACCTGTGGATATTCCTAAACATGAAGCTGTAATAATTGATGATCATATCAGTGACTGTGAATCTATGATTTCACTAATGGATTTGCCTGTTCGAGAATCCGCAAATAGCAACCCCAGAAGAACCACACCTGGTTGCTCAAAGGATGTAAATATAATAACATCTTCAGGAACTAAGAGTGCAACCGTAGTAACTCCAGAAGACTTAGAAAGATGGGCACAAGGAATAGACAGACAGAGTTCACCCCAAAGATTTTGGACATTTATAAACTAAAAGTCGAGTTAGAAGAAATGATAGCAGGCAACGTAGGAGTAGATCGTCTAAATACCTACAGTGAAGAAGAACTATTGTTCGTATGTAGGAGCATAACCAGAAATGCAAAAATATTCCATGAAAAATTAACGGATTTGGCTTCAGAGATGGGAATTGAAATAAGGAAGTCAAAAGTGTTGCAGAGACCATATAGGGCAGAATTTACTGACAAAGACTTAGAAAATATGAATACATCTGGTAGAAAATTACAAATTAAAGAATTAATGACAGTCTTACAGTAAATGTAAAAAAAAAAAAACGGGGAGAATTGGATAGATGGAAAACTAGATGGTCAAAGAAAAAGGAAGAAGCACGTTCAAATAGAATGACATCTGAGTATTTATTGAAGGAAACAGGAAAGGTAGAACAGATGTATCCCATGCGGGAGGTTCCAGGAGGAGGCTACGTCCATGTCCCATGGAGTAGGCAAGACATTTTGTCATTTACAAATGATTTTCAAAAGTTGAGAGAAAAACCAATTGAATGGTACAAGCAGGTTGAGAGGTTTGTGAAGGTTTCAAAAGTTTTGTTAAAGGATCTAGATGGTTTATTTGACATAGACAGACTGTAAAATTACAATTGACTGGCCTAGTGTAGAGTATCCTAGGGATCCAAAGAAGGGTGCTCCATCAAATGATGTGATGAAGAAGTACCACCAGGTAATAACTTATTTAAAAGGGAAAATACCACTAAAAGAAACAGATTGGGTGAAAATAGACAGAACAACCCAAGAAGCAAATGAATCGGTACATGCCTACTATGAACGTCTATTACAGGTGTTCAAACAGTATAGTGGTTTTGAAGATATTGGAGACAAAAATATGAGTCAGTTTGTCTATCGATTTGTTTATGGTCTAAAACCAGAGATTTGTCAAATGATTAAGCAACATATGTTATGTTGGCAGGGAAAGCCTATCGATGAGATTTTGAAATATGCTAAATATTGTGGGGATGACATTGAGGATAGGCACAAGAAACTACAAGAAAAAGTGACGTGGGCTCAAGTGAAAATGGCTGAGCAACAGGGAATTAATTTAGATAATCCAACAGAAAGTCAAGGAAAAGAATCTGGATCGAATGGTGACACAGGAAATGGTGGAAAGGTAAGAGGACAAATGAGTAGAGAAGAAGCTAAAAAGAAATTTCCTTGTCATGGATGCGGAAAGTTGGGACATTGGAAGAACGAATGTAAAAAAATTCAAAATAATAATGGCCCAAATCATAATTTAAATCCACAGACGCAGAACGACTCACAGCAGGGTGTAAATCCTCAGAGTCAGTTGCCACCTGCCCCTATACAGGGTAATGTAAGCAGAGCAAAGCACGGTGCAGACATCGGATATCAAGGAGGAAGTGGTAAGAATGAATATGTAACTTCACAGTTTCTTTTACAGGATGATTTTAATCCATATGATTATCAATGACGGTGCCTAGGAGAGGGGGAGAAGGAGTACGTACTTGGCGCATCCTTGCCGGTAGATCAGTCAGGTCCATATGTTGAAGGGAAAGTAAAAGGTAATGATATCACCTTTCTTTTGGACACTGGTGCTACCCGTTCTACTGTAAGAACAGCAGACATCCCAGACCTCCCTCTCTCTGGAGAAGCTATCCAAGTGGTAGGTGTAGCCAATCGAAAGATTAGAACACCTCTTACAGTACCCATGGAAGTAAGAATTGGAAACTTCTGAGAAATGCACCAATTTGTGGTGTGTGATTCCAGTCCAGTAAATTTACTGGGCAGAGACTTAGTGTGTAAAATGAATTGCACTATTTTCTGCACACCGGATGGTGTTGCAATACAGACCCCGGATGAAGATCATGTTTACAAATTCATGACAGCCAAGCAAGGTACGGAGGTAGTTGAAATGTTTTCCTTGATAACAAAAGATGAATTATCAGAAGAGTTAAAAACTACAGTGAGCCCAAAGGTATGGGATTTTACTGGAAAAGAAGTAGGTCTGATGGCAAATATAGACCCAGTGAAGATCACTGTAAAGGAAGGCGCAATTTCCCCAAATACCAGACAGTATAAAATGAGTGCTGAAGGGAAAGCAGGAGTTACTTAGGAAATTGGCAGAATGGTGAAACAAGGCATATTAAAAGAAGTTATGAGTAGCCCTTGTAATTCGCCAATCATGGGGTTGAAAAAGCCTAGTGGAAAATATAGGATTGTTCAGGATTTGCGGAAAATTAATAAAATTGTGGTACCTTGTTGTCCTATAGTACCAAATCCTGCAGTGATCCTATACCAAATACCATGGAATGCAGAATGGTTTACAGTAATTGATTTGTGTCAAGCATTTTTCTCAATTCCATTGCATCCAGATAGTCAGTATTTGTTTTCGTTCAAATTTGAAAATCACGTTTATGTGTGGAATCGTGTTCCTCAGGGGTACACAGAAAGTCCCTCCATATTTAATCAGATACTGAAAAAGTGCCTTGAAAAAGTAGTAATGCCTAGGAACTCAGTTTTGGTACAATACATAGACGATTTGTTAATCGCATCTAGAACTTATGACGATTGTGTCACCGACTCGATTGTACTTCTCAATCATTTGGCTGAGGAAGGTCACAAAGTGTCACCTGAAAAGTTACAATTTTGTACAACAGCAGTTAAGTACTTGGGACACCAAATTGAAAGAGGAAAGAGAAGAATAACCTCTGAGAGAATAAAAATAATTAAGCAAATGAAAATGCCAGTAACACAAAGAGAGGTGAGAATGTTTCTTGGAATAGTAGGATACTGTCGACAATGGATCGTAGGGTTTTCACTACTAGCAAAGCCTTTAATTCAGTTAACCAAAAAGAAAGCAAAAGATCCAGTTGAATGGGATGATGAAAGTGCCAATGCATTTGTAAAATTAAGAAATGCTTTGTGTGAGGCACCTGCCCTGGGCATGCCTGACTATACAAAAGAATTCACATTATTTTGCTATGAAAGAGAAAGTTGTGCACTTTCAGTCTTAACACAAAGACATGGACTGGACAGACGTCCTATAGTATATTTTTCGGCTACATTAGACCCAGTGGCCGCAGCATTGCCAGGCTGTTTAAAAGCAGTAGCTGCTACTTGTATGAGCATTGAACAAAGTGAGACATCCTGTCAAGGTGTTCATCCCACATGCAGTTGTAATCCTGTTCACAAGAACTAGAACTCAGCATCTCACACCTAGTCGGATGACAAGATATGAGCGAATAACTCTAGGAGCTGAAAATGTGACCATAGCTAGGTCCACAGTTGTAAATCCTGCTACACTGTTACCAGATCCATATTGCGAAGAAGTCAGGGATGACCCAGAACATGACTGTTTGCAAGTCACAGAGTTGTGTACCAAACCACGCCCTGACATACAGGAAATGCCTCTTAAGAACCCAGACAGAGAGCTGTTTGTGGACGGCTCATGCCTAAGGCATGAGGATGGCAAATTGAGTGCAGCTTATGCTGTATGTGAACTTTCAAGGAATAGTCGAAGCATCCTATTTACCAGGAGTCAAATCTGCACAAGTAGCTGAATTAATTGCTTTGATCAAAGCCTCCAAAATTGGTAAAAATCTAAAAGTAACCATATTTACGGACAGTCAATATGGGTACGGGGTTGTGCATGATCTTGGCCAACTGTGGATGCAGAGGGATTTTATGACTTCTTCAGGATCCCCGATCAAAAATGGGCAGTTTGTAAAAGAATTATTGGAGGCAATACAATCACCAAAAGAATTGGCAGTGGTGAAATGTGCCGCACACCAGTCAGGAGATGACTGGGTGGTAGCCGGTAACAGATACGCAGACCTAATCGCTCAACACTGTGCCAGAAATAGAATGGCAGTAAACAGAAAAGTCGAAAGAATGGGAATCAGCTGCCAACTTATGCTATGTTCAACACCTGAAACATGGAATGATGTGAGACGATTGCAGGATGATGCGGAGGAGAGTGAAAAGGATGTTTGGATAAAAATAGGGTGTACACGAAGAACAGATGATGACGTGTGGGTTTATTCAGATGGCAGACCAGTCATGCCTGATTGCCTGATTTCACAAATGGCCAGAATGTATCACGGAGACACACATGTAGGGAGAGATGCCATGATAGGACTTTTCAGACAAAATTGGTACAATCCAAAGTTTAGGGCTGCAGCAGAGAGTCTTTGCTAGAGGTGTTTAACTTGTCAAATGTATAATCCAGGAAGAAAAACAGTAATTGGTTTGGGAAAAATTGGAAAGGCAGAAGGCCCATTTGTGAGATTGCAGTTAGATTTCATTCAGTTACCACCATGTAAAGGACTGAAATATGTACTGGTCATAGTGTGTTTGTTTTCAAGGTGGGTGGAGGCTTACCCTACTAGGAGGAATGACAGCATAACAGTTGCAAAACTATTATTACGAGAACTCATTCCATGGTTCGGTTTCCCAGTAACTTTGGAATCAGATAGAGGAAGTCACTTTAATAACGATGTAATTCGAATAATCTGTGAAGCATTTAAAATTGAACAAAAATTGGTGATTCAGTGTTGTTTGTCACGCAGAGCGCAGAGGTGCCGACAGGCTTTCCATGCATTAAAAGAAGAATACGATATTTTCACTGGTAAGGAACTTGCAACAGAGGGAGACGTTTAATTGATTTGGAGTGGAAGTTTATATTAATTGGAGTGCTTTGTTTTTGTCACTATTTGCAGTTCATGTTGTAACCGCAAGTTTTTCTTTGAGAACCTCGTTGGAGGTCCATCATTAAGGTAGGAATTGGCAAAACAGTGGGTAAACACAGACTGCTTTTGCAGTTGTTTTGTTGGTTGTAGGTTTAAGACTGTTTTATTGTCTTTTCTCAGGATCCTCAAACCATTCAGGAGAGTGGTTTTCAGTTTAAGTTCACCAGTAAGTTAGTCTTTGTTGTAGTGGGTATTTTTTAGTAATTTTTTAGAATAGATCACTGGAAAGTTCGGGTCTAAGGACTTTTCACTAGATTTGCCTGCCACACTGTGTAGTATTTCACCCAGAATGGAGGTTGTTTGCATGCTACACTGACACTACGCACGGATGCTGGGCTTTTGGCATGTGCAGCAATTTCAAATTTAATATATGGTCATTGGTTTCACATTTAAAGTGAGTGAAAAATTATGATTGATGATATTGGCTCCATTATTGCGCATCTAAATGATTATATTGTTATATATATTGCAGATTCGCCCCTGACGAAGGGACAGGCAGTCCCGAAATGCATTGGGCTGGATTTTCTTTGTGATTTTGTACTGTTTGTCAAGTATGATATGTATATCTCAAAATAATCAGCTGAAGTGATCAATTAAATCAAGTGTATTTTTTTGAAAAGTATTGAGAAATTATGCAATGAGCAGTAAATTGCATGTTGAAAACAACAGAAAATAGTCGTTTTATTGTGTAATTTATGGTAAAAACGTGTATATTGTTGTATTTAACCCCCCAGCTGTGCACGTTTGAGTCCAGGTTGCCCACCAGGGACCTGGCCGCTTCTTGTTCTTATTATACATGTCAGGCAGACATACGTCAAACGTTGCACGCAACACAGTTTGAATTTGTTAATTCTTAACATTAATCTTTGTAAAAACAGGTGTGCATAATCCACACTTTCAACTTTTAAGTATTTTTCTGCCTACCACTGGATTTTTGCACACAACATCAAGCATGTTGTTTGACGCCATTGCGAACATAACAGATAATAGAGCAAACACCAAGGCTTACACTTCAGAAGAAGCGGATCTAATTTATAATTTGATCCAAGAAACTAAGGCATTTGATGCACAAAGTGGAACCATCTCTCAACAACTAAAACAACTGGAATTTTTGACCCGAAGAGAATTAAACCAACGTTTACACGCGGCAACGTTAATTCAATACCACAAAGTTAAAAGGATTCCTCGAGGTCTTAGACTGGCAATTAAACCTATGCTATTTAGATTACAACATAACCACAGTTTCATGGAAAAGTGGTACGCGATTCTTAATAAATGTTCTTTGGATCTGATTTTACTTTTGATTGAAGAATTGTCTAAAACCATAAAAGATTTGGAGGAAGAAATCTATAATATCAAGAGAGATATGTCAGCAAGCATGGAGGAAACAGCCTGGAAGCAATTCTTAGAAGACCTAAACGTTAAATTAGACAGATATGGGAAAGAGCTACAAGAGATGAAATTAAGAAAATTCAAGCGTGATACGATAGATTATAAATTAAATGAAGCGTACACGTGGGCGGAAGTATACGCCCAAAAGCGATTCACCAGGAGAACAAATGTAGGATCATCAGAAGAAAGTGTGGCCACAGAGAAAGATATTGACACTAGAAGAGCTCCTGTGAGCACAATAGCTGCACAGAGTCAACCTATGCATACCGAAGATAAAGAAGTTGCCCATGGAAGCTCCGCATCGGTTTCTTTTTTAGGCAAGGTCGGATACTCTGGAGAACCGCCGGACATTCAAGAAAAACCAAAAAAAAAACCCGGAGAGGAAAAAGAAAAACAAAAATTGAAAACAGGCTTGAGGAGTCAAAACAAAATCTCATAATTAATATTTCATCAGTGCATTTGACCAGATCGGAAGAAAAGATTTTAAACAGAGGAACATCGTTTGTTCCCACATATACTGGTACCAAGTTGGAAAATGAAATAGCTTTTTTTTAATTCATGCGCATATTGAGATTAAAAAACTTTTTCACTAGCATAGCGCCTTCTACTACAACAATCACAGAGCCCAAATTCAAACCCAAAAGCACGTTTGTAGCTCCAGTGTCGCATAAAACCCTAGACACTTTTGAGATTCATGTTAAGAAAAACTTAGAAAAATCAATTATTCCAAAGCAGACAAAATCAGAAAAAATCTCAGTCGTGCTGAGCACAGTACATTGCGTAACCTAGCAAACAATTCATCTGTTGTTTTTCAAAAAGCTGACAAAGGCGGGGGTTTGGTGATGATGGACCGTGAATTCTATGAAAACAAAGTATATGCCCATGTGAATGATACCAACATCTATGCTAAACTGGAACATGATCCCACCACAAAAATAAGTAATCTCTTGGAAACCATTTAAAAAAAAGCTGTTGATCTACTTAGGATTGATGAAACAACAAAACAATTCCTGACTACACGTTTTCCTAGACGCCCTAAATTGTATATGCTTCCGAAAGTACACAAGAGTATGACAGATCCCCCTGTATTCCAATAGTTTCAGGTTGCGGAACCGTATTTGAAAATCCTGGACGATTCATTGATGCACATTTACAATCATTTGTAAAAAATTGGGATACATATATTGAAGACACGAATGATTTTTTACGAAGCATACATTCAGTAAGAGAGGAAGTGAGTGGCAATTGGCTTCTATGCACAATTGATGTGGTTTCGTTATATACCTCTATACCCCATGCACTTGGAATTGAGGCTGCAGAATGGGCGTTATTGAGACAGACCACCAGTGATGATCAGAGTTGTTTTGTGATCGAACTCCTTGAGTTCTGTCTACACAACAGCTACTTTCAATGGAATAATGAATTCTTTTTACAACTAAATGGCACGTCTATAGGCTTTCCGGGAGCCCCAGTTTATGCCAATACTTTTATGGCAAAATGTGAGTCTGATCATATTCTGAACAACAACACTTGGAAAGAAGGATTGGTATTTTTTAGACGTTTTATCGACGACATCTTCTTGATTTGGAATAACCCAGAGGCAATGCTGATAGAGAACATTAGAACTTTGAATTCGATTGACGCGAGAATTCAATTCACCAGTACAATCAAGAAAAGTGGCATCGCCTTCTTAGACACTTGGATCGAAATAGATTCGAATAAAATTTCCACAAGGGTATACAAAAAGAAACTGATCGAAACAATGCTCTTCAATTCTCGAGTTTCCACCCACCATCGTTAATTAAAAATCTTCCATATTCGCAATTTTTGAGGATCAAACGTATTACCACAAACACCAAAATCTGTTTGGAAACAATGGAGATTCAAAAGAAAAACTATGTGGAAAGAGGATATCCAGAGGAATGATTGGAATTACAATTACAGTGGGCTAATTCGTGCAGAAAAACAGATCTTTTAATGAAGCATCCCAAAAAAACTACCGACAGAATTGTGTTCGTTTTGAAATTTTCAACAGTCACGACAGAGATCAAACAAATTATTCACAAACGTTGGGAGCTGTTGAAAGAGGAATCAGAGTTCAATGGTTTGTTTAGTAACAAACCTTTATTTGCTTTCATGAGGGCACGTAATCTTAAGGAGTTGTTATCATGCAAAAGGGTTAACAAAGTGGTCACTAAATCTGGAATGACCAAATGTGGGAATTGCATCCATTGCAACAATGCCATTATAGGCGACACGTTGTTACAGCCCAGAACCGGAGAACAAATCAAGATACAACAAGCGTTTGACTGCAATTCTGCACGCATAATCTACTCCATCAAATGTCCATGCGGTTTATTATATATTGGTAAGACCGAGAGAAAAATGAAAACGCGATTGACAGAACACAAGAGCAGGATCAGAAACAAAAGCACCACCTCAAGTTTGGCTCTTCATTGGGAAGAAGCTCGTCACACCATTGCCCAAATAAAATTCCAAATCATTGAACACATACCTTTTCGCGACGGGACAGACAATTCCAAATTACTTTTACAAAGGGAAATTCATTGGATTAAAAAATTAAACACCTTGATGCCGTCAGGGCTTAATGACAAATTGGACATGTCATGTTTCTTATGATTTCCACACGATAAAACTTTCATGTATGTATATTCCATGATCATTTACACTTTTAGGTCCATTTTGTATTGTTCATGCACATTTCATTATCACACACATTATTTGGGTCACAGTGGAACTCCAATTGTTAAAAACAGAATGGACTGATATGAAATGTATAAATATTTGAGGATGAGCAAGGACGATGCTGAAGGAATTGAGGCATGTTGATATCATTGTGTTAACACATGGTCTGCACTACATGAAGACTTAATATACTAGCAGTTATTTGTTTTATTCTTCAGTACCTTTGTTTTCATGAAAGCCCTTCATCAAGCGATCGTGAGTAGATTGTAACCATGCCAGAAGCTTAGCATTGATGGGTTAGTGTCATTGTACATATCACGCTTGCCCATTTTAAGATGGCACTCTCATTTATTAGATTCAATTGAGGAGGACATAGTTTAACAATTAGTTCCTAGAACATTGCATTAATAGGCACGCTTATATGAGTATTGGTTAGCATCAGACTGTGTTCGGCTGAGTAATCGGGATAACATTACCTTTTTTTACATATAGCTATTCAGGATACACGCACTTATTGTACAGTTAAAGATGGCGCTGATGTTTTGGCGACTTCTCGCGAGAGTACGCCAGCGTTAATTAATCACTCCGGAGTTCGGTAGCTTGCTGAACTTGCCGGTATTGAGGTCTTGTGCAGTAGCGGAGAGCAATTCAGTAGAATAAACCGGACACCCTGCTTGGGTAAGTCTCGCAGACATACGGTCAATGCGGTAGTTCGATAGTAATAATTGGGTATCGATGGTGATTCAGTGTTGTTTGTCACGCAGAGCGCAGAGGTGCCAACAGGCTTTTCATGCATTAAAAGAAGAATACGATAATTTCACTGGTAAGGAACTTGCAACAGAGGGAGACGTTTAATTGATTTGGAGTGGAAGTTTATATTAATTGGAGTGCTTTGTTTTTGTCACTATTTGCAGTTCATGTTGTAACCGCAAGTTTTTCTTTGAGAACCTCGTTGGAGGTCCATCATTAAGGTAGGAATTGGCAAAACAGCGGGTAAACACAGACTGCTTTTGTAGTTGTTTTTAGTTGGTTGTAGGTTTGAGACTGTTTTATTGTCTTTTCTCAGGATCCTCAAACCATTCAGGAGAGTGGTTTTCAGTTTAAGTTCACCAGTAAGTTAGTCTTTGTTGTAGTGGGTATTTTTTAGTAATTTTTTAGAATAGATCACTGGTAAGTTCGGGTCTAAGGACTTTTCACTAGATTTGCCTGCCACACTGTGTAGTATTTCACCCAGAATGGAGGTTGTTTGCATGCTACACTGTCACTACGTACGGATGCTGGGCTTTTGGCATGTGCAGCAATTTCAAATTTAGTATATGTTCATTGGTTTCACATTTAAAGTGAGTGAAAAATTATGATTGATGATATTGGCTCCATTATTGCGCATCTAAATGATTATATTGTTATATATATTGCAGATTCGCCCCTGACGAAGGGACAGGCAGTCCCGAAATGCATTGGGCTGGATTTTCTTTGTGATTTTGTACTGTTTGTCAAGTATGATATGTATATCTCAAAATGATCAGCTGAAGTGATCAATTAAATCAAGTGATTTTTTTTTTAAAGTATTGAGAAATTATGCAATGAGCAGTAAATTCCATGTTGAAAACAACAGAAAATAGTCGTTTTATTGTGTAATTTATGGTAAAAACGTGTATATTGTTGTATTTAACCCCCCAGCTGTGCACGTTTGAGTCTAGGTTGCCCACCAGGGACCTGGCCGCTTCTTGTTCTTATTATACATGTCAGGCAGACATACGTCAAACGTTGCACGCAACACAGTTTGAATTTGTTAATTCTTAACATTAATCTTTGTAAAAACAGGTGTGCATAATCCACACTTTCAACTTATATATGACATTCATCCCATTTTTGATGTGCAAGTGTGTGCATTACCTGTCCGGTCTGTGGTAACCCTTATAATGTGTATAGTTGGAAGATTGTATGTTTGTAGCGTCACTTATATGAGTGTTATAGCCAAAGGAATGCTTCCAGCATGCAGGTGCAAACTAGTTGCAGTGTATCAGCATGTCGGGGATATAAAATAGTGTCAGTTTGTCAGGGTAACACTTTTTTGTATCTCTAGTTGAGAGGCTCGAGCTTGGTCCATCGGTAATTGGTTTATTGGGTGATCATATGATGTATGTGGATATCGGATTGATACCAGAGGAGTAAGGACCAGAAGGTAGGGAACAGGAAGATCTTCAAAGCTTTTCTCAAGCTTTGGTTGAGAGTTATAGAGACCATAAACTCTCCCAGCTTGAGATGAGACCCTCAGTTGGGAGACTGACGGCTGAGTTCCTGTAAGTAAAAACCACATATATCTTAGAACCAGTGTTGGATGACATACAGCCGCTCCTGGCTAAGAAGCTTTATCTGCAATTTAGGCATGGAGTCCTTCCGCTGCGTTCATTCACAAAAAAGTGGGAGGGCCACACAAACGCAGAGTGCCCTGCGTGCCTTAACGTAGATGAGACTGATCTCCATGTGATATTTTTCTGCCAGGGATACAGGAAGGCCAGGTCGCGATGGCTACTACAATTTTGCAGGAACTTGGGGTCGAGACATTGTCGTAACGTGAATAGGATTTTAAAATCTGACACACGCATGCTCATTGTTTTTTCAATTTCATGCTTTTTATTTACTATGTGGTGCACGCGCAGAGCTATCTTGAATAAGTCTTTAAATAGGAATGACAATTGTCTATGATATGTTTTAACAGATGTCCTTTGCACAAATTGTATTTAGTTGGTTGTTGTGGAGATAATTGAACTATTTTTAATGACTAATACGCCTGTCTCTGAATGTGCATAGACCATTCCCCCGAATGTTTGTGGTTTTATTTATGCACTGTGTTGATAACTGGAGGCAAATATGCCGGCTGTGTAAATCTTTTCTTATTTTGCTTTTTTAGTCACTATTTTTATGTGTAGCGCAATTTTTAAACTTGTAATACAAAATGGAGCAAATAATTACTTGGAACTAGCCTCTAAAAGCACATGCACATGCACTTTATGTCCTGCTCTATAAGATGGCTGATGCCTGGGAAAGTTCTCCCAGCGCGTGGAATGTAAATCGTTTTGTCTTGCTTTTTATCTATTGTATTTTACCCAATTTTTAAATATTACTTGAAAATTGTGCTTTTATGGCCAATTGTGCCGAAATAAAGTTTTATGAACTGAACTGTATGTTTGTAGCGTCACTTATATGAGTGTTATAGCCAAAGGAATGCTTCAAGCATGCAGGTGCAAACTAGTTGCAGTGTATCAGCATGTCAGGGATACAAAATAGTGTCAGTTTGTCAGGGTAACACTTTTTTGTATCTCTAGTTGAGAGGCTCGAGCTTGGTCCATCGGTAATTGGTTTATTGGGTGATCATATGATGTATGTGGATATTGGATTGATACCAGAGGAGTAAGGACCAGAAGGCAGGGAACAGGAAGATCTTCAAAGCTTTTCTCAATTCCAGGTGATTAGGGATGTTTCTGGCTAGGGCTTATAGATTATTCTAGTGCTTCACCCTGTGTATCGCAATCAAGGTCCCACTTATTTTGGGGTTTATGATATGGGATACGAAGACTTACTAAAGTAAGCGTTTGGTAGATGTGGTGGTCTGGGAAACTCTGATTCAGAGGGGTAACTGCACGGTATTATGTCCTCCTGGCTTTGTTAAACCGAGGATGCGACGCAAAGCGTGACGTCCATATTTTCGTATGCCATGCTATAAGGTCCCGTCTTTAACTACGTGACCTAAATCGTGCCACTATTGTGGTTTGTTTTTTGTCCTATATGCCGCGCTGATTTAGAACGTACCACTACTGTGGTTTGCTCCAGTCCAGCATGTCGCTCTGTCTCTCCTTCTTTTCCAACTATACGAAGGGGCATAGGACGCTTAGATTGAAGTGTCCTTGACGATACTTTGTGTATGATCATAAAAAACACCATACATTCCCTAATTGTTGGTAAGGTGTTTCGCGTAGGGATTGCCTCATTTATTTTATTTTATAAATGTAGAGTCATAGTGCGCTTTCTTACATTTCATTTTGTCTTATTGTTACTTCCATGTTGACGGCTTGGTTTGAATTTTACCCTCATTATGGGGAAGGGTGGTTTTTGCGAAGGGAATATTGCATTATCTTATTTGAGAAATTCAGAATCGGAGGGCGCTTTTTCATATCTCACCTGGCCTTATTGTTACTTTTGTACTGATTTTGTTCTCTGATGTCTCACCTGTTTTCACTAAGGGATGAATAATGAACAATTCAAATTGACAAATAGGGTATAACCGAATATAAATTAACATAATATTACATAAAAGGTACCTTTTCTTTTTGGAATAGGAAATAAACTTGGGATTCGATGAACTTGTCCGGTAATTACGATATTTCAATATATTATCTGATGACCAATTGTGGAGAAATC
This sequence comes from Calotriton arnoldi, assembly GCA_963921515.1. Classification (NCBI taxonomy): domain Eukaryota; kingdom Metazoa; phylum Chordata; class Amphibia; order Caudata; family Salamandridae; genus Calotriton; species Calotriton arnoldi. Next base: position 127,594 of record CAWUFW010012848.1, on the reverse strand, counting down.
TTTATGAAATATTACAGATGCAATATTGATCTTTACCATTACCATAAACACATAGCCTTACACGGCTCAAAGGTGAGGAGAATAGTGTTGATATCAACAATTTTTGTACACCTAGGGCAGGGTTGAAATTACTTAAATGAAATTTACTGTTTGCGGCCTACCCTTTTTTTCCTGGTTTTGAAGTTTAGATGTATCAATTTTGGTGATATGTGTATAGTGCGTGTTCATTTACTGTTCGTACTGAGGTTTGTTGTTGTCTTCTTGTTTATGTGTTATGAAAATTTTGCATAGTTAAATTAGAATTTTAAAAAAAATGTAAATCTGTTTTTATTCGTTTAAAAAAAAAAAATGCATTATAACTAGTTATACATAGATGCCACATACATAGTCTGTTGGAGCTTACTAGAATTGCTTTAGTACATACATTAGTTAGGCTGCTCTGTAACATTGGAAGCATAAGGTGTGACAGCATCCTTGAGTGAGCTATGTAGTGAGGAGGTGGTACTCGTGTTGACCCATTAAAGTCAATCTCCTGACACTGCTATTGTAACTGTATAGTATGCAGTCTCGACATTATTATCTTTCCACTGCTGCTCGTGCCGTGTAATGCACGATCCAGCTGCTCCTGAGCTGGGCATAGCCAGCACAACTTTGCCATTTTTATTTTTTTTATTTATTGATAGATTTCTTGATCTGACCAGATTTTATGTGCCAGCCTATGCAATAAGGGGTATTTCTGAAACAAGAATCTTGTAGAAGAAACCCAGATTTTAAATGTCTGTTTATGTCTATATATCATTATATGTGGTAGTCATATGTTTAGTTTTTGTTCTTTGTGGATGTTTTGTAACATTTGATTGTATATTGTGCTTATGTTCTGTTTTATTTGATTGATTTCAGCCCTGATGAAGTTCCAAGCATTGGAATGAAACGCGTTGGCTGGATTTTAACATTTTCTATTTTGTAGAATAAAGAAGATAATTTAAAATTTATATTGAAATTGGACTTCTTTCTGGTGCACCTTCTATTTCTTTCATAAGTCTTTGGATCTGCTGGACAGTAGCACCAAACAGTGGCAGGTGCTGGAAAATTCGTGCACAGGACATTCTACTCATTTGGATTGGTGATTTAGATGCAGACTATATAGTCCGCCACTGGTTCTTTTGGCTTCATAACACATTTTTGTATGTTTATCTCCAGTTAAAAGGCTCAAGCTTGGTCCATCGGTAATTGGTTTATTGGGCGATCATATGATGTTTGTGGATATTGGATATATACTAGAGGAGCAAGGACCAGAAGGCAGGGAACAGGAAGATCTTCAAAGCTTTTCTCAATTCCAGGTGATCAGGGATGTTTCTGGCTAGGGCTTATAGATTATTCTAGTGCTTCACCCTGTGTATCGCAATCAAGGTCCCACTTATTTGTGGGTTTCTGAACTGAAGTGAACTCAGGGATTGTCAAAACTGGTACCAATCTTAATTTGAGAGCCCTTCTAGGGAGAGGGAGTTCAATTCTTGAAGGGCAAAGGTTTGCAGCTTCGAAGATACAGAAGTCTAGCAGTGGTGTTCTGAATAAATTAGAGACTGCAAAGGACAAAGAGCCCAATTTAGGGTTGAGTGGGTAGCCCGCCATCTGCCAGGAGAGCGAAAGTAATAACCTCCGCTAATTTAGAGTTTGGCAGACAGGGTTCGTCACCAAAAGGCTGCAGAGTACCTTGCCCACCAAACTGACGATCCGTCCGCTCTCTTTAAAGTCCATCATACCATCAGGTTTCTGCCGGCGGTCCCGCCTCTGCTCTACCAACCGGAAACCTTACACCAACAGCATGACGTACTTGAGGCAGATGGTGTAAGTGCATCAGACCATTTGTCCTATTTAGAGCAGATGCTCTGATGCATTTTCTTTTCTCTATAGGACAGCCAGAAAAAAATTCCAAAGATAAAAAAGGAGAAATAACTCCCACACTCCAAGAGAAAAGTCTCAGTGTGTCAGGGTAATTTTCTTTTTGCTTTACAAAAAACCAAACTCCCACTTTGGGAGTTTATTTTTGGAAAACAAAAAAGCTTGCTGAACGGTCTTATGAAGCATAGCAGAAGCAGAAGCTCAGCAAACGTTGAATGCCTTAAGAGGAGCTGCTGAGGTGGAAGCTCCTCTAAAGGAATACAGATTTCTGTCAGGCCTGTGGAGATCTCTAAATATGACAGGTGGTGTTCTATCTGGGTAGTGGAGATCATTACCTCTGCTCAGCTGGAGGTTGGTGGGCCACACACCAAAGCCTAAATGAGGGCCTTAAGGGGTTTATTTAGAGTTTGGTGGACAGGGTGCTCAACACGTAGGAAGCGGAGTGCACTGTCTACCAAACTGATAGTCCGCCCGCTCGATTTAGAGTTGGGCAGACCGTCTTGGTTCTGCCAGCAGTGTCCTCCAGGCTATGACAGTGGAAACCTTACACTGACGGACTTGGGCCGTCAGTGCATACATCAGACTGTTGGCCCTATTTAGAGCAGATAGTCTGATGTACATTTTTTCTATTCTGGACCATCAGGAAAATACTTTTGTAAAACAAAATACTAATTACCCTGAACCCATGGAAGTTTTCTCACAGGATTCAAGAATCATTTGGCTTTTTTTCTATTTGGGACTGGCAGTCTATGTGCTTCCCTTACTGTGTCAGTTATCTGACTGCAGTCTATCTAGACACATTGTCCTTCTTTTTTCACACTTTTCTTTAAAACAGGTTATGAAAAAAATCTTGACACTTGCTAAATTAATAATGATTATGCATTATAAATGATATATTTTTTTAAAGAAAATAAAGGAAATCTGGCCAACAGAGCTTACAAAAAGGCTTCCAGAATTATTTTTTAATGGCTTTTCATAAGAAAAGTTTTATATAATATATATTTAATATATTATTTATAAAATGCGCTCTGGGATCTCGCATATGGGCAGGATAATTAAGTGTTCATGATCTTCAGTGGAGATCTCCTGAAAGTGAACATGGTTCTCTTGGATTAAGACAGATAAAGAGAGAGAGAGAGCAGAAGAGAGAGAGAGAGAGTGAGGAACTAGAGTTCATACTCACCTAGGGGATCCATTGGGGAAGTTCTAGATCCAGAACTATTGACCACAGGGGTAGTGCATAGGCCACGCTCTACCAGTAAGAGTCCGTTTTTGATCAGTCGAGGTTTAGAGGATTGCGTGCCATCCGTTGGTCCACTGCTAGCAAGCAAAACTGCATTGTTTAGGAGTCGAACTCTGGATGCTTTTCAAGTTTTAGGATTATCCTGCTGTCAATTAAGTGATTAACTGAAATCCCTTCGTAAGGTATGAGGGTATGCACTGAAGCTCCCTTGCATTCTGAGATCATTCAGTGTCTGTAGTAAGATGGGGTGGTGTACTGTATTTAAAGCTGTGGCGAGTTCTAGCAGGAGTAGAGTCATGACTCAGTTGTGATTGCTGTTTTTTTCTGAGGTTGTCCCAGATGGTGATCAGAGACGTCTCTGTGCCGTGGCTAAGGCACATAAAAATGTTTTAAAAAAACAAAGAAGCGGAGAGTTGGGTAAAAGCTGCACTTTTGATACACTTAGCTAAGAGTGTTGGTCTGGAGTTTGCCGGGCTGCAAGGGTCATTTGCCTTGTTCTTAAGTATGGGTTTGTTGTAGAAAGTCTTGAGGTCAATAAGGAAGGAGCCATATATAGTGTATCTTAAAGAGACTTAGTTGTGAGGTACAAGTCAGTGTTCAATTGCTTCCAAGCTACAAATGTGGTATATCAATATCCCTAATACGTACATGCATTTCCAAGGCTTTAGTTTTGGTGACATAGTGTGCTGCTAAAGACTTGCACTGGGAGTCAGAATGTATGATTTCAGTAGATTGGATACCAGCTTTCCAGAATTAATTGAAGATTTTGTAGTGTTCTCAAAAAGGGCAGGTGGCCTTGGTAATGTAGGTTGTGTGGTATTGTGCTTTACTTTGTATAATGTTTATTGCCATCAAAAGTTGAATTTGCCTTCTAGTTGTAATGTACCTTCCAAAGTCTTTGAAGGGCTCTGTTTTTAGCCTTTTCTGACTTCTATTCTTTGGAGAACTCCCCAATATTGTGTTGACACACAGGGAGCAAATAGGCTTTAGCTGCAATCATAATACATGGCTGGTTTGTTTGGCATAGAAACTAATAGCTATAGTTAAAGTGTCTTATAGTCAATTTATTACCAAACTCTTCCATACAGCTTGCCCTTTGGGGTTGTTGGAGTGGGAGTTATGGATGGCTGGCCGTGCTGATGACATTGTGGTCCCTCCCGGTAACAACATGATTTCATGCAATCATAATGAATGAAAGAGATGCAAAGATTGCAAACAGTATGGTCCTGCAGAGTGACAGGGCCAGATATTAACTGTTCAGTTTCATACAAGAAACCTAGGTTGGGTATATCAGGATAATCAAACCAGATGTTGAGGCAGCAAATGAGTCAAGAAAGGCTTCCATGAAGGCTGAGATGTGAGGGGCAATGAAAATATAGTAGTGTGCACCCAACTAATAAGGATTCACAGTCTCTGGCAGACAATTTAGGTAGACTGATAGTGGGTTAAAAACTCTTGAAAACAACTGCTATTTCTCCATCAATTCTCCTGATTTTCCTGGCCACATCAAATGTAGGGCAACATCTTCTATTAGCCATGTTTCCATTATGAAAAGGAGGTCCAGTTGGGATAAAGTAAAAGATTTTGTTGCTCCTTGCTCATAATTTATAAAGATGCAGGTCAAGGAATACTTGGGTGGATGAGCTGCTTGAGATTAAATATTGGGAAATAATATGGTAGTGGGCTAAAGGCCAGTATGCAAGAAGCCTAGGAGAGACTTAACAGAATTCGGGAGATCGAGGTGCAGCTGGGGAAGAGGTGGTTGGGTTTTGCTGGTAGTGCCATGCTGAAGGAAGGGAGGACTCAATAGGGGGGCTTGACTAATACAGTGAAAGTAGGGAGATGAGGGGAAGGAGGATATGGTGGTAGGTTATGTTATGTTATGTTAAGCTATTTGTAAAGCGCAGCGTATACCCGGAGGTGTCATGGCGCTGATTCTGTATGCAAGGATGAGCAGAAGGGAGGACCTACTGATTGAAAAAACAGGTTTTTAAACGTTTCCTGAACTGGGGCAGGGAAGGTGCTGACCTTAGATTGAGTGGAAGGAGATTCCAGGATGTAGCTGCTCTAACCGCAAAACTGCTACCACCCCATTTAGATTTTTAAAATCTGATAGAATTTATTCTGAAGGAGTCTGCTGATCTTAGGTTTCTTGATGGAATGTACCATGAAAAGGCTTTCTTCAGAAAGGAAGGTCCTGAATCGTGGAGGGCTTTATATGTCAGACAGAGGGCCTTAAACTTGATTCTGTTTTTGACTTTCAGCCAATGAAGATCTTTGAGAGCAGAAGCGACAGAGTGGTGCCTAGGCAAGTCCAGTAAAAGTCTGGCTGCTGAGTTTTGAAGAATTTGCAATTTGTTCAGATATTGAGCTTGTATGCCAATGTAGAGGCCGTTGCAGTAGTCGATCTTGGATAATACCAAGGTGGAAATAACTGATTTCCTGACTGAGATGGGCAGAAAGGTTAATATTTTTTTAAAGTATTCTCAAGGTATTATACGAAGAGGAGACCACTGCATTGATTTGATTGCCTAGGAGTAAACGATCATCAATAATGATGCCTAAACTCTTGGCTTTTCTGGTATGAGCAGGAAGGGGGCCCATTTCAGCTGGCCAGCAAGGAGCAGACCAGAAGTTGGGATTATTGCCGAGTAAAATCACCTCGGTCTTTCCAGCATTGACCTTTAGGCGGTGTTTGTTCATCCAGCCATCAATAAATTTCATGCAGTCGTGGATGCGAAGAAAAGTGGGGTTGGCATCGTTGGAGGCTGATAGAAAAATTTGCGTATTATCCGCATAAGACGTGAGGGAGAACCCAAAGGATTCTGCCAGAGGAGCCAAATCAGTAACGTGTATATTAAAAAGAGCAGGGCTAAGAGAAGATCCCTGCAGAACGCCACAGGGCAGGCGAAACGAGCTTGAAGAGAAGGCATCAATGTTGATTATGTGTTCCCTGTTCGACAGGAAGGATGAGACTAGTTTCAAGGCAAGATTTTTTATACCTTTTGCTTCCAAGCGGTGGATCAACGTGGAATGATCCACCATATTAAATGCCGCAGACAGGTCCAACAGGATAAGGGCGGCTGACCCCCCCCATATCCAGGATGAATTTAATCTCATCTGTGGCCTTGATCAAGGCAGTCTCTGTACTGTGTTCGGATCTGAATCCGAATTGAGTGGAATCCAGGCAGTTAGAGTCCTTAATGAACTGATTTAATTGAATGTTCATCACTTTTTCGACTATTTTCGCCGGGAAGGGAAGACTAGAAATCGGACGATAATTGGCCGGGTCTTCGGGGTCCAGATTGTTTTTTTTCAATAAATTCAGAATGGAGGCTCACTTCCATTGGGATGGGAAGATACCTGTTCTGAACATGTTATTGAACAGGTTGGAGAGATGGACTGCAATAATGTCGGGGACCAGCTTAATAACTGAGGGCGGACAAGGATCATCTGGAGAACCTGACTTGGTGGTCAAGATGAGGGGCCAGATGTACGACCCGTTTTTACATGCGCAAACGGGTTTGCGAACCCGTTTGCGCATATAAAAACATATAGGGCCATGTACATAGCCCATTTAGCGAGTCGCAATTTTTTTGCGACTCGCTAAATATGTTTTGCAACTCGCTATTTGGAAGGGGCGTTCCCTTCCAAATTGCGAGTCTCAAAACAATGTACTAATGTTTTGCAACCGCAATTGCGGTCGCAAAACACTCGCAATTACCAACTACTTCAAGTAGGTGGTAATGCATTTGCAAAGGGGAAGGGGTCCCCAGGGGACCCCTTCCCCTTTGCAAATGCATGCAAAATAATTTTTTAAGGGCAGGCAGTGGTCACAGGGACCACTGCCTGCCCTTAAAAAATGAAACGAAAACGTTTCATTTTATATTTTTTTAAATGCAGCCCGTTTTCCTTTAAGGAAAACAGGCTGCATTTAAAAAAAAAATGCTGCTTTATTAAAAAGCAGTCCCAGACATGGTGGTCTGCTGAGCCCAGCAGGTCACCATCCCTGGGAGGGCTGGCATTCACAATGGGCTCGCAAATTGCGAGAGGCTCATTAATATTAATGAGCCTCGCAATTTGCAACCCCATTGGGAATCGCAAAACAGTGTAAACACACTGTTGTACATTTCATTTAGCGCCTCGCAATTTGCGACTCGCAATGTGTCGCAAATTGCGAGGCGCTAAATGAAAGGGTCGTACATCTGGCCCCCGATCTCTTATTTGCAACGTAGGGACAGGGGAGAATGAATAGAAGCCATTATCGGAAACGGTGTTAACATTTTCTTGACTGGTGGATGGCGGAAAATTGTCACAGTGACGGAATGATTTAAACATTGAATCGATTTTGCCCCTGAAATGCAAAGCAATCTCATCGCAAAAGGACTGGCTAACCCAATCCCTTTTATACTCCGGTTGTTTAGTGAGTTTATTGATGACTTGATAGAGTTCTTTAGCTGAGTTTTTGGCAGATTCGGTTTGCGATGAAAAGTAGGCTGCCTTTTCTGTAACCAATAGGGCTTTATATTTAGTTAACAAGAGTTTGTAAGTTTCTCTCTCGTGGGAGTCATATTGGACTCTCCATTTCCTCTCTTGGCATCTACAGCCTTGTTTCTCTAGTCTAAGGGACACGGAGAACCAGAGGGCAGATGGACGGGTCCTGCTTAGGCCACCTTTTTTTGTCGAGACTAATTGAGAAAAGGCAGAGTTGAGCCAGGTGGAATAAGTCCCAGCTGCAAATTCAGGATTGTCCACAGGTTGGTGGTATGCATGGTCAGCGGAAATCAAGGATTGTTACACATGGGTGGCATGAGATCTAAGGGCCAGATATACCACAATTTTTTGTTGTCACAAAACACTCGCAGTTTACCACCCATTTCAAAAGGGTGGTAAGCCACTTGCAAACGGGAAGGGGTTGCCAGGGGACCACTTCCCCTTTGTGACTGGCAGTGAAGATATTTTGTAAAAAATGAAACAGAAACGTTTCATTTTTCTTTATTAAATGCATCCCGTTTTCCTTTAAGGAAAACAGGCTGCATTTTAAAAAAAATGCTTTATTTAAAAAGCAGTCACAGACATGGTGGTATGCTGACCCCAGCAGGCCACCATCCCTGGGAGTGCTAGCCATTCCCAAAGGGGTCGCAAATTGCACCTGCCTCATGAATATTAATGAGGCAGGCAATTTGCGACCCCATTAGGAATCGCAAACAGTGTCTGAGACATTGTTGTAAATTCCTTTTTGCGAGTTGCAAATTGCGAGTCGCAAAACGACCCAATTTGCAAGTCGCTAATTGGAAGGGTCGTACATCTGGCCCATCGTCTGTTGTGCTAGATGTCTGTCAAAAGGGGGTGTTTAAATAAGGGGATTACTAGAGAGGGGCTTATGGTAGTGAGTTTTTAGGCATGAGGTTTGTTGTTTGAAGGAGTGATGGTTGTTAGAGATGAAGGGATTCAGGTAGGGGAAAACAGAGGCAGAGGAGGAAAATAATTCAGTGGATTGAAGGATGGGCATGGTAGGAGGAGGATGTGTTGATGTGGAAGGCTGTGAGAGGATCCATATGAGAGGGGGTAATGCACAGGGATGTGGTGCGTGAGGAGGAAAAGCAAGAGATGTGCTGGATTTGGGTTGGTGGAGGTTTCAAAAAAAGGGGAAAATAAAGAAGATGGAAAAAGGAGGGAGAAAAAAGAAGAGGGGGAAAGGCAGGAGAGTGAATATGGATGATGTTATGGTAGTGCTATTGGTTTAAAGTGTGAAACAAAGAGTGAGTTGAAGTGGAAGAGAGGAGGAGGAAGATGGGGTGTGGTGCAGATGAGAGAAGACAGCGAGGGAAGTTCAAGATACAAGTACAGGAGTGCAATGTAGTCTACCCACGGGGAGTTTAACAGAGGCTATGAAGTTCACCATTAGAGATGGCGAAGTACCCAGAGGAAGATGCAGCTTCCAAGAACAGCAAATATCTATGGCTTTGTGGCCAACCCAAGACTTATTGACCAGTGCAGTCATAAAAGGAGCAGCTTCCTAAAATCACCAAGATTATCAGCTGCTATGAGTTCCACACAAGAGTGAAGGGGAGCAAAACAATGGAAGTCACAGCTCATGAGACAAAGTACCAGGGTTATCTGAGACTGTGATGCTCACCAAGGAGCAAAAGAGGTGCAACCGATGAAAGATATAGCTTCATAAAAACGACAAAAATAATCAAAGTCTATGTAGTTCTTGTAGGAGTGACAGAAATGCAACCTGAGGAAAATGCAGAGAACTTCAACAATATTTCATTGAAAATCTCAAGACTCACAATTTTTTTTTTATTGAACCACTGAAATCTCCACCATGAGAGACTATGTCATAATTAGTCTTGTCCACCGGCTCTCCATCCATGAACACAAAAATTACAAAGTTTAACAAGCCAGCCCCTTATTTAATACCCTCTCACTACCAGCCCCTTAACCACCACTACTTTGATTATCAGCATGTCTCTTGCTCCACTTATAAGTGCCTCTTCTTAGTGTCAATCTCATCTATAGGAGAATCTGTTGTTAATAACTGTGGACCCTCCTTAGACTGTCTGTTTTTACATACTTGTCTCAGGCCATCTGTTCAATGACTATCTAACGCTTATCTAGCTTGGGTTATTGCCCCTTGAGCTTTTGTTCAGTGTCTACCTCATCTGTGACTGATCTTCCTGTAGGTGTCTAGAGCTTTTATGCAGCTCATTTCCCCCCTATACCTGGTCCCAATCTTTGCACAACAACTAAATTTCCACGCTCACCTGTTCTTACGGCCGGCCGTACCACAGATCACATTGACATTCTCAAACTGGACACTGCAGACCCTCTTTTTTTCAAATGCCTTTGGGACAATATTTTCCACTGCAGTCATTATGTCCATGTGACTGTAGTCCTTCTCGGGCTGAAGAGGAAAAAGAAAAAGGAGAAGTATGACAATACCACATGTCCTTGAGAGTTGAGGTACACCAGCATTTTTTAGGGTTTTTTGGCTACCTGGGTGTACATCTATTGTTTTGTTTATTTGAGTGTTTCTTTAAAACATGTGTGGTTGACTGTGTGTGCCTATGCTTGTGTGGTCTTCGCCAGTGGTTGTAATGTATTTTTGTGTATGGCTATCTGTGTTATGGGTGTAACAATGCAGTATATATTTTAGTGTGCACCTGTATCTGTGAATGGCACTGTATTTCTGTTGGTGTCCCTGTACAAGGTATCCTTTTATGATGGAAACCATAAAGATCCATATTCTAAAATGGTCCAACATCCAATAAATTCACACTGCACTGGTGTTTAGTTCACTGGCATGAGATATCATCAAATGGGAGTCTCTCTGGTTTCCCTTTGTCAGCCATTGTATGTACTGGAAGTACCTCACTGCTAACCGGTTACAAGGTGGTCTTGCAAATGCCAGCCTTCCAACTGTCAGCCCGGAAACTACTAACACTCCTACACCTAGGGCAATTTAGGAATTGCAATTCCTTATGCATGTAGGAATCGCAAAAAAATTTGCGATTCCTACACATTCCTTATTTGCGACTCCCAAATTGCAAATCGCAAATAAGGAATGCCTTCCCATTCATTCCTAAGGGCCTAGAGGCCCATAGGAATCAATGGGAATTGCATGCGCAATTTGCGAGTACCAAATAGGTACTCGCAAATTGCGCATGCAATTTCAAGGGTGAAAGGGTGCCAAAAGGACACCCTGATGCACCCCTGAAAGTGCAATTGAAAAACATGTTGCACACACACATGGCCCAAGGGCATGTTTGTGTGCAACATAGAACTTTGAAAAATGCACTTTTGTGCACTTTTCAAAGTTTACTGAAAATTACCATCAACTTTAAGTTGATGGTAATTTGCGTTTCTTAAAAGCGAAATCGCAATTTTTTTTTTTGCATTGCATTTAGGGAATCGCAATTTGCGATTCCCTAAATGCAATCGCAATTTAAGTAATCGCAAATTTTGCGATTACTTAAATAGCGATTTTTGCATTTGGGATGATGCATCCCAAATGTAAAAATTGTAGTCGCAAAGGGGCAGATTCTGCGAATCTGCCCCTTGCGACCGCAATTTCCAATGATGCACATGCCCCCTAGTTCCCAACTGTTTGCTAAAAATCCCTCAGCCTCAACTAGCCCCCCCCAAAACTGGCAGCCCTACAAAAGTCCTAAGTGCATCTGTAACCCTCAAACAAACATGCCTCAACATCTAGCCCACCAGCTCCAGCCTCTCTAACAACCATCCTGTAACTAACCACCGCTGCAGCTGCCACATACCTTCTACGAATTCAACTACTATTCCCAGTGAGTACGCATCAAACTGTCATTGCCAGAACCTACTAGACATTAATCTGACTGCTATTCTACAAATGCTAACCAAACAGCTATAATCCATACAATTGTTGGACTTTGACTATGATCCAGCCGCAGTCTTCAACTGAGCAGTCTATTAAGTAGCAATGTTTATCTGTCAGCTAGCAACTGTAATCCTCAAGCTGGAGGCCTTCATGGATACGGTAGGCTCCATCCAACTAATAATCTTCACAAATTACTCACACAACTGCAGTCTCCTTAATCCCCTAAATCCAAACTGCCAACTCTCTAACAAACTCCATATGCTGGCCTAGGCCGGACTGGGAACCCAAAGCAGCGCTGGCAATTTTGCCTGACCAGCCCTCCTGGTGGGCTGAGGCGGGGGGAGGAGGGTGCACTGCTGCTTTTGTTACTGGGGGCCGATATTGCAGCAATGCTGTAAAACCGTCCCCCGGTAACAAAACCGTCCCCCACAGTTGCAAAACCAGCCCCCATCCTTCCAGCCTCCTTGGGAAACGCCTGATGCCCCTTACGACCAGTCCAGCCCTGATGCTGGCTAAACTTTGTTTCTCCAGCATTTACTGTTTCGAGTTACCAACAGCTAATCCTGGGACAGCAGGCCCCAAATGCCAGCAGTCACATGCTTCAACACAACAAACTGTGCTCTAACTATCCATCTCATAGCTTCAAGCCCCTGTGACAGGCTCTATAAGTAATATGTGATCAACTGGTAAACATTCACTATACATCCACAAACACATAAAAATGACACATTGGAGTTTCTCTGGTCAACTGTAAATGCATAACTGCAACCTAAATATTAATTCTAGATGAGCTGCTCCCTTTCAAATTTCACATCAAATTCTGCAGTGAATCATGCAGAAGAGGAGGTAGGAAAGCCCTTATCCTCAATTAAATATTTGCCTACCCTAAAGTGTCTTGCAACATTATCCACTGTTTTGGAAAAAAGTTATGGAACTGAAAGTTCAATACCATCATCGCCCAGAGTCGAAGACAAATTGCACCATTACATTGTTTCAAAATACTCTTTTAAACCCAAGGCCCTGTCCAATAAAAGAACAGGGTTGATACATATACATAACATATGTAGGCTGAAATTCTTGAATACAAAAGACAGCACTGCAGTACCCAACCTAAAACCTGATGCAAAGCTAGAAATAGAACCTCAATGATGCAAACAGCCTGAATGGTAGCATGTAATGTACGTTCTGTGAACATGCCCTACTTCTTTAAGGAGCTAGCAATTTCCACATCCAATTAAGCCTTTTACTCGCAGTACCATCCTACTATGACTAAAGATTTTTTGCTATTTAAGAAGGAGTGGCCGGGCAGCTAGGACAGTCACACGGATTACAAATATTGCTTCTGTATCATTGGATACTTCTTGATAGTCAAAAATATACAACAGAATAGGAAGCTCATTCCAGACTGCTAGCAGCCTCTAAATCTAAACGGCAAAACAACCTACAATCTCTGACTGATAGAAAATAATCTCAATCAAATAAGTTCTTCAGAGCAGCCTGACCAACTACAATGTCAGTTCTAGAGTCTGAGTCTAGACAATTACATTTTGTGAATATATGAATAGACTTCCATGTGGTTGCTCTACATGTATCCAACACCATGACATTCCTCGACCAGGAGAAGTTGCTGCTTCACGGAGAATGTGCTCTAGGTTTACTAGGAAAAGGTTAACAGCATAGCTGATGACAGAGTGAAATACATGACACTATTTGGCTGGATACAGCATCTTTGGATGTGGCCTATCATTTATGTAGTGGTCCATAGTTTACAAGGAAATAATTTGGCCAAAAATCTAATGAATGTAATGATCTCACTACGGGGGTGAAGGGATGCTGAAGATAACCAGTAAGACGATGGGCTGATTCATATAAAATTCTGAGACTGATTTCTTTAAGAAGGATGTATCCTCATAATGACCCTAATGAAGTAGCAAATAATATAATGTTCCACCATAGTTATAGACTCATGCTCGCTCATTCTACTGGCTGATGTAATTGCCACTAGAAGAGATGCCTTACGTGAGTGATGTCGAAGAAGCACCTCACACCACAAGTTTAGTGAAAAACATTTATGGAAAGAGTCCTCAACAGGAGCCATTTCCAGATTGTTTAAGCATCTAGAGAGATGGCCCTAGATCTGGAACCATATTTGATGAGATAATTCAAAGAATTTGTGTTGTCTGTTAGGATCAGAGCTATGGTATGAAGTCTTTGAGGGTTTGATTGACTGCTCTTAGTCACTCTTTGGCTGATTGATAGCCTTGCAACGTCTAGCTCTGAGATGCATCTGTCACAATGTTTTGCAAAGGCCTTGATGGATGGTAGATTGATGTTTTTGCACTACCATGGGATAGAATGTTTTTTAGCTAAACAGAGTTGTAATTTGCCTTCCATCTGCATTCCCATCAACCCACTGATCTTCCAGACACTGCTCGGGAAGTCTCATGAAGCCTTGCATTTTAAACAATACAAATTCAGGATGCATAGACCCTGTAAGGACTGGAGGTGTTGCCAAAATCTGACAACACTTCTATAAAATCAAAGACCCTCTCTGCTCCAAAAAAGACACTTTTCCTTGCTTTGTGTTCGATTCCACCTCTGCTCCTCCAGTCTCAAAAGGCAACCCTTATACTCACAAAGGTCAACTTCCATATTCAGCACTGTACCAGCATTTGTCAAGCCATTTCTCCAGGTTGTGGGCAGATGGGGAGCATTGGGCAATACCAGTGTTTGGTGATGTTGTTTCTCTTCACTGTCACAGAACACTATATGCTGATGCTTGCAATGTTTAGCCAAAACTCCCTCCATTTTTATCACTCTCCAATAGAATCAGAGGCTGAGCCTTCAATTCTTTGCCAGAGGCATGTACTTGTTAAGTAATACTTTATCATATCACAGGAGATAAATAAGCCAAGCGAGTCAATGAAGGGCCTAGCACTTACAGTGGGGAAGAAATACTGGAGTAGTTTTCCAAATCTCTGAGACAGTGCATCCCAAATTTCTTAGAACCACAACCCAATTTTTAGAACTACAAACTGTTGTCATCCACTTTTAATAAACATGAGGCGAGGGCCTTTTTTTAAATTAAAAACAGAAATTGTTTGCAAATGTCACGACCTTGACCATGCCCTTCAATATTGAACTTTGGCCAAGATATTGGCCATGCCTATAAAAAGGACAGACGGTGATCTGTACATGAGCTGGAACACTTTTCAGAGTGGGGTGCTGGCCTGTGGAGTCCATTTACTAAAATGACTATATATATATGACATCACTGATAATATCATAAAGGACATAACTGGTGACATTATCCACGCTTCTTTTGTCCACATTACTCTGTAAATTAATATGGCATTAGAGGCCTAAAAGTAAGTACAGAATAATATGAAGCATCATTAATGCCATCACAGATACAAATCCCTTAGGTGTAGCAAATGTGTTATGTGCAACATTGACACTATACCATACACTTTATCGGTAGCCTAGTTCACAGTAACAGTCAACCACAGATATACGAGAAACTCTTATTGGACATGGTGTTCAACCTGTACATAACTGTTCAAAGAAAGCCAAGTTCCTCAGGATACTCAACGTCTGTTCCAAAATGAATGCCCTATTTCGAAAAGCTTTTATCTTTATCAAACCCCTCACAGTCACTGAACCTACATTGAGAAATGAAGTTGACATTAGTAGAAAAGTGGGTACTGTAAACAGTGTTTACTCTATGGAGTGAGGCAACTCTGTAGCACACTGTTTGCAGGCAGTAGAACTCTCATACACCACAGAGTATTAAAAAGCATCTACTAAGAACAGCGTACCATGCTATGCAACACTTGTAAAAAAAAAGACACTAGTCACCTAAAATAACCAAGGTCTGAAGGTGCTATAGATCATGCTACCTGCAGCCTTCATACTGTGGTGAAAACAAGCTCATGTAAATAGGTTAGTACCTGGTGCACACATTCTTCTATGTTATGTAGAAATTGTCATGCTGAGACGATTCTGTCTAATAACTCAAGGCAGCTTACAATGCTTAGTATGTAGTACGTAGAATCTTTGTCCTATTGGAAACTTTTTCTGCAATACCAAAAAACTTGTGTGGAGCATACTGCACACAAGTTGTCAACTGTCACCTGCACACAGAGTTTCTCTTCAAAATCAAAACCAAGATTTATAACATCTTCAATACTTCTACACACCTATGTATTAGGAGTACATGCATTTTGTAAACACTTACACCCATTAGCTGGACACAGGCTGTATAAAATTAGGTGGAAAAATAATATTGTAGTTACCTGCCACTATGTAAACTATAAAACAAAAATAACACTCATTGGATGATGTCATCAATGATGTCATTTGATATGTTATCAGTGATGTCATAAATTATGTCATTGAACATGTCAAGGGTGATATAATATGTGAGGTCATAAGCAGTGCATGGCAGGGGCGCAAGTTAGCTCTGCTCTGTTCAAAACCTTAATGTTGTCACTGACATATTCACCTAACTATAATGTCACTAAGTTTTGTTTTTTCCAGTGAATTTCTAAGGTCTTTTATTAAACAAAATCAGATCTTTTTCTCATATCTAACTATAACGTTATTCTAACCTATGGTTTTTTCAGTGAATTTTTAAGGTTTTTATGAACAAAAACATGTTTTTATCCAGCAGCGGCCCGTGCAGGTAAGAGCGGTTTTTTATGAACAAAAACATGTTTTTATCCAGCAGCGGCCCGTGCAGGTAAGAGCGGTGGGGCTGGGTGAGGGGGGATTTCGACAGACGATGAAGAGGGAGAATTAATTATTTATTTAATTTTCCCTGCTGTTTTTATCACACCTAAATATTACATTACTTTAACCTTTGGTTTTGTCTAGTGCATTCTCTACACTACAGCTGCATAAAGGACCACAGTGTCTCCTGTGAACTTCTGTACATTTACGGCTGGCAATGTGATTGTTCCTCGAGCGTCTTCACACAGAAATCAGTGACAAAATGACTTCTCATATAGAAAAGACGACGAGACTACAGACAAAGAGTTGAATCTCAACCAAACAAGGGTACTTCCTATTAATTATATGAAGTAAGTGTTTCTATGTTTGGTGGAGATGTCCTCATATTCCTCTGCATCAAGAACGCGCCACCAAAATTGGTGGAAAGCGTGCTAGGGTCACTTTGGAGAGTTGAGTTGTCCATCAGCCTAGAAAATGGTAGGAACACCATTGCATAATACTAATGTAGAAGGGGCGGGGCTAAACAGGTGGAGCTTGTAGGTGATTTTGTGCATTTGCATACTCAGCAATAATTAAAAGGGAACACCATGGACTCTGCTCTCAAAGCAGGAGATGACAAGAAAGAACACACTTGTCTTGGACAGTCACTACAGAAGAGATTGCCTCCAATAAATCAATGATGCATTCACCTCCATCAAGGATTTCAGATCATTTTTCAACAGGGCATTGTAGATAAAACACACTTGCTTTGCATTGGCAAAGCGCAAGAAGCTTTAACTAGGGCACCTGCTATGTTTATAATCGTAAGTGCTTCCCTTTGAGGTTTAATTTCTGTGAAATGAGCATCAGGGCCAGAATGGAACCTCATCTGTGTATTCATCCATGAAGAGTCCACAGTTTTTATAGTAAAGGGGAGGCAGGGGTAGCTTGGCCCTCCTCCCTGAGCCTCATTAGGCCCTCGGGACACCATCTCCTAGGGCCATTTTTATTTTAAAAGGGAGGGCTGGCCACATTCTTTTTGAAGGGGAGGGGGCCACATGGCACCCCTCCCCAAGCCTCAGGTCCTGAGGACCCCTTTTCCCAGGGATATATATATATATATATATATATATACATATATATATATATATATTTTGTTTTTATGTGTAGAGATATATATATATTTATGTTTGTATATATATATAGCGATAGATCTCCTTACTCACCGGACAGCATCTGAGGAAGTCGGAGTAGACGAAACGCGTCATGCTGGGTGCAATAAAGGACTTCAAAAACCCAAAGTGTGCTCCGTATGTGTTCCTGAAGGAGGGACATAGTTGTTGAACTATTTTTATGCGTGCATGCCACTCGCACGAAGGAGGCACCCATCAAGTAATGAGTTCGGCAGAACGTGTGGCGTTTGTTGGAACTTTGAATGTGCTCTGCCAGAACCGCCGCAGCTAAGGATATGATGCATCTGCCAACAAATAGTTGGAACATGACCACATGATAGAGTGCGGATTACTATAACCGTCACTCTCAGATTCAGGATATCGTGATGTAACAAAAGCGGCTGATGAAAGGGTTGAAAAACGAATATTGAGGCTCCACAATTAACTGCTCAGTGACACAGTGCGATCAGAGAGGTATGCCCTTTTTCCCATTACATAATGGAAGTTTACCTAAAAGAACGAACATTGTAAAATATACCACCATGGTATGGCAAACAAAGGAACATACACTCAAAGATGGCGGCTAAAAATCAGGAAGGATTGTATTTTCAGCGTGGTCCTTCCTTGCTGAACACTGGGAAGGAGGAGCCTAATGAGGTTTTTAAATAAACTGTGAAGCGATAGATCTCCTTACTCACTGGACAGCATCTGAGGAAGTCGGAGTAGACGAAACGCTTCATGCTGGGTGCAATAAAGGACTTCAAAAACCCAAAGTGTACTCCGTATGTGTTCCTGAAGGAGGGACATAGTTGTTGAACTATTTTTATGCGTGCATGCCACTCGCACGAAGGAGGCACCCATCAAGTAATGAGTTCGGCAGAACGTGTGGCGTTTGTTGGAACTTTGAATGTGCTCTGCCAGAACCGCCGCAGCTAAGGATATGATGCATCTGCCAACAAATAGTTGGAACATGACCACATGATAGAGTGCGGATTACTATAACCGGCACTCTCAGATTCAGGATATCGTGATGTAACAAAAGCGGCTGATGAAAGGGTTGAAAAACGAACATTGAGGCTCCACAATTAACTGCTCAGTGACACAGTGCGATCAGAGAGGTATGCCCTTTTTCCCCATTACATAATGGAAGTTTACCTAAAAGAACGAACATTGTAAAATATACCACCATGGTATGGCAAACAATGGAACATACACTCAAAGATGGCGGCTAAAAATCAGGAAGGATTGTATTTTCAGCGTGGTCCTTCCTTGCTGAACACTGGGCAGGAGGAGCCTAATGAGGTTTTTAAATAAACTGTGAAGCGATAGATCTCCTTACTCACCGGACAGCATCTGAGGAAGTCGGAGTAGACGAAAAAGCGTCATGCTGGGTGCAATAAAGGACTTCAAAAACCCAAAGTGTGCTCCGTATGTGTTCCTGAAGGAGGGACATAGTTGTTGAACTACGAAGGAGGCACCCATCAAGTAATGAGTTTGGCAGAACATGTGGCGTTTGTTGGAAATATATATATATATATATATATATATATTTATTTATATATTTATATATATATATATATATGGGTCGCGTGCCCCCCCCCCCCGAGCCTCATCAGGCCCAGGGCCGAATCTAATTTAAAGGGTGATCCATGTGGCCCCTCTCCCGTGTTTATTTTGTCCCAGGGACAGCAACCCCAGGGGCCTCTATTTTAATTAGGTGGATGTCCACCCAGGACACCCACCATACACATGTTGGGGCACACAGAGGGAGCCCTAGGGTCCCAGCAGCCCCAGTTGGCTCCTTGCATGCTGCGGGAGCTGGTATTGATCCCTCCCGCAAGGAGCAGCTATTTATGCTAACCCCTCCCGGCGGGAGCAATCAGTTTCCCTGCCTGCATCAGTGTGGGAACTTTAGTCACAAGTCTGCTAGTCTGCTCCCAGATGGCGGGAGCATTTTAAAAGCTCCTGTCTGCTGGGAGCAGACTTTGTGTTTGCTTCTGTTTGGAGGAAGATTTGAAAATGCTTCCGCCAGATGGGAGCAAACACAGGCCCGCGTCGGTGTGGGCTGAGAAACTTCTGTTTTCCAGGGGTTGACCCTGAACACAGCAATTGAGCCGGCCCTGGGGAATTGGGTTAGTGGGCATTTAAAGGCCCCCATCCCTTTATAAAATACAATGGACCTCGGGGGATTGGGTCCCCAAGGCCGAATATGGCTCAGGGAGGGGGGCTGCATGCCCCTGGCCATATTTATGAAATCCGGCCCTGTGGGATGAGGTCTCAGGGCCAAAAACAGCTCAGAGAGGGGGGCTGTGTGCCCCCTCCCCCAAAGTAATAAATTGAGCCCCTGGGGATGTGGTCCCCAGGGCTAAATACGCCTTGGGGGGCGCGCGCTCCCCTCCCCATATTAATAAATTAGGCCCCAGAGTATGAAATGAAATTTGTACTTGTAAAGCGCACTTATACCCCCAAAGGGGTGTCCTGGCGCTGTACGCATACCGCTGTGGAACCCTTCCTGGCTTTTCCCTGTGAAATGTCCACTCCTGGGCACCCCCAAGGTGAAGCCAGGCATCCCAACGCTGTTGGGGCCGTTGTGGAGATTAAGCAAGCTATTGCCCAGAGTTGCAGAGTGGGACCCATGATTAGAATAGACACCGAGGCGAGAATTATCAGGTCCGAGGAAATTGAGCCCAAGACCCGCCGAGGCGGGAATTGAACCCTGGTCCCGGGCCAGATCTCTGCATCAGGGTCTGCCGCTCTAACCATTGAGCCACAGAGTATGGGGTCCCCAGGGCCGAATACAACTCAGGGAAGGGGGCTGCATGCTCCCCTCCCCTTAACTAAACAATGCTGCCCCAGGCCGCCATTTCTTTTTGGTCAAACTTGTTTTTATTGTTTTTTCAGATGTTACACATCATACATAGTAATACATTCAATTATTGCCCTCGCCTGAGACCCTTGGGTAGCTAGATCTTTGTACAGAATCTGACAGATAGGTCGAGGGGTCATTCCTTTGAGTGCTAAGTCGTATATTACCAGAAAGCATATAATCCTTTTTCAGTCCCCTCCCCTAAATTGAACCCTCCCCACCTCCCTGTTCTCCTCATATGTCATGGGGCTGAGCCCCCCTAGACAGTTGTCAAATTATCGCATCAATGTATGTGCCGAGGGAGAGGAGAGTCAGAGAGAGACCCAAAACCATAAAAAATGGGAGAAAGAGAAATAAAAGAAAATGTAAACATAAACATAACTTGGCCTAGCTGAGCACCTGGGTGACGTGAGGTTGTAACTTTAGCGTTGGAGTGAGCTCTATCAGGGGAAGTGGCAATAATCAGAATTGGAAGAGATGTAGCGCCCGGACCCTTGAGGGCAGGTGATTAGCGGGAGGCCTTTGGACAGATAGCTGATCAGTGGGCCCCAGATATATTGGGCGGAGGTTATTCAATGAGCACTCAGGGCCACTGACCCCACAGTGTTCCTTCACCCGCAGGTCAACCAACACCCACTCCAAACCCCCCCCCTCCCAGAACAACTCCCCCTTCCATGGTGCTCTCGGGACTAGGTCTTCCCTGGGCTTGATCCATGTGCACCAGTAATCTACCTAATAGCCTCTGTACATGAGCACTGACTGATGCAACACCACAGGTGACTACCACTACCAGTGTCAACTATAGTGATCGCTGTGATAAGCCTCCTGCACTGATTTGTATCATGGAGACATTTAACATTCGTGTATACCCCATAGACTAGACTAGAAGTATTGGAATTACGTTGTAATTGGAGCCCCTTGCCATGGGCGACTACACGCTGCACTCTACACGTATTTGGGTGACCCTTGACCATTCTAAGATGGCACCCACTTTAGTGCTAGTTATTAGGAACCAGTTCACCATTCCAACATGGCGCCCAAAGCCAGTTTCTCCAGTCCTCTCTCTCTTATCACAACACGAGACTAACAGTTTAATAGGTTGCCTGCCGTAGTGGAACGTGACATTGTCCCAGGAATCCGGTCGTGGGTAGGTCCCACGCATGAGTGCATCGACTAGATGGTGAGTCCCAACGCTCGTAGTCAGGACCTACCCCTGTGGGACTGGAGCCATACTTTTTGGTCCATAGCCGCACTCTGCCTTTTGAGAGCAGCCTGTCCCCGGGGAGGAACGCGATGCTCCTGTTCGTTTTTTTCCCCCTTTTAGAACACCGCATTTCTTTTAACTTAACGCGGCCGGCGGGCCGCTAGTGGCTACAGCGGCATAGGGACGAGTTGCCAGCTGCCAGCATCTGCAGCCCAATATGCCTCCTTCTGAACTTTGCTATTTCCAAACTTTAACGCGGCCGGTGGGTCTCGTATGGCCATAGTGGCAACGGGACGTGGCGTAAGCAGCCCGTGCCTCACCGCTCACCGTTCCTTGACAAAGAGCCCGACACCACTTTGTTGGCTCTTCTTTGGCAACCTCGGCACTTCACGGCGGGTGGGAGGACCTCGTGACCTTGCGGGCCGTGATGTGTGTCTATTGCCCCCCACTGTTTCACTGCCATCTGTTCTCGGCGCACCAACGTCATTCGCATTCCTATGCCAATGTTACCATATAGAATTACCTACTCATACATTGGGTGTGATAGACTCCGTTCACCCATTGGAAAACCTCTATTAATTTGTCCTGTATATAGGACCAACACTGTCAAGAGGCA
This sequence comes from Calotriton arnoldi, assembly GCA_963921515.1. Lineage (NCBI taxonomy): Eukaryota > Metazoa > Chordata > Amphibia > Caudata > Salamandridae > Calotriton > Calotriton arnoldi. Next base: position 105,519 of record CAWUFW010012848.1, on the reverse strand, counting down.
GTATCTGTACACACTTAGGGGCCGATTCCGATTCGGGCCGGAAATCTCTCCGACCGAGCCGGACCCGGAGAGATTTCCAACCGAATCGGACCCGTGCAGCCCGACCGAACGAGTACGATGCGTCCGTATGCTATCGGACTCGAGTCGGTCGGACTCCCATTGAAGTCAATGGGACCCGGTCGTACAACGCGTACGCGGGCTCCCATTGCCTCAATGGGTGCAAGGCGAACAAGGGCGGCCCCTACAGCGGGTACGCGGCGAAGCGACTCGCGCCGTACACGCACAGGTAGGGGGGACTCATGTGTCCCCCCCTGTGTGTGACTCGCGCGGCTACGCGTACAGGGGGGTCCGACACGGACCCCCGAAGTACGGCTCCGACTGCTCCGACGGCGGCGCGTGTCGGTCGGACTGCTCGCGGCGCGCATCGTACTTACCTGGCCGGGGAACGTCTCCATTGCGCGGTGCGAGTCGTGTCCGAGCGAGTCGGTCGGTGCGGTTAGACCCGGGAACGAGTCGGTCGGAGCGGTTGGGACGCCCGAACGAGTCAGTCGGCGATTTCGCATCGTACTCGCTCGTCCGGACGCGCGTACGAATCGGTCGGGAAATAGGGCTCCGAATCGGATCAGGTTATGCCGAATCCGATTCGGAGCCCTACCGGCCGAGATCGGAATCGGCCCCTTAACCTACAACCACACTGATTTTTTACCTTACTTACCTTGTTCCACTGCCAATATAGCCTGTACCATAGTCTTCACTATTGGCTCATCTTTTCCTTAGGTTACTCGCATCTGCCACTGCTGTGGATGACCGTAGAGATCCTGGTTGAAGTTCTAGCCTTCTCTCCCAGAGGTGAGTTTCCTCCTCCAAGTTAGCATTGAGCATGGGCAACCCTGGTAGGGCGGTAGGGCTCTACCGTTCCTAACAGGCTGCACCCGTAGATACACAACTACCAGGGTGCTGAATCCTCTCCTACAGAGTCAATGGGTATGTAACTAGCATGTTTTTTACTTGTTTTACTAGTTTTTTACTTGTCTTTTCCTTGTGTTGCACTTGTTGTATCACTAACACTGGTGCTCCCTCACAAGTTTGGTCTTTAACATGACCACTGCAAGTCACATCATGGCTAAGGGAGCGATGTGATTTTCAATAGTTACAAGATATACTCCATGAGTTCTTAATGATAGTTTGATGTCTGTGTTTGTGTCCCCTTTTATTTCCCCTTCTTCACTCTCCAGGTTCGCAAGAAGGACGAATTACATAGCACTATATGCTTGCCCCCCGCCTTTGGATTGACTTGAATCCCTTTATTAGGGACGGTACTACTTAGGATATCCCGATGACCATCACCTACACTTAAGAGTAGATCAGGTTTTTCTCCCCTGGTCCTGAGGAAACGCCACACATCCACACGGAGTATCTTAGGCGTGAAACATGTCGACCTTTTAATGCACTCACATTCGTGATTACACACATTGAGCTGTAACATGTTGAATTCCCCCTGCCAGCCGAGACTTTTGTAGTCTTTTTAATCATAGCATAGTGTCCAGTCAATAACGGTTTCCTGGAGCACTGATAGCTATTTTTATTACACGTATTGCTCCCACTCTACTCACCACTCAATGCCCCTCCACCCCCACACATAGGGCCTCCTGGCGTTCTAATCTAAAGACCTCCGGCAAAGAGCCCCCCTGAGGGGCCCGTTGGGCATTGCAGCGCCGGCCCAACGAGGAGCTGCCCTATGATGAAGCAAGACACCTCTCGGGGTGTGTGAGGGCCCTTACTCCTTATTGGAGCTCTCCCCTCTCTGATCCTTTACTTACCTGGTTCCCCTCCATTCCTTTCTCTCTCCACCCTCCCCACCCTGTCCTTCCCCTTCCCCCACCCCCTTGCCCCCACTTTTCTATCTCCTTTAGGAACTGCATACCACTCCTTGATCCACTTGCTATTGGGCATGTATGCTGGACCTGCCTCTCAAAAAGCCCTCCTTCCTCGATTTTGTTTAATAATTCCCCAGATATATTCAACATTTTTTAATTAATCTCGAAAGATATCGCTCATGTGTTCCATAATGAGTGCTTGCCATAGACATGCGTGCCATTGTGTCAGGGCTGGTGCCACTTCCTTCTTCCAGGCTGCAGCTATGGCCTTCTTGGCAGCCCCCAAGCAAAGCCACATTAAGGCTCGGTCGGCTGTCATTTGATACTTCAAACCCGGAGACCTAGTAGCGCAAAATCTGGGGTGTCTGGAATCGGGTAACCCAGAATCTCTTTAATTTGGGCCATGATTTCCGTTCAGAAGGGCCGGATTGTCGGGCAATTCCACCATAGGTGGCGGAAGTCATCCAGGAGTCCACACCCTCTCCAGCAGAGGTCTGATGTGTTAGGGAAGATCTTTTTTAATTTGGTGGGGTATAGGTACCAGTCATAGAGTATCTTGTAGTGTGCTTCTCGCTGCCCTTGTGAATGATTGTGTCGCTTAATATCTCACCATAGGGCCTTCCATTGTGTTTCTGTAATATCATGGCCTAGAATGTGCTCCCAAAATTCGGGGTGGCGTGGGCGCCAGGTCGGTAGTGTGTGTAACAGCAAAGAGTAGAAAAAGGAGATGGTCCCTGATCATTTTACATAGCGTTCTAGTGCCGTGAGTTCCCTTGTTGCCCCTTCTCTAATAGCGGGTTGTAGGGCCCAGTGGCGTGATTGGAGGTAGTGGAAGTATTCTGTTTTTGGGAGGTTAAAGACCCTTTGGCAGTGTTCGAAGGTCAATATATCCCAATTGTGGAAGATCAGCTAGTGTGAGGCATCACCCCTCTTTCCAAGCATCGAAGGGCCCAGTTTGTAGCGCAGGCGGGAACGCTGGGTTGTGGTGTATGGGAGTGAATGGCGAGGGGAATGTTGTCCACTCTGTCTGATTCAGTACTGTGTCCCATGTTTTAAGGGTCGTCCTAGTGGGTGTGCTTAAGTAGGCATTGGCGGGTCTGTCCACTTTCGGCTTCCAGAGAACATCCCAGATTACCCTTCCTGTGACTGCCCGATCCATGTGTAGCCAGTGTTTATCTGACTCACGTTGGGACCATTCCACCATAATGCAGAGTTGTGCCGCTCTATAGAGGAGAGTCAGGTCTGGCAGTGCCATTCCCCCCTCATCAGACGGTTTTCGTAAGAGGTTGAATTGGAGCCTCAGTTGTTTATTTTGCCAGATAATTTTTTTAATTAGCATGTGATCCCCTTGCAGGAAGTCTCTGTCTAGATCGATGGGTAAGCTCTGAAATAAGTACAATAATTTCGGGAGGACCACCATCTCAATGGCATGAATTCTGCCAACCCAGGACAGATATAATGGTGCCCATCGTTTAAGATCTGCTTGTAGTTGGCGTAAGAGTGGGGGATAGTTGGCTGCAAATAGTCCCGAGATTTTGGGAGTGAGTTTTATACCTAAGTATGTTAATTCCTTCTTGGCCCTTTGGAACGGGGTTGCGGCTACCAGGGTACCCATCTCTGCTTCAGCTAAAGTTAGGTTGAGGAGGAAGGATTTGGGGAGGTTAATGCGTAATCCCGCCACCTCTTCGAAGTGTTTCAGTTCCTTCTGAAGTGTTGTGAGGGAGCGTTGCGGGTCTGAGAGGGTTAATAATATGTTGTCGGCGAACAAGGAAATGTTATGTTCGTCTGGGCCGAAATCGATTCCCCTGAATGTCTGATTCTCTCTAATTTTTGCAGCCAAGGGTTCAGTGCTGAGGGTGAAGAGAAGTGGGGATAGCGGACACCCTTGTCTCGTACCCCTCCTTAGTAGAAAAGGATCCAAGCTTATCCCTTTAACTAGGATTCTGGCGCTGGGGGCTGCAAAATTGGCCTTTATTATATTTATAAAAGTTTCACAAAAGCCAAACCTCTGAAGTGTCTGAAAGAGAAAGGGCCAGTCCACTCTGTTAAACGCCTTCTCGGCGTCTAGGCCTAGTAGGACTGCAGGGACTTGTTTTTTAGTAGTCTTTTCTATTAGATATATATTACCCTGCGTACGTTATCGTGTGCCTGTCTGCCCTTGATGAAGCCGGACTGATCCGGATGTATCAATTCCGGCATCAGGCCCTCTAGACGAGTTGCCAGAATTTTTGAGTATAGCTTGGCATCTAAATTGAGGAGGGCTATGCGGCGATAAGAGCTGCATTGTTGTGGATCTTTCCCTGGTTTGGGAATTACTGTAATAAGTGCTTCAAGCATGGAATGTGTCACTTGTTGGGTATTCGCGATATGGTTAAATAGGGGGGTCAGATGAGGGATCTGTTCTGCGCTAAAGGTTTTATAGAAGAGTGTTGTCAGACCGTCCAGGCCTGGAGATTTGTGCAGTTTTAGGCCTGCAAGCGCCAGACGCACCTCTTCCTCTGATATGGGATCGCCCAGTTGTTCGTTCTGGGTTGGGGTGACCCGTGGGAGATCCACTGCTTTAAGGTAGTCTGCTTGGGCCCGTAGGTTGGGTTGGTCAGCTGTGTATAGTGTGCTATAAAAATCCCTAAATATACGCGCTTTCCCTGAGTCTTCCCGAGACAGGAGCCCCGATGATGCTTGTATGTCTCCAATGTATTACTTCTCTCTCTTGATCCGTAACTGTCGGGCTAAGTGTGCTTCCACCTTATTGCCCTGTGCGTATGATGTCTCTTTAAGCCTTAGCAATGTCAGTTCCGCTCTGTTAGAATATATTGCCTGTAATTTCCCTTTTAAGGCTGTTACCTTTCGTTGGAGTGTGAGCGTGGGGTTAGCCTTGTGGGTGTGTTCGAGTGCTTTCAGCTCTCCTTCTAGATTTATCCTTTCCTCAGCTCTTTGTTTGTTGAGAGCGGCCATCAGGGTTAAGCATTGGCCCCTCACCACTGCCTTAAATGCATCCCATGTATTTGCCAAGGACGTGTCTTGTGGGTCATTTAGTTGGAAGAATTCTCTGATGGTTCTACTAAGTGCATCCCGTAATGTTTTATTCCGTGCTAGGGCATTGGGAAAGAACCATCTTCTAAATCTCGGTGCGGGCGGGACCATTCCAGGGAAACTGACACAGGGGCATGATCAGAGATAAGGATGGGATGTATGGTGGCTTCTCTTACATATTTGTTTAAGGCTTGACTCATGAATATATAGTCGAGTCTAGAGTAGGTGCGATGGATGTGAGAAAAAAATGTGTAGTCTTTATCGTCAGGATGAACCTCTCTCCATGTGTCTCTTAAGCCCATTTCCTGGATGGCCTGTTTTACTTGTTTCGGGAAGCTCCCTGTGAGTGATCTGTTTGAATGCGTACTGTCAGACCATGAGTGCCAGGTGAGGTTGAAGTCTCCTGTCAGGATTATGTCTCCCACTGCGAATCCTCCCAATTAGGGATAAGGCACTTTATATGAACGTCGCCTGATTTGTGTTTGGTGCATATATTGATGCAATTGTACATATTTTCCGTTGAATCCGACCCCTTACTAGAATTACCCTGCCTTCCTTATCAGTTTTGTAATCTTCGGGTTGGACTTGAGTGAGGAGTGGAATAGGAGAGCAACTCCATTGTGTTTTGTGGAGGAAGAAGATTTGTATATTATTGGGTATGCCTTGTGTTTTAATCTATGATCTTCCGCTCTTTTTAGGTGGGTCTCCTATAATGCAACTATGTCATAATGTTGATCTGTGAGATACTTCCAAATCTTTTGGCCCTTGGAGGGGGGCATTCATACGTCTAACGTTCCCTGAGAGTGTAGTGAGTACCATTATGGTGGTGTGTACCTACGTGCACGCTTGTGATCCACCCTTTTGTACTCCACGTTTCCATCCTCCCCTCCTTCCCTGGCACTGCCTGCATTCTCCTGATGTCTCGAGCCTTCCTCGCCAAGTTTTGTCACCCGAATGTGTTCCCCCCTGTGTCCCTTGTCACCCAGGCCTCTGAAAGGAAAACCCCCAAACGAAATAAAAGAAGGAAAGTAAGGATCTAACCATTTAATACTTAACAATGGGACAACATGTCCCCAAGTCAGTCCATCATTAATGGTAATGGTTATGCATCGGAGGCAAATTGGACCAATGTCTGCCGCCGAAATATCTGCACATGTTCACGTTGAGAAGATACAATCGTTTCGCCTTATTCGATCCTGTTGATGCAGTTCTTAAGCGTGCGTCTGGGCGTTCGATGTATGTAGGGTTCGAGTTTGTTATGACCAGGTTGCGGAGTGATTGTAAGGGCTGAGTTGTATCTAGTCTTTAAGCTGTCTCGCTAGTGTCTGTTTTCGGCCCAGTCTCACAGGCCCCTTAAGGAAGCAGCCCTCATTCCGGTGTGAGTCCTATGAGGCATGTGTTTTCAGGAGGTTTCTGGTAGCCCTTGTTTCTTCTGTGCTCTGGGAGGTCGATGTGTGTGCCAAGCGTCTCCATTCCTTGTACCTGGGGGAGAGCTTCTATGTTGGTCTCGACTGTCCAGGCTGGTGTCATCTGCCAGCATCGGGAGCCTCAAAAGGGCGTGCGCTTCCTTGATATCCGTTATGTGGCGTATTTTGTTGCAGAATTCCAAATCCAAGCCGAAGGGATAAGTCCTTCTATATCTAATGTTGTCGTGTCTCAGTTTTTCAGTGATGGCCCGAAATTGATGACGGCGCATGAGAGTTGCTGGTGCGATATCCTGGTACAGGTCACATTTGAATCCCTGGAACTTCACTGTGTCCTTTTTCCTGGCGGTTTGTAGGATGGCTTCTTTTGTTTTGAACGAGTGTAGTTTTGCCAAAATGTCGCGTGGTCGGGCTTCTCGCCTTGGTTAAGTCTTCCCACTCTGTGCACCCTTTCCAGTTTAATTTTAATGGCTGGTGTTCCCAGTGTCTCCGCGAAGAGACTGATTATGAAGACATCGAGATCAGGGCCCTCTGCCCCTTCTGCCAGGTTCCGGATTCTTATGTTCTCGAGTCTTGACCTGTTCTCCAGATCTTCATTTTTCAGGAGGACCGCCTGTAGTTGAGTTTGTAGATCCTTTGTGGTGAATGATATTTGGTCCATTTGCTGCTCGAGATCTGTAGCCTTGGTCTCCACGTCCTTCACTCTGGCTCCCACCGAGTTGACATTCTGTTGGAGCGTAACGAGTCGGACACTGAAGTCTGCCCTTAATGTTTCCAATGACTTTCTCATGTCCGCCTTGAGCTCCTCCCGTAGTTCCTGCTTGAATTCCCAGGGCGACGCCAGGAGATCCTCCTTCGTTAGCGCCATTTCTGTCCCCCCCTCCTGTGGACGGTTGTGTATCTTTGGTGCACGTGCGGGTGAAGTACGTGGAGACTCTGTTGGTCTGCTGTTTTTTGGGCAGCATAATGGCGCTCCCTATCGCGCCCGCGTTGCTTTGGTCGCAGTTAGATTCTGCTGGGGATTTGGTATTTGCAGTTGTGCGGTCCCTTTGCCATTTCAGTGTCCCCGGGTGGTCTGTCCTGGTTCGCTTATGGTGCTGGTGGTCGTCGTAGGGCCTTGTAGGAGGATCTCGAGTTGTAGCCTGGGCATGTCTATGTCATTCGTCTTAGTCCTCCGGCCTTCCTCGTCTTGGTGTTGGGTTCAGGCCTGCTCCGAATCTTCCTTGCAGCTCCGCACCCCCGTCGCCTTTTGCTTGCGGTGTGCCTGTGTGCCTTTGTGCCTCAGATCATTATTCTGGTTAAGCTTTTCGCTCTCATCAAGTTATGTCGCACTGTGAGGGTGGCCCAACTGTTTTATCTGTGGACAGGCTTCCTTCTTCTTACTGCGCGTCTCGTGCAGATGCCATTTTTCGGTCAGGGATGAGGGGTTTGTCGATGGTGGGCCGGTTATTGCTCTACCGGAGTTCTCTAGTCCAGGTTCGCATCGTCTTCAGGTGTCGCTGCCTTCTTGACACCCCACACGTCGCTCAGGCTCTTTCAGCGCCCTCCCGCTTCTCTCCTTTGCTGGGACTTGCAGCTCCGCCATGCGTTTCCCGCTCTCCCCACTCACCGCGTCTATGGGACCGGTCCCCGGTATTCCGCTTGTCTCTGCGGCGGGGGAAGGAGCAGCGCCACTCAATATCCCCACCAAGCAGGGGGTTCTTTAGTTCGCCACACGGGACCTCCTCTGCCTCAGACGAGGGCTGTCTCTTCCACGGGGCCTGCCTCATGCCAGCTTGTCTTTAATCAGCCGCTATCCGGTCGCCGCCTCTCCAATTTGCCGCACCAGACGTGTCCTGGCCACTTGCACTCTGTTACAGGGTAAGGATCTCCTGTTTACGTGGCATAAATCGCTCGTTTTGTTCTGTATTTCGGCTGGGGAGCCGTCGTGGATCACGTCCACACGGCCATCTTGACTGGCCACGCCCCCACCATTTTTTTTCCACAATACTGCAGCAGTCCCAAGCGATTGCTGCAAAAATTGCCAATTAAAAAAAACAAATTCCCTTGGGGGGGGGGGCCTTTAGGTAGATTATCCCTACCCTGCACCCTTATATAATTTTTATTTTTTTAAAGTTCAGGATGGGGACTAAGTCCCTGTTAGACCTGGCATCTTTTGGCATGTGTTCCCTGTCTTTTTTCTTTCTGGCCTCCTATTTTCAATGGTATGTTGGACTTCGTTTTGCTGGTTTGGTGTCTCTGAGCACTTTCTCACTGCTGTTCAGTGTTAAGGTGCAACTGCTCCTTCTGTACATTGTGTTTATGAATTGGTGTTTCCATGTTTGGCTTATTTGATTTACTACTAAGTCCCTAGTACAGTGCACTGTGTGTGCCTAGGGCCTGTAAATCAAATGCTGCTAGTGGGCCTACAGCACTGATTGTGCCCCCAACACAAGCAGCCTTTCAAAGGTGTCTAAGACCTGTCACTGTAGTGTCTGCGCGCAGTTTTTACTGCCATGTTGACCTGGCAAGTGCCCCCACTTGCCAGGCCCTAACCTTCCCTTTTCTTACATGCAGGACACCCCTCCGGTAGGCCCAAGATACCCACATGGGCAGGGTGCAGTGTATGCGAAAGGTAGGACATGTCCTGGGGTGTGTGACATGTCCTGATAGTGAAATACAGCCAATTTTGTTTTTCACTATTGACAGGCTATCTGTCCAATAGGCTAACATGGTAGTTGCTTTGTAACATCTTACAAGCCTAATTTTCCTTTGGGACAAGGCAGAGAAATAGAGTTTAGTATGCCTGAACTCAGGATTTAAAAATACATCTTTTAGCATAGATGATTTTTATATTATGTTTTTGAAAATACCACTTTTAGAAAGTGGGTATTTTCTTGCCTAACCATTCTGTGTGCCTCTGCTGGTTTGTGTATTTACTGTCTGGTTTTGGAGTGACAGGGACTGGGGATGTGCATTCACTGTAGACAGTCACAAGGGGGTTGAGGTGTGTTCTGCCTTTCCTGGGTGACTCATAGTAGGGCTGAATAGGCCTGGTCTGTATTCAGAGTGGTGGGAGGAGTTTTCACTAGCACCTGATAGGCAGTGTCTCCTCTGCACAATGCTGTCTCCACCTCCTATAGTAAAGCTGGGACAGAGAGGGCAGAACTGGGTTGGACTGGGCTCAGAGAACATTGCCACAAAGAGGACAAAGAGAAAATGTGGTATAATTATTGGGACCCTGACCCCAGGACTTTAGAACTCTTTTGGATCAAGGAACCTGCCAAGAAGAAGAGCTGGAGAAGGTGTGAGGAGGAACTACTACTTTGCTGTGTGCTTTGATGTGTTGGCCTGCAGTGGCTGCTTCTGTCTACGGCAGAGAAAGGACTGGACTGAACCTTCTGCAACTTCTTTGTTTGAGTTTCTCCAAGGTCTTGAGGTAGAAATTACCCCGTGTTCAAGAAGTCTCAGGAACCAAAAATACTGCAAGTTCATCTGCTACCAGCACTGGGAACTGTGTTTTGTGCTGCAACAGCAGAAAAAGCAACCTGACACCGTCCACGACGCCGCTGCCGACTCCGTGTCCTGAAGGCACTGCAGAGGGCACCGTCGCACTTGGCACCGCAACCCTGGTCTCACTGCCGCCTGACGCCACCACCGAGCCGCTGCTTGCACCATGACCTGTGGGCACCGCACTTCGCAACACTTCGCTTCACACCGCCGCCCTGGTATCCCCGAATCGCCGTGCCACCCCACGCCAACATCGACGCCACTGCTTGCACCATGGTTTGAGGGCACCACTTGTAAGTTACACAACGCACCACCCCGTCCCACATGCAACATTGGCCTAACGACACTGGCGCCATCGACTCCAGTTCGTCAGCCGATGACAGCGCTTCAGCAACGACGACGCTGCTTGCAATATGACCTGCCAGCACCACGATGAGCACCGCACCACTTCGTACTGCAGCCCTGGTCTCACGACGCATCGCAGCCCCAACACCCGCCGACGCCCGTACTCACTGCGCCACTGGATTCAAGCTAGCCTGGCTAATGAGGGTGATGCCCCAAAACCGGTCCCAGGATGCTTGTTTCCGGTCCAGGAGGACTTGGCTTGGCAGTTCGGGCTGGACTGTTCACATGAGGAACAGGCTCAAGACTGATTTGCATATGGCTGGGTTCAAACTGGGGAGGCGTGGTGAGCAAAAGAACAATGGATTAAACCCAGATCTTTGTGACTGGGGATGAATGTTTGCATTGTTCAGCATTCCGCTCATCATTTGTTTCTTTTGCCAGCGTTCCTGACTTCAACCGCACGGAGTTCGATCTGGGACCAACGCCTGCCGACGCCTGCTCTTCGGAGCTCACCACGAGGTTCCCGATGCCCTACATTTCTATAGGTACTGTTTTGTGGGTCTTTCCGACACTAGCTGGCCGCCGACGCCGTGGTCAGTCAGAACTGTTTGGATTTGCTGTTCACGACACTGTGATAGCCCCGGATGGAACTATTGACTTAAAAAAACTGTATTTTAAGTCTATTTTTACTTATTGATATTTCTAAGAACTGTATGCTGGATTCCTATCGTTTGTGGTCTTGTTTTGCACAGATAAAATATTGGATATTTTTCTAAAACTGGTGTGGTGTCCTTTTGTAGTGTTTTCACTGTATTACTGTTGGTTATGTGCAAATGCTTTACACACTGCCTCTGAGATAAGCCTGACTGATCGTACCAAGCTACCCAGGGGATCAGCAGGGGTTAATTTAGAAGTGTATCCCCCTTATCCTGACTAGGAAGAAGGGTCCCTACTTGGACAGGGTAACAACCTGCCAAGTAGAGACCCCCCCATTTCTAACAGTCCCTGAGGTCTGTAATGGCTGCCAGCAACATTTTTCTCATGTTGCTGGCAGCCAATCAGAGCGCTCACTTCCACAGAAGTCTGACTCCCCCAGGGAAAAAAAGCTCCCTGGGACAATCTGAATTAAAGAAAATCAAACCAACCAGATATACAAATAATTTTGAACCATAATTTCTCAACAACTACTGAATGAATTTACACCAAGTCACAAAAAGCACGATCTGTGGCCCAAGATCTAACTTCCTGCCAAATTTAGTGTAATTCTGCTCAGCAGTTTTTGCGGTAGCGCTTCTTAAAGTCTATGGAAAATGCATTGGGATTTTGCATTTTGGGACCCTCCTTTTTTCTCAGCCCTCACTTGACGGATCACCCCGAAACTATCCATGCAGCAAACTAAGCAAAAAGAGCACATTTTTTTGGAAAGTTTTGTGAAGATTCGTCAAACGGTGCCAAAGTTATTAGCAACATAAAAAAAGCATTTCCTATAGAAATGCTGTCCTAACTATTACTACCCATTGGTGACTGCAATATATGTGTGTGTGTGTGTGTATATATATTTTTTTACATAATATATATATATATATATAATTGGAGAGAGCGAGTTTTGGTTTTCACCTTCTTCACGTATACCAATGTATCGAATACCAGTCTTTTACTAGAACACACAACCGTTCCTGGTTCATCCCACACCCTAGGCATGTGCCTGTTTTACATGCAATTCCAACAGGCTTGGGACTTGCACATGGGTAAACGCTTCGAGCCACTTGTACTACACCTAGTACTTACGTTTTGGCACAATAGACTCTAAACACTTGTGTAGTATACTGATATTATATGCATGACATTGTCCGGCTGCAGAGAACACTGGTTCTACCCGTACTCCCTGTGATTCATTCATGTATATGCATGTTACTGTGGTCTTACTGCTATTCCAAGATGGCCGCCATACAAACCTGACAGTCCCACTGCCAAGTGGGGACTGTACAAGTGTGATAATTTGTCGTTTACCTATTATTTCACATTATGTGTATATTATATGATGTTAATATGGTATCTACTGTGACTAAAAATATTTACTAACATGCATTCTATTCACAATCATCGATAATGGTCACAAACATTGACGCTATATATCATGACAAATGTACATCCTTTAGACATTTCAAGATGGCCGCCATTTCTCAATCACTCCCTTGATTGGTTGTGTGTCCTTTTTCAATGTCTTGGTATTTGTATATAGACTCTGTGTGTACCTTGCTTCTTACGTGTGATCAAGGCTGTTTACAGTCGAAACGCGTTGCGGAGAGGCGGAATAAATATTCCTGAAGATTGCAAACCAGCCGTGTTTTGAGATTACGTGATTCTGTATTTGCCTGGATTACTGTGGATATATAAATATATATATATATATATCCGCTGAAAAAAAACAAAGGTTAAAGTAACGCTATAGTAATGTGAATTTGTCAGTATGAACATTAAAATTTGGAACTAAAAAAACAAAGAAATTCACCAGGTATAGTTAGCAGCTCTAACTATAACTTGTGCCCCCGCCATGCACTGCTTATGAACTCACATATGACATCACTGATGACATCTCGAATGACATCATTGATCATATGAGATTAACTTAAGAACAGCGTTTCCCTGTAATTCTGAACAAAGTAACAGATTACAGAAGTTGATTATGTTGGTAACATTTATTATGATTTGTTCCATTGAATATTTTTTTACAGTCTCGCATGAAGCTCACAGGGGTCGAACACACAATCCCCTGAGTGGACTCCGAGTCGCTGTACTTCCTGTTTGGCTCTCGCCTTATACCAGTGAGATTGTGCATTTGTTATTAGGTTCATAACAGTGTTTTCTTGTAATTCTGAACAAATTAAGACATTAGAGATGTTGATTAGCTTGGAAAAATTGATTTATGAATTATTCCACAAAATATATAAACAATAATATTTTTATGATCTCGCAAGACGCCCGCTGGTATCTTGCAAGAGGTTTGTGAGAGGAACCACACCCTAAAGAACAATTGTGATTAGTTCATATGGATGTCTTTTTTTAGAAGAAGAAGATTCCACCCTTTTTGCTTTATTTCACTATTGGATTTTGGTGTGAGTAGACATATTTGGCTTGCTGTCGTATCCTGTTGCCGTTTAAGCAGAAAGATATCTTCATCTGATTGAGATGAACAGCCAGGGGCTTCTGAACCGCCTCAGCCACCACAGCCACCCAAGGAACCCTCGGTGTAGCAATTATTCTAAATGAGGGCAGGTGCCAAGAAGGTATCTGGGAAATATGTGACCTGTAAACTTTGCAGCAAAGACTTCAGCCGGGGGACCAGAAATAAATAACATAGTATGAGTACCACAGAGATGTGGAGCCACCTGAAGTCTAAGCATCCGAAAAGGCTTGCACGGGCAGAGTTGGTTCGTGCTGCAGAGGTAAATAAATCTACAGCAGCTTCAATATCTTTTGCATCAGGAGATACTGTGCCTCCACAGGTTCTTACTGCAGAGATGGACAAAGAACCCTGCTTTTTTTAATAAAGCGCTATTTTTCTGCTTATGCAAGCAAATCATTTTTCAGCTGAAACAAGCAGGTCTGCACAGAACAAGCACAAGCTTGCCCAACAGCAGAAGGGCCCCCCTAAGCAGTGGTTTTTTGTAGTTGTTTTGATAATTTTTTGTAAGCTTTTCTCTTTTACATTTTTAAGGAGATGCTGTTTGTGTTTTGGTTAACACCTACATTTTTATGCTTTTGTCCTACCCTTTTTAAAAAAAAAAAATAACAAAATAATATTAAAAATGTTTGAAAACACAAACATTTTTTAAAGTTGTTCAAAACTGTTTTCAGAGCGACTTTGTAGTTTCATGATCTATGTTGTTTGCACAGTTTCCCTTTTTTCCCCTTCTCCAAAGCTCTTTCGAGACTCCGGCAAGAGCCAGGGAGGCAAACCCTTGGGTGCAGTGCTTGGATCATACTTTTTATAATGGACTTTGCATTTACACTGAATATATCCTGATGTAGTATGTATAATTTACATATGCCAGAATAGTAACAGTGTGTTTAATTAAAAAAACTTAAATTAATTATATAATTGTGGAGAAAAATAAATCACTTAGATTTATGGAAAAAACACACTTGTTTTATCTGCATGAGATGAACTTTGGTACATAGCACATATTGAAACTTATTTATCTAATTTAAGCCCATTTATTATTACTAGAAAAAGTTAAATCACTACTTTTTCATGATCCCACGAAAGTCTCACAAGATCATAAACTTTTTTTAAGGAGAAAGAACTTACAGTTTCCTTTATTACACTACTTATACCTTATTGTGCCCATTAGTAGGGTGTGGGGAGAAAGTGGATTCTCAAATAAGACCTTTTCACAGTATAACAACAGTGCACAGAAGGGTGTAAGAAGACATGTGTATCACACTGACAGCTCGCCACAACCTGACAACTGTGCATAGTAGACCAAAGGGAGAGACTGGCATCTCCAGTGAGACCTTGCAAGAAGACAACCAGTGTGTAGAGTAGGGTGTAAAGAGACACTGCCTCTAAACTCACACCTTTCCCCAGGCTCAGTAGTATGCATAGTAGGGTGTGGAAGATACACAGTTCACATGTAAGACCTTACTATTCTATAGTGAGTATAACAAGTACTGACCAATCCACCGAGACCTCACCCCAGAGAAATAACCATATATATTAGGGTGTGGGAATGGATTTGACTGTCCAGTTACAGTTTTCCACAGCATGACAGACATATACAGTAGTTTGTAGAAAAACATTGTCCTCTCCACGAACACCTATCTCCAGGACAACATGGATGAGCAGTACGGTGTGGGCAAGCGTTGGCCTCTCTGACACCTCTTCCTAGAGCAACAGGGATACACAGTGGTGTCTGACAAGGGACAGATCTGTCCGCTAACACATTTTAACAGGGTAAGACATAGATCTAATAGGCTTTCAGAAAAAGTTATATCTCTGCTCATACCTCTTCCCATGCTGACAGGAATGCATAGTAGGCTATTGGGAGGAACTGCCATGTTTGCTGACACATCTCTCTTGCGTGAAAAATCTACGCAGTAGTGTGGGGACTTGTCTCTCTCCTGTGACCTGTTTCTTGGATGATAGGTATAAAAATTAGGGTGTGAAAAGAGGCCTACCTCTCTGGTCACAGCTCTTCCCAAGATGACAGATGTACACATAAGTTGAAATTACCTCTATGCGGAAAAGTGTGTCTTGCATACAAGTATACAGACTATGATATGGAAACACACTGCCCTGTCAGCGGAGACATCTACCTAAAGTAACACATGTGCAAAGTAGGCTGTGGGTAGAGACTGCTCTCTCTCTACACATACCTCTCTTCATATCGATTAATGTCTATAGTAGAGTAGAAAATGTAGTAACCTCTCTGTTGAGAACTACCAGTTTTAGTCAATATTGCAACAGTATAAAAAAATTGAAATTTATAGTATTTGTTAAACAAAGAAATCAAAAGTAACTTCAAACTTTTTTAATACCACAAAACAATTTAAAAATACAAAACTACAACAACTATATTAACAAACTACATCAACAACTACAAAGCAAACAAACGAAATAATTTAGTAACATAAAACATTTTTCTCTGACACTCATCAGCAGGTGGTAATGTTTCCCCCCTTTTTGCTTCATTTGCCTACTGGGTTTTTTGATGTAGGTAACACTTCTTTTTCTGTCTTTTAGCCACCTTAGCCTACCAAAGAGTCTTCAGTTTCCTACTGTTTCATATCAGGCTAGGTGGAAAAATAATCTCAACAAAGTAGCACATCTATAAATTACAGTTTTTAAAAAATAGTTTACAAAGTATAGCTGCAGAGTTATCTCATGCTGCTGAACTGGACAACTGTTGCGGCGCTTTAAATCCTTCCAACCTGAATACACTGTGCCTGAAGAGCAACTTGTTGCTGAACAGCACAATAATCCTGCTGGTCTTAACACAGCTCTTTTTTGCTGCTTATGGAAGCAGATAATTTTTTTCTCAAAGACAAATTTCCATTTTCAGTCTAAAAAAAGACAAAATAACCAAATAGATATAAGTTACAAATTGATCAATAATTGATAACAGTGACACATCACTATACTGTTTAAGCTTGACTACATTTTTCACCCTTAATTACATATTTATATCTAGTGCACTAGTACTGTGTTATTCCTTTCGCCTGAAATATTCCACATCATCAACCGATCTATTTTCATATTTTCAAAATGAAATTATAACATACCATGAACTCAGTTTCCATAACAGTTTATAAAGTAACACATTCATCTTTACACACCTTTGCTAACACTCACCATTGTGTTTGATTGGTGATATTGCTATTTCGTGTGTTTTACACTAGAAATAGCAATATTACCACTCAAACACCACATGGGGCTAAAGCATATGTACAGCGAGGTTCATAAAAAAATGAGGGCTTGTTTTAACACTTTCCGCAATCTTTCTTTTATAGTTTGAGAAACACTGCTTTCTTTACTTATAAATACATACAGTTGGAACATTTCATTTTTCAACCCCACCTGCAATAGTTACTGATATCTATCTACATTCTAATGTCTACCTCTCAAAAGCTATATTAAGAGATCTATACCTCCCTAAGCAGATTCTGCCTCTGTAAACATGGTGTAGAATACGCTTACCAACATTAATACACTTACTGACACTTCACAACAAAGTTTATTAACTATATAAAAATACATGAACTTCAAGTTTTCTTAAATGCAGATATAGACACAAGTCACTTTCAGTGCCACAAAAATTTGCTTCTGCTGAGCACAACTGAAACAGACTTCTTTCTCCTCCAAAGCACCAAGGACAAACTGAGCTATCTCTGGTTCTGCACCCAATCACATCATAGCATTTCTTCAACCATGTAGTTAGAATAGGATCTCGCGAGACTCTCAAGGGATCGTGAAACACCTAGTGGAAGGCCAGGTAATTTTCCATGAAGCTCTCGTGAGTGTCTCGTGGGATCACACCAGCCTCATGCGGCAAGCCTCACCCCCTGAAGCTCGCACTCTACTCTCGCGAGACTCTTGTGGGATCGCAACATACTTGTAGGGAAGTAGTAGTATATGTGAGGGACTAGCCTCTTCACTGAGACCCCTTTCTTGGATAATGGGTGTGCATACTAGGGTGTGAAAAGGGACTGCCCTCTCTTTTCAAATCTCTCTCTCAAATGTCAAGTATGCATGATAAGGTTTCTGATGGACTGGCCTCTCTGCTGAGACCTGTCTCTTGGATGATGAGTGTGCATAGTAGTAGAAAGTGTGGCGAGACTGGCCTCTTCAATGAGACCTCTCTGTCAGTTCACAGGTATCCATAGTAGGGTGTGTGGTGGGACTGACCTCTCTGGTGAGACCTCTCTCTGTTGCATGTGCGTAGTAGGGTGTGGAGAGGGACTGGCCTCTCCTTTCAGACCTCTCTCTCAGATGACAGGTGTGCACAGTAGGCTGCGGGGAGGGACTGCCTTCTCCTTTTAGACCTCTCTCAGATGATAGGTGTGCGTAGCAGAGTGTGTAGAGGGACTGGCCTCTCTGCTGAGACCTCTTTCTGTAATCATGAGTGTGGGTAGTAGGGTGTGGAGAGGGACTGGGCTCTCTTTTCAGACCTCTCTCTTAGATGGCAGGTATGCGAAGTAGGATGTGGGGACGGAGTGGCGTCTCTGCTGAGACATCTCTCTGTAATGATAGGTGTGCAAAGTAGGATATGGGGAGGGACTGCCTTCTCCTTTCAGACCTCTCTCAGATGATGGGTGTGCGTAGCAGAGCGTGTAGAGGGACAGGCCTCTCTGCTGAGACCTCTCTCTGTAATGATGAGTGTGCGTAGTAGGGTGTGGAGAGGGACTGGGCTCTCTTTTCAGACCTCTCTCTTAGATGGCAGGTATGCGAAGTAGGATGTGGGGACGGACTGGCCTCTCTGCTGAGACATCTCTCTGTAATGATAGGTTTGCATAGTAGGGTATGGAGAGGGACTGCCCTCTCCTTTTAGACCTCTCTGTCAGATGACGTGTTTGGGCAGTAGAGTATGTAGAGGGACTGGCCTCTCTGCTGAGACCTCTCTCTGTAATGATGGATGTGCGTAGTAGGGTGTGGAGAGGGACTGGCATCTCCTTTCAAACTGTTGTGTAGTTTCCATTAATCAGTAGAAACTGCACGTTTGTGAATGACATAAATTTAGGATGGTGCCAGACTGATTCCATGCACCCCGCAGTATATGCTGTCCCTTGGACCAGCGAGCTCACAGTGCCACCGTTAGCCCCCTAAACCTATACAGGGAGTGAACAGTTCTGGCAACTACAGAACATGACAACCCTGTTCCCTCAGTAACCATGGTGACAGACTTAGGACCTTTTGCTCAGACACTTGTGCTCTCTTTCGCTCAGAGAAATATACAAAGAATACATCAAGGCACATTTTCAATATTTATTGAACCAAAGTGATTCTTGTATAGAAAACGTGAGCTGAAATGATCAATAGACAGAAGCAGACAAAAGTTATAATAAGTGTCAGGACAGTGAATAACACGAAGAGTTCCATCTTGCTGAGACAACTTATACATGCAGGCATATACAATATTATAACAATCTAGCGTATTCCTACAATGCAAACCCTAACCTACGTGTCTAGGGTGTGAATGTATGTTCTGCCATGAAACCTCCTTCTGGAAGATCTAACCCGTCACCTGGTGGGTAAGAATGTAGGACCCCGTCTTGGTCATGAACTAGACACCCCTCACGGAGATGTTAGTCAGCTGCTGGGCGAGCGCTTCTGCATGCAGGGACCCCTCGGAGTCAGCAGAAGCGTCTCCACTGGTTATACTTGGAACCAAAAGGCATCCTTGCCTTGGGCTGAGATTGTCATCAGGCTGCCATTGTTTTTTATTGCACAGTAGCTGTGTCGCCATATGGATGTAATAATAAACACATTTGTATAATGCACGTGAGGGGCTTGCACACTATGCCAAGGCAATGTGATAGTGTTCTCACGAAGTTCTCCATGTCAGCAAGGTTTGTATTTCCAAGAAACTAACCCAACTGTCACGATTGCAAATGTGTGTCAAAAGTCGACGTGACAGGGGGGCATGGCCAACCGTCATGGGGCGCTGACGTGATCCGGATCGGCTCCGCTCCAAGCCCCGTAACTACGAGCTCCACAGCGCGCTGAATACCGTGAAACCCCCCCCGTGGCGCTAGTGTGGGACGTGCTGTAATGAGGGGACACTTTAGCGGTCCACAAGCAGCTGGTGGAGCAAATTCCCTGGACCGCCCCGGGCCCAAACGAGACTCGGCGAAGAAGTCAAGATGGCAGCGGTACTCGCCGCGCACTGATCGGCTCACCCGATCCGTCTCTCCCTGACCGAGGGCACGGTGGGATACACGGCTTCGGGCTCATCGCACTGCTCAGCCCCCCCCCCCCCTGAGAGGAAACACCGAAGGAGAAGCTGAACAGGGGCTAGATCTAAGCCTCGGCGGAGCCGGCAGAGGCCCCCTCGTTCCACAAGGCCATGAAGACGGAAGGCCCAACATGAAAACAGACACCCAGGTGGGAGCGCGCCACTAGAGCTGCGGAGGGTGGGGTGCTCCCTGGTTATTTCCTATAGTTTTACCGCGGACCCCAGTGAAAGACGCTGGGCCTATAAAGCACCGAGAGACCCCAGCCTGTGGCTGACTCTGCTGGGGGAGCTGACATGCCCGAGAGACGCGGACCCTGAGGTGGTGACAAACTGAATGAGTCCTTACAATCAGCTGGTTGCAAAGGGCAAACAAGCGGTTTGCTGGGGGTTTCTGGAACTAGCCTATCCAAGCCACAGCGCATGAGTCTATGAGACCCCACCAATACAGTGACCCCTGGCTGATTGTGTGTGGCCCACTCTGCCCCAGATTACATCGCCCTAGTCAAACGCACGACTTGTTCGGGGACGGCACTGCGCTGACCGAGGCCCTCGCCCATATGCCACCGAAAAAGACTCAAACCAACAGAGTCTCCAGCTATTTTGCTCCAACTGAGGCCCGGGTGGAGAAATAAGGGGAGGACCACGCGGCAGGTGGGATGGCGCTCACCTGAGAAGATCTACTGGCAACACTGAGGGAGTTCAAGAAGGAACTCAGGGAAGATATCAAAGTGGACATCGGCGCCTAGTTCGACACATTCTGGGCAGAGGTGGGATCGAAGCTGGTGGCGCTTCAAGCAGACGTGGACTCGGTCTGTACACGCACCCTAGACTTGGAAGCGAAATGCCAGGAACTCGAAGGACGAATGAAGCCCCTGGAAGAAGGAGCTGCCAACCTAAATACCCAACTACACTCCACCCTGCTAAAATGCGAAGATTTGGAAAATGGGTCCCGCAGAGACAATATAAGAGTGAGGGGCCTAGAGGGGGGAAGCGAAGGGCCAGATCTGGAAGTATTCATGGTAGGTCTCTTCTCCAGTGTCCTTGGAGACGACTGTCCAGAGGTTCAGTTGGCCCACGACTACAAGAGGAAAACAGGTGCCCAAGAGCCATTCTGGCCAAATTTAGCTCCTTTAAAACTAAGGAACTGGTCCTCCGGAGAGCCAGAAACAGCGACATGGTCACCTTTCAGGGCACGATGTGCTAACTTTTCCAAGATGTGGCCCAAGCCACTTTGGCACGCAGGCAACAGTTCTGACCGATCATAGTGGCATTGAGGGATCGCCAGATCAAATACCGGTGGACTTACCCTTTTGGCATCACCTTCTCGTTCGGCAACAAACAACACCATTTTACAGAGGTAGAGGCGGCGGCGGCCCTGATCGGACTTGAGAAAACTCCACCACAGCAGGCAGCGACTTCTGGGGGAAGCGCACGGAACAATTGATGGAGTAGCGCTCACCGGGCCCCTGGCAGACGCCCAAGAGGGGCGGCAAGACGACAAAGCGCTGAAAAATGCTGGATCTCTAACCCACGACTCTGTGCCTTGGCAATCTAGTCCCTCTAACTTGTTGAACAATTAGAGATACCACCCTGAGTTAGATGCGACATTGCAGCTGGGCCTCCCTGAATCCGAGGATTTAGGGTATAAGACAGAGATAGCGGCGGTCTTTCTCTTTCATTGGCCTGAGATTTCTTTGCTCACTCTAGTTCAGAGGAAGAAAATAACCAGTAAGCTAGTGTCCAAATAGGTATACAAACGGGGCTCTAGGACCGGAAGTTGACTCGCCCCTGGAGTCACCAAGAGGGAGGAGTTTCCAACGCTTTGGAGACTTCTTAGCTCAAAGTTTTTGTTTATGTTCTGCTGTATTGTTATTACCGTGGCACCTAAGATGTGGTGTTTTTGACTGGATTGCTTGGGGGGGGGCGGGTGTTCTTGGGTTCAGGGGGATTGGGGCTGAGACGGATCAGTGGGTCACTTGACCTAGCAGAGGTGTTCCTCACAATTTTTTAAATGTCAGTTAACTGTATGTCATGGAATGTAAGGGGTCTTAACTCTCCCAACAAGAAGCAATGTCTGTGGAAATTCTTTGGGGATCATCATGTCCGTATAGTAGCATTATAAGAAGCTCACCTAAAGAAAGGCGAGGACCTCCGTTTGAAACACAAAACCTACCCATTAATATTCCGATCCTCGGCCATACTAAACAGAATGGAGTCGCTCTCCTTTTCCACTCTTCGATTCACTTCCATCCTCACGACACCAAAACAGATAAAGCGAGTAGGTTCCTTATGGTCAGGGGGGACTTGATGGGGCGAATCACTGACATAACATCGACAGACATAATATCTACATACCAAATTATCGACACAAAAATATGATGACATTAATATCGATATACTATACCTACTTAAAAAAAATACACAGATAGACAATAAAATATCGTAAAACATTTACATCGATATAACTAATATTGACACATAAAATATCGTAATAACTAATATCGAAAACATTAAAAAAAGCATACAAAATAACACAAATATCGATAACCAAAATATAGACAACACAATTGATGTTAAAAAAAATATCGACACCTTAAAAATAATTATAATAACACAATACATACCTTAAAAAATATAAAAAAATATCAATAACACACACACCATATTAAATAAATATATTAACACATAATTTAATTACATTTAAAAATAATAACTTCAACATTATTAAATACACAAAATAAATTATTCTTTCGATCATTATATATAAAATTATAAATAGTATTTAACATTAAAAACAATATAAATTACATATAATATACTATACCACTTTTAAATAAAGAAAAAAAATGCTCTAACTAAACCTTAATTAGCGTTTCCCATATAAGGAAACAACTGCCAAATTAATTAAAACAGTACTTACATGACTGTCCCGCAAAATGGCCGCTGAGCTCCCGGGTTGGGGATCACCAAATCGGTAACTATCCCCGGATAACCCTGCCATCCACCTCTCGCTGCTGCACTGCACAGAAGTACTGCAAGCTGCGACTCCGGACCAACAAGTTTGGAGAATTTTGGCTTACCTGCATTGGAGATATTTGTGAGGAGGTCGCCGCATTCGCCCTGACGCCGACCGTCCGGATCGCTTCCCGTGGAGACACCACGGCGCCCTGGCGAGAAACGGGCCTTCTATCTGTTTGCCGGAGGGATTGTCCGGCGAGGCTTCAATTGGGTTCGTGGTGCCCCGGTGAGGAGTCGACCTCGTCAGCCGCGGCGTCCTCGGCTGGACTGCTTGAGACTGCACGACGCCCGGCGAGGTATTGACCGGGTCCCAGATTGCTGGAGTCTTCTTTTTCGTGCTGACCCCGGCTTTGGGGGTTGAGACTTGTTGCGCTGGATTACCGCGCAGCCCGCGATTCTGGTAGAACCCAGGCCCTCTCGCCGAGATCGGGCCGGTGTTGAGCCCGCCTTTTGGCCGCCTTGGATGTTGTTTCCTCACGGCGCCCCAGCGAAGAGCCGGCCGGTGTGCTGATCGGCTGGGGGCTTTCTCGAGGCAAGGTGCGGACTCCGGGCCTCTCTGGTCCCCTCCGCGCAGCTCGTGCCGCTGGCTGGTCCCGGGTGCTTCCCTTCGGACTCGAGAGTCGGGGGCCCCGGCTGGGGACCTCCTCGCTGCCTGCGTAGACAGCTGCATGTGCCACAGCCCGTGTAGTGAGGGTGTGGATGAGCGTGTCCTGGGATTGTTTCATTGGGCTGACTGCCCTGACCCGAATTGCCAAGAGGAGGGGAGCGCCCCGCAGTGCCTCTCTCCCGAGACCTTTACTTGGGTCCCGGCTCGCCTGCTTGCGACGTGTCCTGGGAACTAGGTCAATCGTCTGGACTATTGGGCTGTTGACTGCCCAGACTTAACAAACGGTGAGCGCCACGCTACATACTATGAATCTATTGGGGTGGACTTTATATGTGCTGGCTCAGCCATTTTGAAGACGCTTGCATTGTATGCACTCTAAGATAGAAGCTGATCTAGAAGGCCATCTTGACTTTATATGTGCTAGCTCAGCCATTTTGTAGACGCTTGCATTGTATGCACTCTAAGATAGAAGCTGTCCTCACATTCCCCTACTCATAGAAAGTGAAAGAGGACTGATCTAAGCTTTCACAACAATAGAAAGAGGACTGAGCCAGAAGCTCCTCATAATAACTTCTGCAGCGGCCATATTGGCATGGGCATATGATTAACAGCCCTCTCAACCTATTCTACTGAAAGCGACCTGGTAACCCCCACCTTGGCATGGGCATATGATTAACAGCCCTCTCAACTTATTCAACTTATTCTACTGAAAGCGACCTGGTAACCCCCACCGTTCACTGGATGGACTGATTTTATCTGATCCGATGTTAGTTTGCATTTGCACTTTCGCTGCTCATTTAAGATGGGGCATCTTGGCGCTGTAGCACATTCTCTAAGTAAACCTAGATATTAGGGCAGACCTGCTGAGTCTGCTACCGTTTTATTTCACTACGCAAACCGACCGCTGGGGTGGTAGTCTTATCCCTCTCCCCAGCATGGCAGGGCCCTGCCTGACCTCCACGGGCGACAACTACTACACCGTTATCTATCCTCCTAATCTCTCCAAATCCGCCTCTAAATCCCTCAAACACTCCATCCTGAAAAGTCATCCTGAGACCCTGATATCTGATCTTCGTCTCTGCGTGGACAAGGGCACTGTCATTAACGACCTCATCTTCCACTCCAAGAAAACGTCTCTTTGGCGCAATGCCTTCTCGAGCCTCCTCAAAGTACAGGAAGCCAGGAACATCCCTCACGGAAAAAAACTCACAATCACACCATCTGCAAATCTGCGTGCTGACCTCACCATCACCTTGTACAATAGCGGCATTATCCTGATTCAAGGGCCACCCAAAGACCTCATCAAATTTGCGGACCTCTTCACCCTCCTTAAAAAAATATGTTCACAACCCTACCCTGTCCACGCTCCCCCCTGCTCCACCTCTCGCCCAATCCGCCAAGTGTACCTAGCCTCTCACTAACCACACATGCTAGTGACCACGTCATTGGGCGACCCAGCCCTACTACCTTGTCACCAACGCATGCCAACGACTGCGCGCCTATACCACTGAACTCAGGCCTACAAGCCCTCCCCTCTCCGTCGGCTTCCGTAACTCCCCCTAGGGCCCACATCTCGAGCCAACCTAGCCCCGCTATCACGCTACCAGCACTTGCCATCAGAAGCGTCCCCAAACCCTTAACCTCCTGCCCGCATAATCTTCCCGCACACCGGGCTATAGAAACGTCTACTAGGGCCCACGACACTGGTATTGAAACGTCTACGAGGGCCCACGACTCTGGTCGATTTAGCCCCACCACTAGGCTACCAACGCAGTCCGACAGAATCGCTCCCACCCCATGGGCCCCCTGCCCGCAAGATCTTCCCTCTCATAGGGATACTGATCGACCTAGCCCCAGAACTAGGCTACCGGCACACTCCACCAGAATCGCTCGCATGCAACCGGCCCCCAGCCCGCCAGAACCCACCACTAGGCTACCAGCACATTCTATCAGAATCGCTCGCATGCAACTGGCCCCCTGCCCGCCAGAACCTACCTCTCTTAGAGATATTGATAATCTCCACCGCAGAGCCACCGAATTAACCCTGAGCATCCACAAGTCCATTCTGGATCTAAAGCACCTCCTACACCTCAACAAACTCTCCTTCTCGAATCTCTGGCTCTCGCAGAACACGACCCCCATCCCCTACACTAAGCCCCTCCTTCACGCACTACCACTATCCCTGAGACACTTGCGCCCCTGCAAGCAACCCTGCCACCTCTCGGAGGAGGAAATTCTTGCCCTCCTCCATACCTACAAACCCACCCCTGGCACGCCTAACCCGTTAGACCTCACGGAGGAAGAAGTGGTTGACCTCCTCATTAGCTACGATTCTGCCTTGACAACCCCATGCCCCTCAGACCTGAGGGAAGAACACCCTAGCTGCACGGTTGCAACCAACCCCAACAGATCTGCTACCCTCCGCGTCAGAGGGGTGGTCAATAGCAACCTAGCTAGAGTACCCATCTCTGCATCTACCCTTGACACTCACTCCGACCCCTCCCTAGCCGGCCTCCTAATTAACTGCCGCTCAGCAGTAAAGCATGCATCTGATGTCGCCGATCTCATCCTGAGCCAAAAATCGGACTTAGCGATCTTGACTGAATCTTGGCTCAAGGAATCCTCATCGCCCTAACGAGACCTCTTAGTCCCGCCCAATTACAACATCGTAAGGCTGGACAGGCATTCAAAGAAAAAAGGGGGAGGCATTGCCTGCATCTACCGCTCTAACCTCCTTGTTACTGAACTTCCGGTGGACCCTACAGACTCCTGCGAATACCTTGCACTCTCCATTTCCAACAACACCTCCCAACTGTGCAGACTTCACATCTTTTACCACCCCCAGGCAAGAACGACACCTTCACTGACCTCCTCATGGAAATCATCAAAGCCAAGGTTTCCCCTAACTCTAATGACATTTTCCTTGGCGACTTCAACTTGCATTGGAACGATCCTAAGGACCCTCAGGTCAACGCCATCAGAGACTTCTTGGTCGATCAAGCCCTTACCCAAGCCTGCTCTCTCCCTACTCATACGAAAGGCGCCACCCTAGACTGGATCATTGCTAAGGAATCAGCGGTCAAACTTATCTCTATTGACCCTTGTGATTGGTCTGACCACCACGCTATCACCTTCCTCCTGCCTAGCACCCACAAGACATTGACACCACAACCCGTGATTCCCAAACGATGGGTTAGAGACACCTAGAACCTTGATCACGGGAAACTGGCTGCGCGCTGTGAGACCGACCTCCCCCCACCTCCCCTCAGTGCACCTCGGTCAACAACCTAGCGGATCATTATTCCTCAACTATATCCGACATTCTCGATGACCTTGCTCCACTAAAGTTAAAAAGAACCCAGATCAAAGACAGGAATCCCTGGTTCAACGGATCCCTCAACAGGGAGAGGAGATCCCTTCGACAGACTGAACGAAACTGGAAACAGCACCCGTCAGCAGCCCATCTAAAACTTCTCTGCCAGGCCAGAAATGCCTACAACAAGAAAATCCTCAACTCTAAAAAGAATTCTTCAGAACTGAACTTGAGAACGCCAAGAATCGACCTCGCAAGCTATTTGACTTGGTCAAACACCAATCCAACAAACTAGCAAAAACCTCCAAAGAAACACCTAAACCCCTAATATCAAGCGAGGAATGTTCATCCTTCTTCTGCAACAAAATCTCTGCCCTTGGAAATGAACTTAAATCCGCAACTCACCAGCAAAATCAAAATCTGTTGGCTCTACCTCCTCTCTCCGCGCTGTCTCACCCAAATCTCACCCAAAAACCAAGCGCACTGGTCCAACTTTAAAATCTATGATGAACACTCAATCTCGACAATTCTAGCCTCCTTAAACCCAAACAATCACTTCAATGACCCTCTCCCTTCTAACTGCCTAGCTGTCGCCTCTCCGGCCATCATCCCTTCCTGGACCTCAATAATCAACGCCTCCCTCATACAGGGTTCAATACCTGATTCTCTTAAGGCTGGCCAAGTCGTCCCCATCTTAAAAAAACCTACGCTGGACCCTGCTTCCGCCGACAACTACAGACCCATATCCAACATCCCACTCCTAGCAAAAGTTCTGGAAAAATGTGTGCAACAGCAGCTGAGCCTACACATCAACACCAACACCAACTTCCACCTTCTAGATGACTTCCAATCCGGGTTCAGACCTGGACACAGCACGGAAACCACCCTCCTCCACATCGTGGATGACGCCCTCCAAGCCCTCGACCAAGGCAAAACCTGTCTCCTAATCCTCCTAGACCTATCTTCTGCCTTTGATACGGTTAACCACGAAATTCTCCTTGAACGCCTCAAACTCAGGATGGGCTTGGATGGCACCGTCCTTGAATGGTTTAGATCCTTCCTCCAAAATCGCTCACAGAGAGTCCTCATCAACGGTAATCTATCCGCTCCCTCTCCGATCATGGTTGGAGTCCCCCAAGGATCAACCCTCTCCCCTACCCTCTTCAATCTTTACCTTGAACCACTCACAGAGGTGCTACGCTCTGCCAATATCTCCTACCTTATGTAGGCCGACGATACACAGATATACATCAAAATCTCTTCCCCTGAGGACATTTTCTCCCTGAATGAGGCCCTGAAGCTGACTGTCCACTGGCTCACCGCCAACCAGCTTAAACTTAATGCAAATAAAACTGAATTTCTTCTAATCTCCCCACCCAAAACCAATCCAGACATCCAGGAATGGATCAAGGCTATCACAGCACTAAACTGCCCTCCTACCATTGTTGACTCTGCGAAATCCCTTGGAATAACCCTTGACGGCAGCCTGAACATGTGGGGCCATATCAACTCGATGGCCAAAACTGCCAGATTCCACCTAAGTTACCTAAGAAACCTAAAACCCTTCCTCGATACCTCTGACCTAAAAACGGCAATCCAGGCACTAGTCATTTCCAGACTAGAATATGGATGCTCTACTCTCGCAGGGCTACCCAAGAACTCTCTGGCCCCATTGAAAGCCTGCCTCAACGCCGCCGCCAGACTCCTAACTGGCTCAAAGAAATTCGACCACATCTCTCCCCACCTCAAAGCTCTGAACTGGCTTCCCTAGAGGCCAGAATCCAACTTAAACTGACCTGCATTACTCACAAAGCTCTTTACTCCAATTCCCCTGCATTTCTCGCCCAAAAACTCGTTATATCCAGAGGAGCCAGAAACTCCCAATCTGCCATAGACCTTTTGCTTCAACCAGCACGCTTCCGGAAGAAAAAAACCTACAATAGGGCCTTCTCTGGGGCCGCTCCAAGAATTTGGAACTCTCTCCCACCCGCCATCAGAAGACTTCCGTCCTTGGCACACTTTAAAAAGGAGACCAAAACTTTCCTAATGGGCAAATTCCTCGCCTAACGATCACATTACAATCACCTCAGCGACATGTTCCACCCTCCACTTCAGCATTATCCATGGCTTTTATGGATGATACCTATTCCTGCACTCCTGGGCATCCCACTCAAGAGTTGAGACTGCGTGCCTTCTTTTATAATGTATCCACCTGTTTTTCTTTTTTATCCCATATGTAGCCGGGACCTTAGACTGCGTGCTCTTTTTTTTATAATGTATCTACCTATTTTACCCAATTGGTCCCTCCCTTCCTAACTCTTTGTATACCACCCTTAATCCTGTAAAGCGCTCTGATACCCTCACGGGTCTGGTTCGCGCTCTATAAAACTATAAAATAAATAAATAAATAAAAATAATTAAAAACTAATCAAATACACAAACAATTAAAATTACCCAATAAGATTTAAACAACAATTAATTAAACACTATATAAACCCAAGAAAATTAAACATTATTTTATACTACAACAAGAAAAGCAAGATTAAGGAGAATCTCTGCCAGATTGCTTCTACAATATTGGACTTTATTAAAGAAAACTCTGACTCCAGCTTCACAAAGTAAGTAAAATATGCTTGTAAAACTACACCTATTTAAAATGTTCTGAAAGCACTTTTAATAATAACAAAATATTAAATATATTTTTTTTAAATTATTTATCCTCTACAGATAATACAGAAGACACTCAACCAACTACAGAAAGGTTTAAAATATCAACTAAAAAACAAAGTAAGTATAAATCGCAATTAAACTAATATAAGTGCTAAAAATCCCAAACAGAATCACAAGCTACGCACAACTACCCCCCCAACTAAAAACACAGTTAAACAAATTCATTAAAATGACTTTTTTTTCTGCAGGAAATATAAAGAAACACTAAAGACAAACATCAAAGGAAAACAATCCTCATTGAAAAAATTCATCAAATTCAACATTGTAAGTATAACTTTGAAAATGTAACCGTTTTAGACAATAAAACAACATAGAAATACTTTCATTAATTTTTAAATACATTTCTCCTAGCATTTGAAACATCATCATGACTGAAGGGGCTAAATTCATTACTTCCCAGAAAGGAACATTTTTCTTATGTTATATGGGATATGTTTACACCCAAGAAAAGCAAACAGGCGACAAAGTTAACTGGAAATGTAACAAATACTATTCAAACAAATGTTATGGGAGGGCTACAACAAAATAAACTATTGTATTCTATGTTAGAGAACATAACCACCCCCTAACATAGCTGAAATTGAAGTTCGAGATGCTTTAGATACTCTAAAAGAAGCTAGCACTAGCTCTCAAAAGCCTACAACTGAAATACTTAAAGACATACTCCCCAGAGTCCCACAACATGCAACTGGCCAAATGCCCTCAATATCATCACTAAAAAGAATAATAGCTAGAACTAAAAAGCAACTGCTACCACCCCACCTGCCCCCAAATCTTTCAGTGAAATAGAAATACCACCTGAACTCACTATAACATATAATGAAGAACAGTTTCTTCTTTATGACAATAAATCAAATGACAAAAGAATAATAATATTCGGCACTCCCACAAACTTACTTAAACTACAGAACTGTAATACATGGATGATGGATGGGACTTTTAAAATATGTCCCAAACCATTTTACCAGTTATATACAATTCATGGACTGTATCAAAATACAAACATCCCCTTTATATATGCCCTGTTACCAAAGAAACAAACAACCACCTATATTGAACTCTTAACCAAAGTAAAACAAGAAACTAATAATTACTATCCTCAAAAAATGATCATTGACTTTGAACAGTCAATGATACAAGCCATACTAAAAAACTACCCTCACACAGCAATCCAAGGTTGCTATTATCACTTTAACCAATGCATATGGAGACACCTCTAAAAATCTACACTAACGGCCCGATTCCGATCTCGCTCTTAAAGCCTTCCGACCGACACAGATCGGGAATGGCTTCCGACCGACACGTACGCGCGCTGTCCGACTGACGTAGTACGATGCAACGCGGGTCAAATACAAACAACTCACACGGAGCATAATACGGACGACCAACACGTACTGAAATCAATCCGTCCGAGCGAAATGTCCGGAAAAGAGCCCGACGCGACCGACTCGTACGCGAACGCTGCAACATAGCTTAGCGTGAATGGGACAGACTCGGACCACCCCGCAAATACATGAAAAAGCATACGTTGTGGTCAACGGAACCTTTCGTCATGCTCAAAAAATACACTAGAAACAGACAGAAAAAGTCCAAACAAGCATTGTCAAAGGCAAAAAACAAAAATGAAGACACACCCACAACTCCAACTATATAAAGGGCCAAATTCCTTACCATGATCCTTTGCAAATTCAACAGAACCTGCCAGCAGATACCACTACTACACTGCACTGATATATACACTTACAACCCACCCACCACACAACCTGTACAATACTAGCACCTATCAAATACCACACTCACAAACACACACCTTCACTCATACTCACTCACCCTCACTTTCACCCACACATCCATCTCCACCACCACTCATCACCATGCCCCCAAAGAAGAATCCAAAGTTCACAGACAGTGAGTTGGAAGTCATGGTAGATAAAATTCTCAGAGTAGAGCCACAGTTATTTGGCACCTTGGTCCCACAGACCCCCCTGCCCCAGAGAACCAAGATGTGGGAGAGGATTGTCAACAAGGTGAATGCTCAAGCACCTTGCCTGCGCACAACGGAAGATATCAGGAACAGGTACTATGATGTGCGAAGGAGGGTCAAGAAGCTCATTAACAAAGAGCATGAAGTGAGTCAGCGGACTGGCGGTGGCCCTCCTGCAACACCTGTGCACTTCACTTCCTGGGAGGAGAAGGTGCAGGCCATCCTTCCACCGGAGGGCGTCCATGGAATATCAGGAGTACCAGAGCCTGGTGAGTACATACTCAAATAGCCAAGATTGATAGCAAATACACAGCCACAGACATCACTGTCAAGGACACAGCGATACAAATCACTGTTAGCAAAGCCATAACAACATTAAGCAAATGAGCCTGTGATGTGTATGCCAGTTTGACAAACAAAATACCTGAAATCTCAGAGTAATATGTAACTATTTCATGACATGTACCAACTTACTAAAAAACACAGCAAGGCTTTGTTCTCAAAACAGCAACCACCACTGTCAGCCATCTTGCCAGCACTGTTTCACTCACTCACTCACTCACTCACAGGGAAGCTGAGTCACAGGAAGGAAGGTTGTAATTGCTGGGAAGGTGGGTGTAGCTAAAAGCATGATGGTAGTCGTAGTCACAGCCAACAGTCCTCCTCCTACATGGCCCAACAATCCCACCTTGAACCATGCTCATCTCACAGGGAGTGGACAAGTATTGGCAAGATGGCTGACTCTGGGCTCTGGTGTGTGAAGCACAAGGCCCTGTTGGGAGTGTGCTCAAACAAACACCATGCCCCACTGTCAGACATCTTGAATGTAAAGTTTGACTCACTGTCATGGAAGCATGGTTCATGGTGGCCTATTTGGTCTGGGTGGGAGGAGGAGTATCTACAATGACTTCAACTACCATCATGCCCTGCCCTACACACACCTTCTCAGCCAGAACAAGTAGCACTCTTGTGACTAGGCAGTCCATGACAGTGAAAGGAAATGTACCGGCAAGATGGCTGACACATGGGCCATATGTATAAATTGGCCACAAGTCACACCTTGGCCCTGGGCCTCTCACACCAGTCCCCACTCTCAGCTATCTTCACTGTACATTTCCACTCACTGTCTGGGGATGCATTGTCCCAGGTGTGCTCCCTGGGCTGGCTGGGAAGGTGTGTGGAGTACAGGACATGGTGTGAGTTGCAGTCATAGTATTGTTCAAGAAATTAGGGAACTAAGGGCTGTTTAGATAGGTCCAGCGTACATGCCCTATCAATATTTTAAACAAAAAGAAGTACGCTGTTCCTCAACATGTGCAAGTCAGACCTACAAAATGTAGGTCAGTGTGCAAGTACTGTCCCAGGCACCCAAGAAAAAAGGGGGGACCATCCCGGCTTCAGCGCGAGGGTAGGTGAGCTGCGTGGCTTCTAATAGAAGCGGACATCCTAATATAGATGTCATTATTTGTGCTGAAGCAGATGGGGCGAAATGTTCACCAATTTTAGGTTTGTCCCATTGCCCACAGGTAATATGCTGCACCTTCGTGGTAGTAGGTAAATTGGTACCAAACCACAGTTTTATATTATTTAGTGGCATACACCATTAGTTGTAGATAGTTTTAGTCACGGTCCTGAAGAAACGCCGCCTGATCCTTAAGACAGATAGGCGTGAAACATGTCGACCATCTAGGAGCAGAGCGCCTCTTGACTCTTGATAGCCTGACAGTCGCCTCTCCTTATCTTTATTTTTAACCAGGCAGGGATCCCCCAGATTAAAATTGTTCTAAAAGGATTCCCTACTTGTTTTAATTTCACTAAATCAACACATCTACACATACACTAGGCCCCTCACACCCACGGCACCCATACGGCAGGAATAAAAGATCTCCGGCAAAGAGCCCCATTCATGGGTGCCCGTCGGGTATTGCAGCGCCGACCCGACGAGGAGCAGGCCCATATGATGAAGCATGACACCTAGCTTGCTGGGTGTGTGAGGGCCCTAGTTCCGAAAGGGGTTCTTTCCCCCCCTTTTTCTTGGGTGCCTGGGACAGTACTTGCACACTGACCTACATTTTGTAGGTCTGACTTGCAGTCATAGTACACATCACTACCCACACACAAAGCAACATGTCCATCAGTGACAAGGGATACCTGACAGTGAATGGAAGGGCCACAGCAAGATGGCTGACACTGTTGCATGGTGTCATCTGCACAAAGCACATCATGCAGCGCTGTCAGCATCCTTGCCACTACACTCCCCTCACTGTCATTGATACTTTGTCCACAAGGAGTAAGCTGGACTGGGTGGGAGGAGGGGTACAACTTCCAGCAGCGTAACACAAGCAACAAACCTCTGTACCTCACAGCTCTGGGCCTTAAAAAGCAGGAAAGCAGCCTTGGTCAACTCATCTGTCCATGGAGGACAAGGACAATATAAATGATGTGATCAGGCACAAAGCAAAGCAGTAACACTATTTGCTACTGACAGCTATTCACATGTGTGCAATGAGATGAGAACTAGGAACACATTCATCAAAATATCATAAAGAAAATGCCACATACATTCCGGACTGTGAGTGTTATGTTATGTTATGTTATGTTATGTTAATTGAGAACTTCTAGAGCGCACGTACACCAGCAGGTCTCTTGGCACTATGATTTGAGTAGGAGAAGTCGAACCAGAAGCAGTCTAATTATGTGCTAGAGTGAAGAGCCAGGTCTTAAGCAGTTTTCTGAACCGCATATGTGTGTAGGTAGCCACACCAATTTGACGGCAAACGACATGCACAAATGCCAGCACACATGCATAAATCTTGAAACATAATGTAAGAGGAAGAGTACCTACATCATTGGAAAAGCACAAATGTGGGAAATACCAACACACCTGTGTCATGCACAGGGTGTCACTTGACAGTCAATGTCTATGTACATTCAAATTAACAAAACATGCCCATTTATGCACAGAGCTGGACATGCTCAGCAAAACACTTCTTGTTAAAATCACAATGTTCGCTGAAAAAATAGGCCTGGGTCTGTGACGATAGAGGACTATTTAATGTACCTACACTCATCATAATGTACAATAGCAAATGTAATGTGTATGATACGATGACCTGTGCAACAACACCACAAACATTGTGTCTCTCATCTACCCACAGGGCCTGCTGGGGACACTGCAGGAATAGAACAGGAATCCCAGTCCCAGACTCTGGTTGACCCTGAGACCTCCGGTGTGGATGTCTCTCAGCCCTCAACGGATGACGATGAACTACCTGGCCCCTCCGGTGTGGGTCAGCATGCAGCACCAGCAGCTCAAACACCAGCCCCCCCTGTGACCACTCCCGCAACATCTGTCAACTCCCAGATGACCTCTACCAACACGGTCACACCAAGGCAAGAAAACACAAAGAGCACAGCAACACAGGGCACTCTGGAGTTGGCGGACAACAACACCAGTGTCAATGATGAAAGAGGCTCAGTGTTGTCTATGCCTGCAACAACAGGTCCTGCTCGTGTGGGTTGGGGTGGTGGGAGGGGCCATGGGGAGAGGTCCCGTCAGGCAGATGGTGCTGCTGATCAAGCGGACCCACAGTTGGCACACATTCTATATGCATATCGAGAATGCACCGGAGACTTTGGCCAGGTAGTTGGGATCCTCAAGGACATGCAACAGCAGCAGGCTGCCCATTATGCCAAAATGGACTCACACATGTCCAGAACGGACTCACACATGTCCAGAATGGAGTCCAAAATGGATAAAATTGATGACCAGACTGCGGTGCCCACTACATCTGTTGCTACTACATCTGCAACTGCCACAGGGAGGGATGAGGACTCTGCACCGCGGCAGCCTGCACCTGAGGGTCCCCCCTCCAAGCGTGGGAGGGGTCGTCCGAAGAAGGACAAATGAGAGACAGATGGCCATGCATCCCCCCCAGGAAGTGAAAACCTGCTCCTGACATCCTCCATTGTGTGTGAAGCGTTCACTTTGTTGACTGTCACTGAACTCCCCCACATCGGATGGAGGGTCTAAGTTGGATCACTGACTCAAATGACTGTGGACTTGGCTCTGAAAATTTCATCTACTACCACTAACAACTCCTCTGTGTACTTTGGATTCCAAAAATGGGTACAGCACTATCACTTTCTTGTAAAATTTCACACATGCACTGCAATAAATTTTTATTCACACAATACTTGCTTCTGTCGTGAATTAAACACTGTTTGTAATATAGAGATGATGTCCTAAAAAACAAGGATTTGGCTGAAAAACAAGTACAGCAATTTACCTACTGTCTTGTGAGTAAATGTAACATGACACATATAAGAGATATACACACAACAAGGTCAACACAACACAAATAGTACATGGCATACATCCTCATTGCCTCCACTGTTGTAAACTGAAACCACATTTCAATGCACAAACACTAATCATTGTTAGATAAACTGAACATCAGGGCACATATACAGTATGTAAATGAATGTTGGATGTGTGTATACAGACGAGGCACACCTCAATGTGGAGCACAGGTTTATTACACAGGCACAACATGTTGCCTTCACAACAAATGCAATCAAATCACACTGTGACAATAAATACAAATTAACCAAGACGTTAGAAAAATGTCAGAATCGAGTGTGTGGCACAGATTCCTGATCCCGAGAAAAGTTGCACTCTGTTACTGCATTGTGTGTCTGGGAGGTCACATGTCTCCATACACCAGCCAAAGGACCCTGTGAAGGAGATTCAAAGAACAGTCTTGAAATACCAAATTTTCTGCATACATCTCCAAGAGACATTTCATACTTAAAATTTTTAAATTGTGAACACTAGCTAGGAGTCATGTCAACACTGTACTGGTGACCATACTAACTCAATGGGCACCAAACAACTCCAAGGATCATGTTAAGTAGCATGCACCCACACGTATACAGAGATATTGTACAACAGACACATATCATGCAAAGAAAGTGCTTTGTCAACTCATCATTGCATACTTACAATCATGAGAAAAGGTTGTTGATGAGCTGTCTCCGAACATCCTCCTCCTCCTCATCATCACTGGCAACATGCCCCAGGCCTGGATCCTCCCCTGCTGGAGGCTGCTGGTCCTCTCATCTTGGATGAGAGGTAGCTCATTCCTCACTGCCAGGTTGTGAATGCAACACACGATGATGATCTTACACACCTTCGCTGGTGCATATTGGAGGGCTCCTCCTGTATGGTCCAGGCAGCGAAATGTGGTTTTCAGGAGAGCAAATGTCCGCTCACTCACTCGCCTGGTCCGCCCATGTGCCTCATTAAAACGAAACTCAGCAGGGGTGACAGGTTTCCTGAGTGGTGTCAGAAACCACGGCATGTTGGGGTATCCAGAGTCTCCTAAATTTAAACAGAAAAGACTTCATGTGTCTGAAAACAGGGCACAACCTGACATACAAGCAACACACAACATAAACAGACAACATTACCCACCAACAAACCAGGCACGCTGATTTGGCAGCTGAGACATCATCTGTGGGATCCTACTGTTTATCATAATGTAGGCGTTTTGTGCTGATCCTGGGAAACGCGCACAGACATGTGAGATCGTCATGTCAGGCAGACATACCACAAGGGCATTTATGGAGTGGTAATGTTTACGATTCCTGTATGTTTGTTCATTGGCCTGTTGTGGGACCAAAGCCACATGTGTACCATCAATGTAGCCAATGACATGTGGCATTCTGCCCAAAGCATAAAAGTCACTCTTGATGTCGGCAAACTGTCCTGGTGTTGGGAACTTGATGTACAGGTTCAGAAAATGTAACATTGCCTCCAAAAAATCACGAAGCACACGGCTAAACATTCTCTGTGACATCCCACCAGCAGTAGCCACAATATACTGGAAGGTTCCTGTGGCAAAGAAATGTAGGGCTGCCATCACTTCACCTTGGGGGTCAGCGCAAATGGATATGGGCGTCCAGGTAGCAAATGTGGGGCCAACTGGTCTTCAAACTCCTCAATGAGTGGTCTGGTGAAGCGGTATCGTATGATGCTGTCACGTTCTACCATGGTCTCTAGGTCGGGGAAGGGTCTTTGGACAGCTGGTCTCCTGCGGTACATAGGTAATAAATCAAAACATTATTAAGACACTTTCCAATGAAGTCAGATGTGTAATGTTGAGCCTCGACACAAAGGGCAGCTATGTGACCCTTAACAGACATTTCATTTCATAATGGTTTGTCCACAATTACAGTGCTGTGCTGTGACTAATCACTGGTGTCTGTCACAGTCCATGTGATCAAACATTACATACTCAACACACACCTAATAAAGTATCAAAGATAGATGTTTGTAACAACTATCACATGGTGGAAAGGTACACAGGCAGGGATCATGTAATGCAACCTAGGTGGAACACTAGATACAGACAGCGTGTCACCATGCACACCACTGTCATAGTGTGGACACTGTCATGATGTCAAGTCTGACATACATGTACTATCACATACACAAAACATTCATGATGTGTTGCACATCTTTTTTGACAAGCATACATGTATGTCTGTGACACAAAGACACAACAGCAACTCACATGCTAAATACAAGTTGATGTCTCAGATAAATATCATTAACATCAACAATGAAGTGTCTGCGTTGTACAAGACTCAGATACTGTGGATTCACTCAAAATAACTTCACACAATGCACTTTCTAACACACAGTCCAATAAAGCAGTGATTATGTGTGGATGTAACCTGTGTTAACACAATGATCCCCTGGGACTGTGTCCAAGCCTAGGAGGGTGATCTGTGAAGTGGTCACTCACAGTTGTGAGGTTCCTCACAAACAATGTATTTGTTGCACATCAAGCTTGGCTCATCATGGGAGTGTGAGCTATAAAGTACTCTGTCCAATATGACATGTGAATCACTGTAGCCACACATGTAATGCAGAAGAACATGAAGATTTGCTATACTGTCTGACATGCTGATTGATTAGTGTAGGGCGCCTGAGCCTCACCCAAAACGTGTGGTTCGCATCCTTTGGCTGTTGACTGTAATGGTGAACAACTTGGGTGAGTATTCATAGGACACGTTCTCCGCATCCGAACAGAGCCGGACGCACACATTGGCTATTGGTCGTCATGGTGACAGACGCGGGTGAGTATTCAAAGGACGCATTCTCCGCATCCGAACCGAGCCGGATGCACACATTGGCTATTGGTCGTCATGGTGACAGACGTGGGTGAGTATTCAAAGGACGCATTCTCCGCATCCGAACCGAGCCGGACGCACACATTGGCTATTGGTCGTCATGGTGACAGACGCTGGTGAGTATTCAAAGGATACGTTCTCCGCATCCGAACCGAGCCGGACGCACACATTGGCTATTGGTCGTCATAGTGACAGACACGGGTGAGTATTCAAAGGATGCGTTCTCAGCATCCGAACCGAGCCGGACACACACATTGGCTGTTGGTCGTCATGGTGACAGACGCGCGTTTTGCTTTGTGTATGAATCGCGTGCAATCCGAATCTGTTAGCTTACAACAACAATGTATCAAACTCAATAGTGTTATGATGCAGAAGATTTGAATGACGCGGTAGGCGTGTCAGATGCGTGCAATGTTATGGATTGGCCAAATTCGGATAATGCGAACGACTAGGACCTATCGCTTTGGACGCATGGAACAGATTCTGCCTCTGCTGCACAGATATAAGTCTGTCTGTTCCCAAGAGACTTCACTTGCCTGCACTACATGCTACTTGACAACATTTCTACCTACCACTGCTGCTGTCTCTGCATCCTCTGGGATCTACAATGGCACATACTGTGGAGAGGGCACCAGCTTTCACAGAGGAGAACCAGGCCCTGCTCGACAGCTGCCTTCCACAGTACAGCAAGCTGTATGGAAAACCAGGGGAGCAGGTAAGTGTTGATTACACTGCCTTTTTAATTGGCCATGTGTTAAAAAAGGCACTACTAGCATTGTGATCCCCAAGGGCAAGCATGCAAACATAGTTAATGTAAGTCTTACAGTGTATAGATTTATGTTCTGGACAGGTACAGTGATGTAGAAGTGTGTTTGGTGGGATTGATTTTTCTGCACTGTTCTCATGTTATTAAGGGAGACTTGCACACAGGACAACTGCCCATGATTATACTTGTATAACCTTTAGACATTATCTGCCATTCTGACCATGACCTATATGTCCAAGTGTGATGAATAAACATGTAGCATGTGGAGTAATGGTGTGTCACCATGTCATCCTTACAGGTCGACGCCCATCAGAAGAAGGAAATTTGACAGACCATCATCCGGGCTGTAAGATCTGTGGGGGTCTTCAAACGCCGCATCCGCCATTGCCAGAAGAGGTGGCAGGACCTCCATGGCTGGACACGGAGGATTGCAAGAGTCCAGCTGAAGCTGTCACCTCCTCGCAAAAGGGATGGACGATGGACCCTACCCCCCACATGCTCCGGATACTGACGGTGGTCTTTCCTGACCTGGATGGGCAGTTGAAGGCCAGACAGCAGCAAGGAGGGGGTGAGTATGTGCCATGTTGCTGAACTATGTTTGACATGCATGTTGCACTCCCTCAGCCTGGTAACCCTCTCATAGGTCGTCTGTCTGCTGAGACACCACTTCTGTGGCAAAATGTAACTATGCCCCATTATCATCTGATGCCCAGGTGTGTCCCTTTCCGTCTGTGACATGTGTCACTTAGGTCCTGTGTATTTGCTGTAGTCCAAGGTTAATGTGATCAGCACCATATACAACAGGTGCATTGAGTTGACCATCATGAGTGATGTAGTTGTCTGACATGTGTCAGCACATTGACTGAAATATGACCTGTACTCTGTGTGGGACATACATATATGTTCAAAATGGGGATCTCGGTGCACACAGGTTTGCGAAAAAAATGCTACACACCCGTGCAGCAGGTGAGACCAATGTTGATGCCTCAGACAAATGAAATGGATAAGTGTTCAAAATGTATAGTCCCTTACTTAGTGCTCTGTGTAATCACATGTATCACATGGACCGAGGACAGGTATGCCAACTCAGGCCATCCGAGACACTGCCACATCAGATTTTTGTGTGTCAGGCAACACTTTCACCATTGTAAATTGGAAATTCATGGGTCAGATTCTGTGACAGTGTGTACATGCGGACATTTTTGAAATACACAGGTGGCAAATATAGGAAACATGGACAGCCATCTAAGGTATGGAATTTGGCTCAGATGCACAGGACAAAACATGTATGTGTCATCCCTTGACTCTGCCTAATGGTGGCTTCAACATATATGTGTATGCTGCATTTCTTTCTTCTTGAGAGATCTAAAAAAGTTCATGTAGACAGATTTTTTAATTCATATACTCCAATGTCTAAGTAGAACAACGTGAGCTTGTCAAAGTGTTTAAATGGTGTGTAGCACGTAAGGGACATGTATACTTGACCACGACAGATGTTGCTTTAACAGTGAATACATGATTGTGACACGGTGCTGACTTTAAAGTTGTGATTCACTGGCCCTGTAACAAGAGTCAGTACAGACTGTTTAGCCAGACAGGCCAGTGGCATAGTATGCCACATGAAAATTTGTGAGGATGCAGTATTTGTACTTGTCTGTTGTCCTGCATGCAGACCATTATAGCATTGACGTTCAAGACATAGGTGCCCATCATGATGACTGGGGATGGAAGTATGTTCATCATGTCAACTTATAAATTTGTCCATCCCATTTGCTGTGTTACTTCCAGACTCCCTTGCAGGAGATGAGACATGTTTGTAATGACACATGACCCTCAGGAGCATTACAGATCAGACAACAGGCAAAATAGTGCGTTAGTGGACATGTATTTAGTGGTATTTGAAATACATCTAACAGATGGTTCCAATGCCATCATGTGTTTGGGAACCATAGTTTACTGGCAGACTGACAAGTGCCATGTTCACATATGTCTAATGAATCTAAAAAGTGCCATGAACATTATGCAAGGGCTTGCTCTGTGATGTGTTGTGATGAAACTCATGTGTCAAGTCTATGCAGATGACTGATGTGAATCTCTTTCTCATCCTTGTTCACAGCATCATCAACGGCTACTGGAGGAAACAGTTCCACGGACCAAGATGAAGCGGCTAGCCAGACTGGGTCCACTGTGGAGGAGGAGGAGGGACCCAGTGGCACGGAGGGTGAGGGGAGCCACACTGAGGGCCGGTCAGAAATATCTACATCTGCAGAGGACCAATCAAGCTCCAGTGATGACTCCCTTGTGGTGGTGGGTGTTACGATAGCAGAGGCCACAACATCAGAGTCTGCCCCCGCAACCACCACCATCTCCACCCTCACAGCTGCTTCCATTCCAAGGGTCCGTGGACCCTCCTGTGTTAGGGAGCATGTCTCCTTCGGGCCAGGCACTGCACCCCCTAAATCTGTCAACCCTGCTGCCCTGAGTGTGGAGTCTGTGAATTTGCTAAAAGAGATCCATGTGGGGCAGACATCCATGCTGAGTGTCCTCCATGCACACACCAGTCTTTTGACACAATTGGTGTCATACATGGAGGGCATGTCATCAGACATGTCTGCCCTACAGTGAACAAATCAGTCCATGGCCTCCTCACTGACGGCAGCAGTGTCCCTCCCACAGCAGTCCCTCACCCCTCCTTCCTCTGCCCCATCCACAGTCCCCACTACCCTACCTGACCCAAGCACACTCACAATCACACAGGCACATGCACACCCACCAACAGGCACCAGCAGCACACAGCCACCCAAAACAAAGTAAAAAAAACCTCACACGCACACTCAGGGGACTGACTTCAGACACACAGGGGAGAGGGCCAAAAAACACACACACCCATCCACAACCACTCCGCATTCCTCAGCTGCCTCTCCCTCCAAAACCCCTACCCTTGACTCTCCTGCAACCCCCCTTCCCAGCGGGTCTTCCTCTGTGACCTTGGCCTCTTCCCCACTGATACATCAGACCAGACTCGCAAGGGGAAGAGGAAATCCCCCAGCACAGAGAGGAGATCCACCCCTGCACGCACACCCTCCCCTAAGAGTAGGAACACTGAGCCCCCCACCCGTACATCCCCCAGAACAAAGAAATCCTAAACCCCACCACCATCCCACACTTCCACCACAAAATCTACTTCATCCCGAGCCCAGGCCACCCCTCCCAAAGTTCACACATCAGACCCCATCCCAGTTTCCCACACACACCATTACACCATCCCCAAGATGATAAGGCCCTCCCCACCTACCACAAGCATTTCCACTCCCACTACACCACACCTTCTGTCTGTTCCCGACACTACAGTGGAGCCCCCACCCCCTCAATCAGATCTGTCCACTGCAGTGGAGCCCCCACCCACTCAATCAGACCTGTCCACTGCAGTGGAGCCCCCACCCCCTCAATCAGCCCAGTCCACTGCAGTGGATCCCGACACTACAGTAGACCCCATCCCTCCCACGACCCAAACCAGTATACCCTAGTCCTGTCCCAGCGGTGCCTGGCATGCCCCTAAAGATGCCCCTCCAAGAGGAGATGTCCCCTAGTTGTAGCAGTGCAGGCAAGCAAGGGGGGAATAATCATCTGCATGACCCCCTAAAGGACTCTATTAAATGGACTGGCCATTGGCCTTATTGTTCTTCATGTTTTTTAAAGTTTAATAACAAATGCTGAATAAAGCATTTATTTTTCTTTTGTAAATTTGCATTTCGTGTACCAAATTTTGTTAATAAGTCTAATGAAATTGCTGTTGAAATCTTGTTGTGGGAAAATAATGATATAGTGATCTGATGGACTGCATGTGGTCTATGGTATATGTGTCCTATTACAGTATGTATCTGAGTCATTATTGTCTGCAATTGCAGGTTGTCATGAACCACAACATTTTGGACAATGAGTGTGACATGCTTTTAACAACCTACCATATTTGAATTACACTTTTGCACATAGGTCGTGCTGACATTTGTACACATTGTACAAGTTTTTCAAGGTGCAACCGTCTACGATGGACATGCAGAATAGCGCATTGATGATGAACAAGTCATCTGTCTCATCAGTACAACTTGGTAAACATGAAGTTTGACTACGTGCAGATGACTTTGGACACACCCATGTACACAGGCTGATGTGAACAAAGTATTCTGTGACTTGTACTTGTTGGATCCATGTCCGAGTCTCATTCTGACATGGTAGACCCCTGCCAAGAACAAGCTTGACACAGCTGACCTTCCACAGTAGTGAAATCACCTCATGGCAGTGTGTTAATCTGTGACATATCCTGAGCCCATGGTGTGTGTCATGTGAGCATGAATCTCTATCTTCAAACCCCCTTTCCTACCAAGACTATAGTCCCTGCAGATGTTCCTGGAAGAGAAGCTTTCTGTGGGCTGACTAGTCCAGTGCTTTCTAGAACTATTTGACTTTGAGTGTCCAAGATGTGAGTGCACCAGTAGAATGGAGTCAATATAGTGACATCCCTGGTTGGGTTGAGAGAAGGGCCTGCACTGTGAGCAAACTCACATGTGACACATTTAAAATTCCCCGAGTCACATTTGTGCTAGCAACATCAGCATGTTTTTAATCTGTCATCTGTTTTTGCAAGTTTGGCACTTGTATGTGTCTATGGCTGATCACAATCAGCAGATTCTACCCTTCCCTGTAGCCTGATGGCAAAATGTCTTATTTGTAGGTCTCCTTGAGTGATTTCATTATTCTGAGACAATGTTAAAGTTCCAAATGTGTCCAATACATATCACGTTATGCACATGTACTCCATCCTAAACGGATGTACAAATTTCCCATGTGTTATGTCTAGCTATGTGTATTATGTTTGTGAAACACAGATCCCACCACCACCCCTGGCGTTGTCAACAGTTCAGGGAGATCAGCTTACACATTTGCCTATGCATTTGAGCCTACTGACACAGTTGTTGTTTCCCCTATCTGGTGAGCCATGTGTCTTCCAAGTCTTCTGCAGTACACACTCAGCATTGGCAATTTGACAATAGTGATGATCTGCACATAATGCAGCTTTTGTAGTTAGATGCAGAGTTGATATGATAGACATGCAAACAAGTTAACATTGTAAATGGTCTGATATTGAGTTGTGTGTAACGCACATAGTCAACACATGTTGACTGTCTCATACGTTGCTGTTGGTCCATACTTTTCTACACAGCAAGTAGGAATCTTGTCTACACAAGTAGCGCTGACAGCTGTGACACAACCACTTCATGTTTGTTGCTGTGGGAGGCTCATGATTCTATTTTGAGTGTCTGTGGACTTGTGTGGTGTCGTGGGCAGTCTCCTGTGTGCTTCATTGTACACCAACTCATCACAATGTCATTCTTCTGTGAGTGTGTTTACTCATGTTGCCCTGCATGTTTTGAGTATGTGTTGTTGTGGACAGATGCTGTGAATTTGTGTCCCATACATATGTGTGTCTGGCAACTCTTGTTCAACCATCAAATGTGTGTGTCCTAGTATGTGGCGTACTGGGTGTACCTTCCTGATCCACAAATTGCCACATTGGTCATGCACAACAGTACAAGGACCCATGTTTGTGTTGAGATCAGAATGA
Organism: Calotriton arnoldi; assembly: GCA_963921515.1. Classification (NCBI taxonomy): domain Eukaryota; kingdom Metazoa; phylum Chordata; class Amphibia; order Caudata; family Salamandridae; genus Calotriton; species Calotriton arnoldi. Next base: position 60,655 of record CAWUFW010012848.1, on the reverse strand, counting down.
TGTGTGGTCAATAATGTATTCCTTGTCATACAGCCAGTGATCCACACTGTCATGGGTGCCTGTGCAATGTCACCTGTCAATGTAGGTTTAGATGATGCACATTGCTGCTGATCAATGTGTGTGGTGTTTAGAGTGGCCAAGTGTCTTGGCAAGGCCCCTACCTACAATGTGGCCTCACATTACCAGCCATGTCCTGGGAGTAATGGTTGGGTATGTGTGATGATAGTTGTTCTGCAAGGCACGTGACACAGTGCGCAAGAGTGAGTGTGCTCAAAAGTATGGCCCACATCCTTATTTGGCATCACAGAGGGTCAGCAGACAGGGTACTGTCACCACAGTGCTGTAGCCTTGAGGGTACTGTGGAAGAGAGTCAGTCTGTTGATGTGTTGTTTGTTGTTCCACCAAGCATGTTCTGCATGTGACTCTTGTGCACCCGCTCATCAAACAATGCCTGATTGGCCACATTCACTATCCAAAATTATGGAATACTTCTAGATTGTACTCAACACGCATATGTCTCAGTGGAGTTCTAACTCACATCGTGTGTATTGTGCCAGGCAAGAAATACTTCAACACTCACATAGATGTTGTGTTTGTTCTGCAGTGTGTGGCTGGTTGGTTGTCTTTGTGCATCTTCACCCATGTATTTCGACTGTGTTTGAATGGCATTGAGTGGATGTTCAGTTTAGTTTTTTTCTCTACTGGCCCTGGGACTCCTTCATCTTCACTCTGCACATCCCTTATGTTTTGCATTTCACCTTGCTGCCACAGTGTGGTACTGGATCTCATCAATGCTGTTGTTTCAGATAGAATCCTTTATATTTGTGTCTGCTTGTGACAAAAATGTGTGTTTATGCATTTTGGATGGTCACATGTTACATTGTCCAATTCAACATTGGTGGCAGTGTTAGCCCCCAATTGCACTGATTGCCTGCACATGACTGAGGGTATGTAACACACACAACAATGTTTGCCTCAACAGTTCTGTTGTTGTTTGGCACACAAACACTTTTTCATCACTACATTGCTTGTGTGCGGCCACAAAAACTACATGATTGCTTGAACATGCTGGGGGTGTGAGACCTACATTCACATTTTTGTCACTACAGTGTTAGCGGGTTTATACCCCAAATCCACTATATGGTTGACAATGCTGGGGGCTTGAACCCCACATTCACCTTTTTGTCACTACAGAGATGGGGGTTTGTTCAGCATATCACTTTATGTATTTATTATACAGGCAGTTTGCACACATAACACAAAATTTGCATTACAACCTTGGGGGAGTGTTAGCCATCCACCCCCTATGGGGTGGCCAATGCTGGTAGTCATAGACATCACCCCCCTATGGGGTGGACAATGCTGGGAGTGATAGGCATCTACCCCCTATAGGTGGAGAATGCTGGTAGTGATAGACATCCACCCCCTATGGGGTGGGCAATGCTGGGAGTGATAGGCATCCACCCCCTATGGGGTGGCCAATGCTGGGAGTGATAGACATCCACCCCCTATAGGGTGGCCAATGCTGGTAGTGATAGACATCCACCGCCCTATGGGTAGAGAATGCTGGAAGTGATAAACATCCACCCCGTTTGGGGTGGCCAATGCTGGTAGTGATAGACATCCACCCCCTATGGGGTGGCCAATGCTGGGAGTGATAGACATCCACCCCCTATGGGGTGACCAATGCTGGGAGTGATAGACATCCACCCCCTATGGGGTAGACAATGCTAGGAGTGTTAGGCATCCACCCCCCTATGGGTAGAGAATGCTGGGAGTGATAGACATCCACCCCCTATGGGGTGGCCAATGCTGGTAGTGTTAGACATCCACCCCTATGGGGTGGACAATGCTGGTAGTGATAGACATCCACCCCCTCTATAGGTAGAGAATGCGGGTTGTGTTAGGCATCCCCCCCTATGGGTAGAGAATGCTGGGAGTGATAGACATCCACCCCCTATGGGGTGGCCAATACTGGTGGTGATAGACATTCACCCCCTATGGGGTGGCCAATGCTGGGAGTGATAGACATCCACCCCCTATGGGGTGGCCAATGCTGGGAGTGATAGACATCCACCCCCTATGGGGTGGCCAATGCTGGGAGTGACAGACATCTGCCCCCTATGGGGTGGACAATGCTGGTAGTGATAGACATCCACCCCCCTATAGGTAGAGAATGCTGGTAGTGATAGACATCCACCCCCTATGGGGTGGCCAATGCTGGGAATGATAGACATCCACCCCTATGGGGTGGACAATGCTGGGAGTGATAGGCATCCACCCCCCTATAGGTAGAGAATGCTGGTGGTGCTACACATCCACCCCCTATGGGGTGACCAATGCTGGGAGTGATAGACATCCACCCCCTATGGGGTGGCCAATGCTGGGAGTGATAGGCATCCACCCCCCTATAGGTAGAGAATGCTGGTAGTTAGGCATCTACCCCCTATGGGTAGAGAATGCTGGGAGTGATAGACATCCACCCCCTATGGGGTGGACAATGCTGGTGGTGATAGACATCCACCCCCTATGGGGTGGCCAATGCTGGTAGAGATAGACATCCACCCCCTCTGGGGTGGCCAATGCTTGGAGTGATAGACATCCACCCCTTTAGGGCGTAGACAATGCTGGTAGTGATGGACACCAACCCCCTATGGGGGTGTTGCCTTTCGCGGGGTCGTGACGTTTTTGTGTGTGGTAGGTGTCTGACTTACCGTCTGTGACGAAAGCGTCGGTTACGGTTGTTGAATCGACCGTAGGCGTACAGTATGGGGATGACATGCGCGATCGGATACATGGCTGCTTCGTCTCGTACGAAGTGATCGTATTTTGGCGCGAATCGGAGCTGAAATACAGCTCTTCCGGATGCTGTGACGTGCTGGAGGTGGCGACCTGTTTGGCGCGTAGGAAGTACGCATCGTACTTGGCCAGCCGAAAACTGCTTTGGAAATGCCTCCGGATGACTCCATTCAGCGTTTACGGAGCCTGTTCGTACGGAAATTGGTCCTGGAATCGGAGTGTATGTGTCGCTCGGGAATTGGAGACATTTGCGCATCGTACTTCGTCGTTTGGATGGACCGGCTCCCGGAACGTGTCGGTCGGAAGGTAACGCTACGGACGGCTGTCGGAGGGCCTTCCGAGCGAAATCGGAATCGACCCCTAAGTGTAGAATATGCAACAAATAGCAATTTTGCATATGAAATTAAAAAGCTAATCGCACTAGCATACGTCCCAATCACTGACGTAGCCGAACACTACAATTTATTAATAGAAAGCCCCTACCAAACAAATGAACAAAAGCTAAGTCCCCTACTCGACTATTTTGAGAATACCTGGGTGGGAAGGCTACACAGATCTGGACACAGAAGACAGCCCAAATACCACATTCCATGGTGGAATGTATATAATAGTACCCTAAACAAAGAAGCTAAAACTAATAATGCTGTGGAAGGATGGCATAACGCTTTCCAAGCCACAACAGGCAGAACACAACCAACTCTACATAAATTATTACAATCAATCCAAAAAGAACAAAGGGGCCCATTAGGATGGCGGGCGGAAGCACTACCGCCGTGCTGGCGGATGCAAAAACCACCAGTTACCGCCGGCACGCAGCAGTCCACACGCCCGCACAATTACGATGCGAAAAGTAGGCCAAACACCGCCGGCAAGCCAGCAACACCGTCCGCCATCAAAGTGCGCCCGTACACGTAGCGGCGCAGCCCAACTGACACACACCGTCCGACGAAACACGTCCCGCCCGGCGCATAAATTACGATGCCGCAAACAAACGGCTCCCACGGCTAAGAGACACCGCACGTGAAAGAGAGGCAGTAACACGGACGCAGAGCACGGACAACGAAGAAGCGGCACCCCGGGCATGAATCCAGCACTGCAGGCCCTTCCCATGCTTCTGCTGATGCACCACCAAGGACGCAACGTCACCGCGGAGACGCAGGTAGGCACACACACAACAAGTGCACGCAAACAGCGCACACAGTGCAAGGGCGGAAAAAGCGGACAACCCCCACCAGCGCGTGTACACTACACATCCACCATTGCATCCACAGATGACACACAGGCCAAATCGTAACATCGCGTAACACATGTGTACACACCACCTGGGACTAGGAACCAACCACCCCGTCACGGCCCCAAAGCGCCGATGACGCCGCCACACATGCGCACAACGCAGAGGCCAACCGCAGCGCCATGCATGCGTCGCACACAGACACAGGGACACAACCAAGCAGCACACACATCAGCCCCACCCCGAACGCACATGACACGTGACAGGCCTGCCACAGACATGTCCCCAACGCCCAATTCACGGACAACACCCAACGCCACACAACCGACGCACACATGTCAGTGAAGTCACGCAACAGCAGGACACACCCCAGTGTAACAAACATGGCGAAGCACACAGCGGCGGCAACACCAACTAGGAGAAGCAGGGCCCCTTCGGGAAGAGGAACGCCAGTACCACACTGAAAAACCCATACCACCCTGCACATATGAACAAGACACATGAAACGGAACACCAAAGAGCCCGGGGACCGACAACAGGTGGCCCAAGAATAACATCCACACACAAGGCCCAACGCAGAGCGGAAAGGCAGCCTGCCGCCCACACAAGGGAGAGCAGACAGCACTGAATGACCTTCCATTCCAACTCCGAAACCACAGCCCCACGACAGAAGCCGGTGAATACAGCCATTGTCCAAGAATAGACCAACACAGGCATGCCGAGGAGACCGACCACACGGCAGATAGCGCATATCACAGAAGCACACAACGGACGGGGAAGAAAGAAGAAAACACTCCCCCATGTCGGCCACATGCAAGTTAATTGGAAGGAGTCACACATCACTGACCTTGAACTGTCTGAGAAGCATGTGGGATGAGGGCCCGTGTCCTCCAAACAAGCCAACAGAACACAAGTCCTGTCTCCCTACGACTACACAGAGCTCACAGCAACCCCGGAGCGTGCACATTGCAGACTGCACACACAGCCGGAGCACGCCACCTCAACGAACCGCTGCGAAATGGCAACCGCAACACACCTACCCAACTACGCCCGAACAGCTCAAGCTGTACAAAACCAACACAATACATACATTGGGATGCGATCTCCTGTCCCTGCTGAACGTAAGTTACCGACTGACTTACCGCATCACATTGTTCAGCTGCGTCATGCCCGTCTTCTACTGTCGGAGGTGTCCCTACCAGCATCCCGTCGAGATATGCCTCTCCAACCCGGCATGTCTGAAGGCGGACCTGCTACCACTACTCCTCCCTCTGGACGCACACGACAGGGCCTGCTCTGCCTATGGGGGCATGGCGTATGTGGCCAACATCGCACCCGCACTGAAATGGGACCACTGTGCCTCCACACGACGGATCATCGAGAACAGCTACATCGAATGTCACCCAGCATGCCCCATCATGGTCCTCCAAGGGACAACTTACGAACAACACCTTGAGAGCCACCATCCGCTTCATTGGCTGGCAAACATGTACACCACCAATGACATGGAAGCCCTGCTGGACGGCATCGCATACCTGACAACCTGTAAATACGTCGGACCACAACGCAGGTTCCCCGAGTGACCTATGAAGTCCAACCCCGCACCCATGCTCAGCTTCCGCACGGACTGGCCAGTCACCACCACAACAGCCATACCAAACGACCGGCAACTGTAACCACACCATCAACGACATCGCCATGACATCGGATATGACCGGGACATGCACACTGTTCCCCATCACATCCAGGAACACCGCATGCATCGTGGGAGGCAGTGGCATGGGCTCTGTGTATCGCACCCACATGGACGGAACTGCACGAACAACCAGGACACGACATGGATCCAGCGCACATGGACACACACACCGCTCAGTGGACATGAATAGGTCGCCTGGAGTCTGTGGGTGCTGCACCCCTCCCACCCCCGCCCCGGGAATCCCATACCAGGACCTTTGCATGGACGACAAGTGCATACAACAACAACACGACCCCAGTGACTGTGACATGTCCAGTAACCACCACAGTGCAACAACAAGTGGCACGCCGCTGCATGCACGCAAGCACATGCCCTGATGTCATCTCACATGCACGCGTGCATGAGGAACAACCGCAGCAAACCTGTCACATGGAACTGAGATGGACTGTGCCCATGATGCCGAGCGGTCTGGTAGGCTACATGTATACCGTCTGTGTCAAAGTCCGCAGCTCCGCAGCTATACGTAAATGTACATTAGCACAGCCTTGGCCAAGCAGATGTAACCCCACACCCTATCCCATTTGTAATCATGCTCAGTATATCCTCAACATGTATCCCGCTGCCAGTAGTGTCCACTATACTGCATCACAGAGGACAGAAGACTCAATATAATGTTTGAAACCAAAACTGTCTCCGCTGACTCATTTCACAAGTACGAATGAGAGAGGATGAGAGTATGTGAAGTACACGGCAGTCGTGACATGACCATGTAGTCCACTGGTATTGGATGTCAACGCAAATGAGTAGCACTACTGTGGAAGACACACATGTGTCGTGTGAAGTCGTATGGACGCAGTGCTCAGGTGGGTGGGTGCGACGGGTAGATGCGCACATGACAAGTTGGAGCACGCCGTGTTGGGAGGGGTCATGAACAGTACACCACCGCTTCCCAGGGCATTGTGAGAGGACACCTGTCGGGGGAGTGAACACGTGTGTGCACAGCAGCCGGGCACACGTACAAAGCGGTACCAGGCGCACCTCAGCCCACCCTCTGTGGACAAGCTGGATCCTGTTGTGCGCCCGCCATGCCCCTTGACAAGGCACACACAGCCCCAGTCGACCAGGTGTAACCCCAACATAGTCAATCCGCACAGGCGATACAGGGCACGGGATGGCAGTGGAGCATGGTGTGTGAGAGGTCTCCTCGCGCTCCTCCTGGTCATATCACGCAGGCAATAGAACCTCAATGTCTAGCATGGCACAAGTCACATGGAAGTGTAGGGGGACGCACCACAGCACGAGCAGCACTGACGTCACGGGAGGTGGCTCGCACCATCCCATCCATTGCCCATCATACCAACCACGCCACATGCCATTGCGACTAAGTGCAAGCGCGTGCGCCACCACCCCCGAGCCCTCCCCAGAGAGGCCAAAGAGTGAATGTGTGGGCCATCAGCCACAGACGGACGCGGCCTGGCCGCAAGGGCAGCCACAGCCACTGGGTGTCGCAGGTGGCGGATCCGGGAAGGCGAAGACTGTGATGCATAGTCCATGCAGGCCGGGTCTCCATTTGGGGCACCACGCAGGTGGACGGCGTCCCGCCACACATCATACCCTGAGACAGCCCACTCGTGCAACTGGACCCACACATACACTCCTTGCCCTCTCTGGTGCGAGCTTGGGGCTGCCTGTGCAAGCGCTAGCCTCGCAGGTGAGCATGCATATTGGGGGGCGAGGGAGGACATGAGGGCTGGGGCGAAGATGACTGTATCACTGTCAGTTAGTACAAGGGATGACCCAGATGTGGAAAGGAAGAGACGTGTCCCGTGTGTACTGCAACTAGTCGCCAATCCAACTACCCCCATGTCCGGAATGTAAGCCCGCACCTAGGCCCGCCCATCCGCCACATCGAACATACCACCAGCACGACAACCTTCCCATTCGAATCACTGACTGGGGGTGGCGACCAGTGAACAATCATGTGTAGCCTACCCACGCGTACATGTGGGCCCTCCATGATCCATGTCACCTGCGGCAAAGACATGACATGCGCAATGAGGGAAGTGAGGAGAGCTGTCCGCCCCACGCGCAGAAGGTGCATCAGCTCCACAGACCCAGCAGCGAGTCCAGCAGGGGTCACATGTGCAGGGGCAGTTGTGCCTGGTGTGAAGGCACATGCATATAGACAGCACATCGACCAATGTGTAGTCTGCCCACATCCACAGTCCATCATCATGCGGACATAGGAATTGAACACAGGGCAACACATCTTAGTTGGTGCACCCACCGTGACCAACAATGCGCAATCATCGACGTACCCGCCCTGTGCATGGCCCCCCACCCAACGGAGGCACATCCAGTGCCACCATCCCACACACACAAGCCTTCCACGGAACATGCTGTGTCCAATGCTCAGTACAGAGTCAGCGCCCATCTGGTGGATCCTGAACAGGAGACACATGCACACACATGCCAGCTCCCACTATGTACGTCTGCCACCTGGCACGTGCAATGTAACCTCTCACCTGTGACGTGTGACTGCAAGCACACAGCCGTCTTGGCATGGGGCTGTCAATGTGGACACCAGTCAATGTTTCGGGAGCTGTGATCCGTACAGTGCTGTACATAGGGTGCAGTGCTGACACCTACTACTGTCTCATATCCCCTCGTGCCACAGGTCCCACTTGTATTGGCCGCTCAGCCCGTGCCCACATCGTCGTCGTCGTCGTGTGCCATACTCATCCAGCCTCGGAAGCAGTTCCATGCTCAGCAGACACTCATGTTGCCGTGGCGTTGCCGCTTGACGAATATGCAGTCAGTCCCCATCAGCACGCCCCGCAAGTCATTGGGGCCTAGATCCCCATGTGCATGCACATGGCAGTGGTATGTCTCACTTGCCATTGCCATTGTTGGGAGACCTGTGTAAGTGTATTGTGGCCGTGCCGTCCCAGCTTGACAGCTGGGCTGTGGCTCATGTGCTTGCTCAGTCATGTCAGTGATGTGTATACGAAATTGCTATGTGCCGTGTTGCTCTGACATGTGTCCTCTGCCATTTAACCCAGGCGGAGACCGAACATTGACCGCCCATACCAATTGCTGGCGGACATGGACGATACAGAGGTAATCAGGAAGTTTCGGCTGGACAGGCCAACCCTGCATCGACTGTGTGCCATGTTAGAGCCCCATCTCCGTCCCCGCAGGGTGTATCCGACTGCTGTCACCCCCACGGCTAAGGTGATGGCCGCCATGCATTTCTTCGCCACTGGGTCATTCCAGCACACAGTGGGCAGTGGAGGAGGGATGTCCCAGCCCATGTTCAGCAAGGTGCTGAGGGATGTACTGGCAGCCATGATGCTGTACCGGAACAGGTACATCAGATTCCCCAGGGCTCGTGAATTGGCGGCAGTGAAGGGTGCATTCTATGCCCTTGGCAGAATCCCACACGTCGTGGGAGCCATTGACTGCACACATGTTGGCCTTGTTCCACCACAGGCCACTGAGCACCTGTACCGCAACAGGAAGCACACGCACTCCTGAATGTGCAAGTGGTGTGCCTTGCGGACATGGTGATCACCCACGTGTGTGCCAAGTTTCCAGGCTCGGCACATGACGCACACATAATGCGCAACAGCATCTTGCCACGACTGATGGCCAATCTGCAACAGGATCGTGGCTGTATTGTCGGTGAGTATGTGGAGTGGTGTAGCGTGCTGGTTGTGCGATGCTGTCCCCTGTCCAGTTGGAATAGCAACGGTTCTCTGTGTCCCTCACACCCAGGTGACTCTGCGTATCCGAATGGGGCATGGCTGCTCAGTCCATTGAGGAATCCTCGCACCCCAGCAGACGATCGATACAATGAGGCACATGGGAGGACCAGACGTGTGGTCGAGCGTACCTTTGGCCTCCTCAAGTCCAGGTTCAGGTGCCTGGACCGCACCGGGGAGTGCACTGGCGTACTCCCCACAGAAGGTGTGCCAGATAGTGGTGGCGTGCTGCATGCTGCACAATCTGGCCATTCGGAAGCAGATCCCCCTCATTGTGGATGACGGAGATCAACCAGGGCCCCAGCCCGCAGACCAGGACAGCTCGAGTGAGGTGGACAGTGGAGAGGAGGAAGCTGGGAATGTGCGCCAGCAGCTCATCGCCCGCTACTTCACTTGACGGTGAGTGTCCATGTACGACGGATGATGTGTCTGTATCTGTGCAGGTGTGTGTGTGCTGTGTCAGGGTGGCCGTATGTTCACTGCGTGCAGTGTGTCAACGCTCCATGGCCAGGGTAGTATGCCACTGTTGGTGACTGTGGCATTGTGCCCTATTGCTCTGTGCGATGTGTGTACATTGCTTGTAGTTGTTGACATGTACTGTGTGATGGGTGTGTGACACACTCATTGAATGTGCTCCTGTTCTGTCTCCCACCCCTAGGTCCCTACAGGCCCTCCGGATTCCATTGCCATGCCACGCATCAGGTGCCTTTCCGCCCAAGGTGGCCGTTGTATTCCGTACAAATAAAACACAGGGCACAAACAGCAGTTAGTGAAAAAGGTGCATTTATTACAAACTGTGACATGTGATTGTGTGTAAGGTGATGACAAAAGTGGTGCGTGCAGTGACAATGAGCTGTCGGTCATGGCTGCGTGATGATCAGGGTGTACCCACTGGTTCTATGTCCATAGTCCAACACACACATGCCATCCAGATGGCTGTGTGGAGTGGGATCGTAGAGCAAGTCAATGCAGTGGCTGGTCAAGGTAGGCTGGCGGAAGGCTGGCTGGCTGCCTCACTTGCGACTGGAGCGTGCGAAGTCCTCCCGGGAGATCTGTTTCCTCTTCGGACGGCCCCTTCCACGTTTGGGAGGGGGTGTGTGGTGGCGACCTGCTGGTGGTGGGTGAGGTGTGCTCACTGGCTGTGGACGCAGGGGAAGTGGACACTGCTGCCCGACCCTGCGCCCTAGCAGGTGGTGGCGGAGGTGGTGTTGCTGGCCTTGCCTGTGACCCCACCGCCACCACCAGCTGGCCCATGAGGTCCACGAGTTGGTCCATACGGGACACGAATTGGCCCATATGGGCGTCCATGGACCTCAGCACCCCCAGCACCTCCCGCGTGTCTGTAGCAGACCTGGCCCATTGTCCTTGGGCCTCTTCATAGGCCCCAAGGACTCTGGCCATTTGAGGCAGGGCATGGCTCCCAGGGGAGGCTGGCGTTTCCCTGACCCTGCTCCTCCTACCAGTCCTGCTGCCACCGGCCCGCCCACTAGCCACATTGCACACCACGGTCCTCGCTGTGGCTCCCAGGGTGGATCCAGTCGGCCGGGCCACCACCTGCGCTGGGGCTGGTGCCAGCGAAGACGTGGTGGTGGTGGTGGTGGCGGTGGTGGTCGGTGCGGCGATGGTGGCGGTTGCGGCAGTGGTAGTGGCCACAATGACCGTGGGTGTGGCCGCAACGACAGTGGCAGCAGGGGGCTGGGACTGTTCAGCATCCCTGGATGATGGGTTGGTGGGTAGGAGGGGTCCTGGGGAGCGGCTGGGCCCTGCCACGCCAGATGGGCCTGCTTGGTGGTCCGTGTCCGAAGAGGAGGACAGATCCTCCAGATCAGTGTGTCCTCGTTGGGGGCTTGTGGGCTGGCTGTGCTGGCTGCTGTCTCCATCCCCAGCATCCGGCAGTTCGTCACCTGTGGAGAGAATGAGATTTGTTATTGTGTTGCACCTGGCGAAGTATGTATTTGTCGTCTGACATTGGCAGTTCGTGCAATCTCGTACATGGGTTTCCCGGAGGCGAGTGTGTGGCTGTGGCATCTGTAGTTGTGTGTGCTAGGCAATGGGACTGTGTGCTGTGCACATGTGGCATGGGACGGATTGGCCATGCCGATGGGTGTGTTGCTGTGCCCCTACTCATTGTGACTCTGGTGTATGCGGGCTCCTGGCCCATCCTGGGTCTGGTTTGTACTTTGCATTTGGGGTTCACATGGAACGGCTTAGGAACGCATATGGCAACATGGGGGCCATGCCCCAGATTCGCATTTGGGAGGGGATATGCATTTGGGGTTCAAATGGAACGCTTAGGAACGCATATGGCAACATGGGGGCCATGCCCCAGATTCGCATTTGGGAGGGGATATGCATTTGGGGTACAAATGGAACGCTTAGGTACGCATATGGCAACATGGGGGCCATGCCCCAGATTCGCATTTGGGAGGGGATATGCTTTTGGGGTACATGCTGTGAGCCATGGGTGCCGAACGTGACATGTGTTGTGGCAGCATGACAGTGCATGGTTTGAGGTGTGTGCATGCTTGACATGGCCTGCATATTTGCTGTCTGTTGTGATTACTGGACATGGCATTGGACGCATCGTTATGAGTGAGTGATAGTTGTGTGCCAGCCAACGTATTGCAGTTGTCCCATCTCCTTGGTGTGCGTGCTGCCCTGTGCCATGTGCATCACTGCAGTGCTCGGGGGGTGTGGCCCATGTTGTGTGTTGTTGCTCACAGTGTGTCGTGCGCTTAATTGACTTCTGGCACATGGTTGGTCATGGGCATGTGTCTTAGCGTGACTGCTGTATGTGTGGCAGCTGTGCGGATGACATGCCTTTCATGAGACTGGGGCTGACGGATGGGATGGATGGTATGTTGTATGTGCATGGTGTGTCTGTGAGTTTGATGGGTTCAGTGGTGTTCATGTGCATTTATGTTGTTCCGCTCTGTTGCGTCTAGTGTTGTTTGTCTTACATAGGCGTAGTTGTGGGGTGTGTGGTTGACAGGCAGTAGGGGCTACATGGACAGGACTTCAATGGTGTTTCGGTTGTGTGTGATGAGTTGCACAGTGGCTGCCGTGTGGGACTATATTCAGTGTGGCTTGTGCATGCAGACGTGGCTCCTTGGGTGTTGCAATGTCTGTGATGGGTCATGTGGGGTGTGAGTCTGTTGTTCATGTCCGTGTGCACATTGTTCACTTGTTCGTGACGGTGGGCGGTGCTGCGTGTTCGTCTGCTACGTGACATGTCCCATGTGTTGGTCGTGTTATGGTCCTCATGCCTCCAGTAATCCAGCCCTGTCCAGTTTCCCACCTGCAAGTTGTTCGTGCGTGCACTGTACTGGATGCCACATGGCTCTAAGCGGGGGTGCTCCATGTTGCAGGTCTGTGGGGGTGGGGGGTGTTGTGGGTCGTGGGGTGGCTGGACACCCACTGACACCGATTGCTGTGGACCGTGATGTCTGCCTTTCGGCTGTCGTTGTGCACTGCGGTGGCTGACACGTGGCTGTGGGGTGTGGGGGATGCTCCTCCTTGCTGTGCTGTGGGACTGGGGCCTGGTGTGTGTTGTACTTGGGCTGTCCACCGTCCCACCCACTGCACTTTGTGTTCCTGCCACTTACCTGTTACTTGTCGGTTAGTGCAGCTGTGGCGGACACATGGGTGTGGTGGGTGCTCGTTGTGGCGCTTCTGGCATATTTGGGGACCTGTTGGTGGTTACGTGGCTGGCTTAGTGTACACATGTCCCCACGCATCTTACAGTTGTTCGGTTTGGGCTGTGTGTGGTAGTGTCTGTTGCATGTGTGTGTGATGTGTTGTGTATTGTGTGCTGGACATGGGGGTGTTTGTCCCTGGGAGCTGTGGCATGGTAGTTGCGCATGTGAGTACATAGCGGTGTGCTGGTATACATTAGTTTGTACTTACCAGCCTCCACTCCCCTGCTAATCCGGCGAGGATCTCCGGATGGATTACGACTCGCACCTTCTCCTCCCACGCTTTGAAGGTCTTAAAGAGCGCGGGATTCCCTCCGCCAGTGACGGCAGCCAGCTCTCTGTTTTTGCCCTCCTTCTTCTTGACCAGGCTCTTTACGTCATTCCAACGTTTGTTAATCTCGACTCTGTTCCTGGGCAGGGTCCCGACTGCATTGACCTGGTCTACGATCCGGTTCCACATTCTGTTTCTGGTGGCTAGTGGTGTGTGCTGGACCATGTTCCCATAGATTTGTGGGTACACCTTGATGATCTCGTCGACCATGACCGTCAGCTCCATGGGCGTGAACTTGGGCATCCTTTGTGGTGCCATGGTGTTTGTGGTGCTGGTGCGGTGTGTGTTGTGTAATGTGCAGGGGGTTTGTGGTGCCGGGGTGTGGTGGTGGTGGTGGTGGTGTTTGGTGGTGGTGGTGGTGGTGGTGGTAGTGGTGGTGGTAGTGATGTGTGCGTTTCTGTGGTGTGCTGCTGTCCTTGCTGTGTCACTGTGTCCTCTCCTCTCCTCTCTGGTTTGCAATGTAGCAAGGGGTTGTGGTCTGTGGGAGTGCTGCTTTTGTACTCACCTATGTGGGTGTGTCCTCATGGTCTGTTGTTTTCAGGTGTGTTGTGTCTGGGGTTCTGGCCTTTGTATTTTTTGTTTGTCCGGGGGTGTTTTCGGGATGTGTACTGTGCTTGTGTATTTGTGCGTGCCTTGCTGTGTGGACTTGTTGGCCATGTTGTGTGCTATTGGTTTTGTGTGCGGATGGTTTCTGTGCAGGTACGTTGGCGCCATGGCTTCTGCCGTGTCGATTCTCATCGGCGTTGTTTGCGCTGGCGGGCGGTATATTTGTGGTTTTTCCGCGCTCATGGCGGTGCGATCGTAATTTCACGTGCGGTGTGTCGGCCGTGTGGGCGGGCGGTTTTGTGTTGTCGTGCGTGTTTCCGTCCGTGGCGGGCGGTTTGACTCCGACTCGGACGTTGGCGGGCGGTATTTTGTGTGATTTTTCCGCCGAAGGCGGTTTTCGGTTTGTGTAATCGTAATGGCGTGGTCGGTGTTCAGGCGGTGTGTGCGGGCGGATTTTTGCCGCTTCCATGCCTGGCGGATTTATTTACGCCGGGTATCGTAATGGGCCCCTAAGTCCCTATTCGACTATTTCGAGGATACCTGGGTGGGAAGGCTACACAGATCTGGACACAGAAGACAGCCCAAATACCACATTCCATGGTGGAATGTATATAATAGTACCCTAAACAAAGAAGCTAAAACTAATAGTGCTGTGGAAGGATGGCATAACGCTTTCCAAGCCACAACAGGCAGAACCCAATGAACTCTACATAAATTATTGCAATCAATCCAAAAAGAACAAAGCTACCAACAACTAAGAATGGAACAGTCTGTAACCCAACTAGCCCCAAAACTAACCAAACAAACAAGGCAAATGTTTGAGGACTTACAATACAAAGTAAGACTACCCAAACACTAAAGGGCTAGAATATCTAGAAACAATAGCTAAATCCCTACTTTGAATAAATATAACACAAACACAAAAAATCCTAATTTAAAATCAACTAGACAAACATTTTTTTCAAACTTCAAAAAGATAATTATTTTGTCAATTAATGTAAAATATACTAAAAATTAATTGACATAATATTTATATTTTATATAATAAAAATAGCAATAAAAATTTAAAAAATAACATTTCCCTCCCAGTATAAATAATTTAAAATTACTTACTTTTTTCGTAGCTGAAGAAATGTAATCCAAACAGCCATAAATAATCCAAATGTGTAAAATTCCCAATACGTAGTAAAAATCCCCCAAAAATGAAAAAATCCAACTGTATAAAAAGTAAACCACCGGCAATGGGTCCATCGATGAGAAACCATAAAAAACCCGAAAAACATATTTAAAAAGAAACGCTCCAGGAAAACCCGAAAAATAAAGGAACTGTAAAATAATTATTAGTTTACTGAAAACGAATACACAGTTCCTTTAAAAAAAAAAAAAGCATACTTCTTCTAACGGCAACTTCCAATCGACAAAAACCTGTCGGAAAAAAAAATCCCTCCCACACAAATATACAGTAACATCATATCAAAATACACATAAATATAGCACTAACACCATACTCTAAACATAATTAAACATATCTATCAAACTCTAACACCAACCGATTAACAAACTAACCGCATTTCGTAAACGTAAAACTAAAACCTAAACCTCACCAAAAACACAAAATCCTAACACTACATACACTATATACAACTTAACTACCTTCAAACTACCCCTAAATTAAAGATTAAGTAAAGAAAATTAAACCTACCTTAACCAACGCGACTCAGCGAGCGTCTCCCCTCAGAAATGACCTAAAACAAAACAGATAGCCTACAGAATAGAACTTATTATAAAAAATGGCTGCCTTAAATAAAAAAGAATAATAGTTTTCTTTATTAAACTCAATGTACATTACAAATGTATGACTTAAAATTATTGTAAAAATAGTACATAAAAATTGTGATATATAAAAAAATTTACATAATTTTTCAAATGTTAAATTATAATAATAAATATTATAAAACAAATAATTATTATTATAATTTAAAAAATATATTGAATTACTAATGTATATTAAAAAAAATGTACTGTTTGTAAATAAAGTGAAAAAATGTATAAATGTTTAAAAAATAATTTTGTTTGCAAAATGCCTTATTTACTTGATAATATTATTTATATATAAAATATAAATAATATTGCAAAAAATATAACATTATGGGCCCGATTCCGATGTCGTTTGGAAGGCCCTCCCAGATGCGGCAGGAGGCGAACAGTACAACCGACACGTATTGGGAGCCGGTTAAACCAAACAACGCAGTACGATGCACAAAAACCTTTACTCACCGAACGAGACGGTCACTCCGATTCCGTCCTCATAGTCCTAACGAAAAGCCTCCGGAAACACAGAAAGGAGCCGTCCGGAGGCATTTCCAAGTCCGATTACAAACGCCGAAGTATGATGCGTAATTCCCATGCGCCGAATCCGTCACTACGACCAACACGTCAGAGCAGCCGGAAGGGGAGTATTTCAGCACCGATTCGCGCCACAACACGATTCCTGCTAAATGAGACGTGCAGCCATGAATCCTATCGTGCATGTAATCCCCATACTCTACCTCTTCGAGCACTACTACAACCGGAACCGACGCGTTTGTCGCAGAAGCTAAGTACGACACCTACCCATACAGCAATGTCCAGTCAATAGGGGGGGTGGCAACAGCAATGTCCATTCAATAGGAGGGGTGGCAACTACCTACAGCAATGTCCAGTCAATATGGGGGGTGACAACTACCTACAGCAATGTGCAGTCAATAGGAGGGGTGGCAACAGCAATGTCCAGTCAATAGGAGGGGTGGCAACTACCCACAGCAATGTCCAGTCAATAGGAGGGGTGGCAACAGCAATGTCCAGTCAATATGGGGGGTGGGAACTACCTACAGCAATGTCCAGTCAATAGGAGGGGTGGCAACTACCTACAGCAATGTCCAGTCAAAAGAGGCGTGGTAACTACCTATAGCAATGTCCAGTCAATGGGAGGGGTGGCAACTACCTACAGCAATGTCCAGTCAATATGGTGGGTGGCAACTACCTACAGCAATGTCCAGTCAACAGGAGGGGTGGCAACTACCTACAGCAATGTCCAGTCAATAGGAGGGGTGGCAACTACCTACAGCAATGTCCAGTCAATAGGAGGGGTGGCAACAGCAATGTCCAGTCAATAGGAGGGGTGGTAACTACCTACAGCAATGTCCAGTCAATATGAGGGGCGGCAACTACCTACAGCAATGTCCAGTCAATATGAGGGGTGGCAACTACCTACAGCAATGTCCAGTCAATATGGGGGGTGGCAACTACCTACAGCAATGTCCAGTCAATAGGAGGGGTGGCAACAGCAACGTCCAGTCAATAGGGGTGACAACTACCTACAGCAATGTCCAGTCAATATGGGGGGTGGCAACTACCTACAGCAATGTCCAGTCAATAGGAGGGGAGGCAACAGCAATGTCCAATCAATAGGAGGGGTGGCAACTACCTACAGCAATGTCCAGTCAATAGGAGGGGTGGCAACAGCAATGTCCAGTCAATATGGGAGGTGGCAACTACCTACAGCAATGTCCAGTCAAAAAGAGGGTCGGCAACAGCAATGTCCAGTCAATAGGAGGGGTGGCAACTACCTACAGCAATGTCCAGTCAATAGAAGGGGTGGCAACAGCAATGTCCAGTCAATAGGAGGGGTGGGAACTACCTACAGCAATGTCCAGTCAATATGAGGAGTGGCAACTACCTACAGCAATGTCCAGTCAATATGGGGGTTGGCAAATACCTACAGCAATGTCCAGTCATTAGGAGGGGTGGCAACAGCAACGTCCAGTCATTAGGAGGGGTGGCAACTACATACAGCAATGTCCAGTCAATATGGGGAGTGGCAACTACCTACAGCAATGTCCAGTCAATAGGAGGGGTGGCAACAGCAATGTCCAGTCAATAGGAGGGGTGGCAACTACGTACAGCAATGTCCAGTCAATATGGGGAGTGGCAACTACCTACAGCAATGTCCAGTCAATAGGAGGGGTGGCAACTACCTACAGCAATGTCCAGTCAATAGGAGGCGTGGCAACAGCAATGTCCAGTCAATAGGAGGGGTGGCAACTACCTACAGCAATGTCCAGTCAATATGAGGGGTGGCAACTACCTACAGCAATGTCCAGTCAATATGGGGGGTGGCAACTAACTACAGCAATGTCCAGTCAATAGGAGGGGTGGCAACAGCAACGCCCAGTCAATAGGAGGGGTGGCAACTACCTACAGCAAGGTCCAGTCAATATGGGGGGTGGCACCTACCTACAGCAATGTCCAGTCAATAGGAGGGGTGGCAACTACCTACAGCAATGTCCAGTCAATATGGGGGGTGGCACCTACCTACAGCAATGTCCAGTCAATAGGAGGGGTGGCAACTACCTACAGCAATGTCCAGTCAATATGGGGGGTGGCAACTACCTACAGCAATGTCCAGTCAATAGGAGGGGTGGCAACTACCTACAGCAATGTCCATCAATAGGAGGGGTGGCAACTACCTACAGCAATATCCAGTCAATATGGGGGGTGGCAACTACCTACAGCAATGTCCAGTCAATAGGAGGGGTGGCAACAGCAATGTCCAGTCAACAGGAGGGGTGGCAACTACCTACAGCAATGTCCAGTCAATAGGAGGGGTGGCAACTACCTACAGCAATGTCCAGTCAATAGGAGGGGTGGCAACTACCTACAGCAATGTCCAGTCAATATGAGGGGTGGCAACTACCTACAGCAATGTCCAGTCAATATGGGGGGTGGAAACTACCTACAGCAATGTCCAGTCAATAGGAGGGGTGGCAACAGCAACGTCCAGTCAATAGGAGGAGTGGCAACTACCTACAGCAATGTCCAGTCAATATGGGGGGTGGCAACTACCTACAGCAATGTCCAGTCAATAGGAGGGGTGGCAAATACCTACAGCAATGTCCAGTTAATAGGAGGGGTGGCAACTACCTACAGCAAAGTTGAAGAAAATATTTGCTTTTGTTGGGGGATACACCATATGTGTATATGCATAATGTGGTTTTGTGTGGAAATACCCCCATACATGAAGATGCCTAACTTGTTTTGGGGTCAAATACTCTCATACATGAAGAGGCATTTCTTGTGTTTGGGGTAAATACCCCCATATATGATTATGCATATCTGGTGTTTGTGAAAATACCCCTATACAATAAGTGTCATTACCTGGGTTGGGGTAAAAATAAAGCACTAAAAAAGGACATGAAAAATGAAACTTCTCTGCCAAAAATTAAATCTTATATCAGTACATGTGGAGTACATGCTGCAGGTATTTCCACATAAACAAGCTCACACAGTATTGTCAATGAAAGGTATTCACACATTGTTTTAGAAAAACTAAACACTAACCTTGAGGAATGGGTAGAGTGGAGATGCAGGTGCACCACAGGGTCACCTGCAGACCATGGTTATGTGGGCCTTCATAGACCAGCACAATGGACTCACACACTTACACAGTCCCAACCAGGACAATGCAACATTATGTCACACTATTTCAATGGAATACCATCTGTTCTTTGAATAGAGACTGCTGGTCAGGCTTTGTGACAGAACCCCCATGGTGCACTGCCTTACATGCATTGACAGAGGTAGTGTCATGATGAACACACAAACTTCACTTTCAGGGCATGACAGGTGCAGGGATTTGGCCTCAATGTAGGGACCTTGCAGGGAGGTAAGTCACAACTGGACAGTCTGACCTACATACCACAACATTGATCTGCAGCATCGTTCATTTAACTACACAACATCTGGCCAGTAAAAACATACATGCCATGTTCAAGAGATGATCACAGATTGTGTGTCAATTATATTTTGAGTGCCTGAGCATCATTGTGATCACAATCAGAACATGGGTCAATAGCATGTTGTGTATGCAGGATGAGGGATTTTCATCATCAGGTAGTTACAGTTAGCATGCTAAATTCTAGGGGAATAGCACATTTGACGCTAGACCAGGAAAAATAATAAACACACATATGTGTGATCACACAGTGAATGCATAAGCCCACCACAACACACACAGAAACATAGCAGGACAACACCACTCTAATTTACTAACAAAAGTAAGACCTTATGATGCATTTCACAGTCTGATCTAAGACATAATTTGGCAATGACAACCAAGAAATGCCGACACGACATCTTAAAATACCTTCTGTCAAAGTGCACAAACTCCATGTAACATATGCAAAACATGCCCCACTAATATCATTGTATATATAAAAAAAAACTCCACTTGTCACACAGTCAACTCTGGAGCAAGTTGTTGAACAACAATGTTTTTATTATAAAAAACAAAATTGCTTTATTCAGCAGTAAAATAAATATATCTTACATCATAATCAAAAGGCCACTTAATAGTGCTGGTACCGCGAGCCCACTGTCATTGAGGCCACGGTAGACGGACTCCCGCAGTTCTACCATTGCGCGTAGCGGACGCACGCGCCACAGATCTTCACCAATTATTTATTTAGGTTTAAATCTTTTTTTTTATTATGGAACTGCACAAAAAGAAAAAAAATATCAAACAATCGGGCCACGCAGGGCTGGGCAGATGCAGTGTTAAATGCGTTAAGGTATACGAGCTCCATTGTAAAAATACGTTCCCACCCCCCACCCAAATGGGAAGAAGAAGAAGAAAAAACTAAAAAAGAAAACTACCAAAAAGAAGAAAGGAAAGAGGAAACCGCCCTTCACCCTCCCGAGGGTTACTGTCCCTAAGTAGCACAGAGTGGGCCAACATGTTCTAGCTGAGTCTGAGTTGATTCATGTATGGGTATCCGGAGTGGTGAGGTGCAGGAGGCGGAGATATTTGGGGCAGTACAGTTCCCTAAATTCTGGAGCTAGTAGGGATATGAAGGGCTGCCAAAGGTCGCCAAAGGAGGAGCCCCTGCCGGCCCACCATGTGCCACAGACGCTGGTACCATCCTGTGTGTGTGGGAACCCGGGCAGTCCTCCAATGTGTGAGTATTTTCTGGGTGGCCTTGCCGAGGGCGATGGCTATCTGTTTCCCCTCTTGGATTTCAGGGGGTAAGTGAGCGGGTTTGGCACTCCCAGTAGTACGTATGCGGGGAACCTAGGGAGTTCCGTGTCCAAATACTTATCAATCTCGTCAAGTATATGGGTCCAGTAAGTCTGAATGTGTGTGCAGTCCCATAGGAGATGAACCAACGAGCCTCTCTGCCCGCAGCCCCTCCAACAATCGGGGCTGTGTGTGGGGTCAGCCTGGTGCAATCTCTCTGGGGTGTAGTACCAGTAGTATACGAGTTTAGTGAAGGTTTCGGTCAGGCCTACATGAGTTGCTGTATGGCGTGCCCTACAAAATGCATCCTCCCTTTCCTGGCGACTAAGGTCACGTCCCAAATCTCTCTCCCATCGTGCCCACCCGGCGTGATAAGTGTGGGTATATCTGGACAGGAGCAGTTTGTAGAGATCCAAGGTCAGTTTCTTGTCTGAGGGACGCGTGATGAGCCAGCGCTCATATTGAGTGAGGAGCCGCGACGCCTGCGCCCGGTTCCCGGGGTGCATGGCCCAGTGTCGGACCTGAAGATAGCGCATACGTTCCGATTCAGGGAGGCCGTAGTCGGCCCGGAGCTGCGAGAAAGGAACGATCTCACCTTTGTGGAATAGTTGGCCTAGGGCGTGACAACCTGCTTCTCTCCACAGCAGAAAGGCCCAAGGGCCTACGACAGGACTGAAATCTGGGTTGTCCAAGAGGGAGGTAAGCGGGGAGGGGAATGTAGTGAGGGCGTGCCGTATGTTAGTCCGGTCCCAGACCTTAAGGATGGGGCGTGTCACCTGAGAAGCATACAAGTTGGGTGGGCGATGGGGTTTTGGCAAGAAGGGGATCTTCAAAAGAGACGTGCCAGCAACAGCCCGATCCTGGAAGAGCCAATTCTTCTCAGATTCTGCCCTGCTCCACTCGACCAGGTACCGGAGTTGTGTGGCGTTATAATAAAGCATGAGGTCTGGGACTCCAAGGCCTCCCTCGTGCGGTGGAAGGAAGCTCACCAACCGCTTCATTCTCGGTTTCCGACCCTGCCAGATGAAGGAGGAGCGGTCAGATTGGACCCTCTGTAACCATCCAGCCGGGGGTGGGAGGGGCAGGGTTTGAAAAAGGCACAGGATCTTGGGAAGAATTGTCATTTTAACGGCTGCAATTCGTCCCAACCACGATATTGGGTAGTGTTTCCATTTCAGCAACGCAGCGCGGACATGTTCCTGTAAGCGGGAGTAGTTAACTTGTCTCATAGGCAGTAAGGTCGGGGCCAACTGTATGCCCAGATAGGGAACCGCCTCGTCGGACCAGTGTAAAGGGTATCGGGCCTGGAGGTCTGTCAGGACTGTCAGGACACTCGGCGGCAAAGACAGGTTTAGTGCCATGGATTTTGTCAAGTTGATCTTGAAACCGGAGGCTCTCCCAAAGGACTCTAGCTCCTCTAAGAAGCTCCCCAGGGCAGTCGCAGGATTCGTGAGAGTGACCAACACATCATCCCTCTGAAGCGGATACCGGTGATTTGGGGGTGGTCCCGGACTCTTTGAGCCAAAGGTTCCATGTAGAGTGCGAAAAGAAGGGGCGACAGAGGCCACCCCTGTCTAGTGCCTCTGCAGATAGGGAATGGCGCAGATGTGTGGCCGTTGACCCAGACAGTAGCGGAAGGAGAGTGGTAACAATTAAAAATGTGCGTTTGCATCTTGTCTCGGATACCGGCACGTATCAATGCTTGTTCGAGGTATGGCCATTGGACGCGGTCGAAGGCTTTCTCCGCATCCACCATTAAAAGCATGTATTCCCCAGCTATGCGGGAAGCCTTTTCGATCAGGTGCGTAACACGTTTGGTATTATCGCTCGTTTGCCGCTGCGGTATGAATCCCGCCTGGTCGGGGTCCACCAGCCCTTGCATGTAAGGACCTAGTCGGGCGGCTAGGATCCCGGTATAAAGCTTCAAGTCAACATTTAAAAGCGAAATGGGTCGGTAGGATCCGCAGGATGTTTTATCTTTCCCAGGTTTCTGGATAACGGCCACTGCCGCCTCTAGCATGGGCGCGGGGATCGCTCCAGGTTCGGCGAAGGAGTTAAATAGTCGGGTGAGGAAGGGGGCCAGTGTGGCGCAGAATTGCTTATAGAAGGCTGCGGTGTAACTGTCGGGGCCAGGTGATTTACCCAATTTCAAGTGGGCTATAGCAGCTATCACCTCTTCCACCCTAATCTCTCTCTCTATGTGGGCCTTCTGGTCAGGTGTTAAGCTGAGAAGACGGGCCTGAGCTAAGTACAGATCGGTGTCCGCTGCCTCTAAAGGCTGTTCATCATAGAGCTGCGATTAAAATTCGCGGAACGTCTCGGCAATGGCCGTGTCATCTCTGCGAAGTGTGCCTGAGAAATCCCTGATCTCGTTGACCCCATCTCTCTGGCGAACTTCCCACAGTTTGTGCGCAAGTAGCCGCCCGCATTTGTCTCCTCCCACGTAGAAGGAATGTCGCAAACGCATCGCAGCATATTCTGCCCTGTTGCGATCCAGGGCAGCCAGTTGTGTCCTGGCTGTCGTTAATTGTCTCCATGCCCGCGGCACCCCGGTGCGTTGGTGCATCTGCTCCAGTTCACGCACTTTAAGAGTCAGTTCCTCCCTCTTCCGCTTGCGATCTATATTGTCAGCAGTGGATATAGCTATGACTTCCCCCCTAATTACCGCTTTGAGGGTTTCCCACCTAGTGGAGAGAACTGTGTCTGGGTTATCGTTGTGTAGCAAATAATCGTCTAGTGCTTGCTGTAGTCGTAGGACCGTGTCTGGACGGTGTAGAAGAGAATCTCTGAATCGCCAGTGTCTAGTCAGGGCCTGCACCTGTGGAAGGGCTAGGGTGATCACTACGGTGGAATGGTCGGAAAGGGTCGCGACTAATATGTCAGCTGAAAGTGTGATATCTAGGGTAGGTTTAGTGCCCAAAAAATAATCTAATCTGGCGTAGGTTTTATGTGCGTTGGAGTAAAAGGAGAAGTCTCTGGAGCTGGGGTGGAAGTGTCGCCTTAAGTCTGTAAGGCCAAGGTCTTGTAATTTGGCGCATCCGGTCGGTGAAAGGGCACCAACCTGACTAGTGTGTTGCGCCGAGCGGTCCATGTCATTATTGAGTACCAAGTTGAGGTCACCCCCAATCAATATGTGGCGGTCTTGAGTGGCCATAGCTTATATCAGTGCCTCATCCAGAAAACGTTCCTGTCCGTCATTGGGTGCGTAAATAGACCCTACCGTGAAAGTGCGTCCCTCTGCGGCGAATTGGTAGGTGAGGAGCCTACCTCGTAGCTCAACCCCCTTCCGCACCACCCTCCCCTGAAAGTTCTTTGAGACCAGTATGGCCACCCCAGCTCTCTTTGCGGGTCCGGAGGAGTGAAATTGGGTTGGGAAGGAGTGGGACCTGAGTCTATGGCAGTCCTTAGAGAGGAGATGTGTCTCCTGGAGGAGACAAATATCCACCCCTGAGTTCTCAAGATAAGAGAGGAGTGCCCTCCGTTTGATCGGATTGTTAAGGCCCCTCACATTGAGAGTGAGGATCTTAATGGTGGAAGGCGGCATTCAGACCGAAATAGAGGAGGCACCACACAAGAGTTCCTGCAGGGCCAGGACCCGGGACTAGCTGCGGAAAGGCTATATACTGTAGTGGCCATGCAGCTGAAAGGCGGGAGGACCCTGTGGGCCAAAGGAAACCCCGTGTTGGAAAGAGGGGTGAGAGGGTGAAGAATGCAAAGAAGAAAAGGAAACCCCAACTATGAAAAGGAAAAAATAGAGAAAAAGGAACCCCTTGAGGCGCAACAGGCGCCAGAAATAGTTCAGTGTTTGAACATTGTCCGTCATCCAGGGATGAACAGAGAGGAAGTCCAACGGGCGTTCGCGTGGCCATAGTCGACGCTTCCACTTCCCCCCTCCACCCCATTCATAACAAAGAAAGGATACATCAAAAAGACCAGGAGTGGTCAGTCAGTAATCGCCTTGGCCAAGGCCCCCGGCAAGGCCTCTAGAACCGCTTGTTGTTACTTATTGATCCCAGTAGGGTCCGGTCGACGACTGCGATGTCGTCGCCTCTGCTGTCTCCACTGCGGTCCGCCATCAGTGGACCCTTGGTCCGAGCGACCCCCATCGTCCGCGTCTTCCGGGAGAGTGATCCCGAGGAGCTTGCTAGCTTCAGACAGAGAGCGAAGTTGAAACAATTTGCCATCATGTCGGAACACCAGACGGAACGGGTGACCCCAGGAATAGGAGATGTTGCGCTGACGGAGGACTTCTGTGATGGGTCGGAAGAGTCTGCGTTTCTGGAGAGTGATTGCTGCCAGATCCTGGTAAAGGGTGGGCCTCTGGTTGCGGAAAGTGATTTGTTGTAGGGAATGAGCTTTGCGCAAGATCTCTTCCTTAGTAGGGAAGTCCTGGACACACATCAGTATGTCAGCGGGGGGTGCTGTCGCTGCTGGGCGGGCCCACCCTGTGGGCGCGGTCCAACTTCAACGGGGCATCCAAGGGGTTTCCCAGGATGTGGTTGAATAATTCTCGTACGTATGCAAAGATGTCCCCGGCTTCCTCATTAGTGCCCACACCACGGATCCTGATTTAATGGCGCCGTGAGCGGTTCTCTAGGTCTTCCAAATGAGACTGAACATCCACCTGTTGTTCGTGAATGCGGAGTACCTCCTGTTGTAGAGCCGCCATCACCGTGTCCCGGGAGTCACTTTTGTCCTCTAAGGTCGCCACTCTGTCTCCTATGCCGTCCACATCTTTGCGGACGTCTTTAAGTTCTGCCGTTAGGTCGCGCTTCACAGTTTGGAGGTCCTCGCGTAGTGTGGCAAACAGAGATTCCAGAAAGGCCCGTGTCACAGGGGCCTCCGATGTGGCCGCCATCTGCGATGTCGGGCTCAGACGATCCGGGTCGCTGGACCCCCCACCTTGTGCTTTGGCGAACAGGTCCTTCAGCGCGTTCTTTTCTCTGGTAGCAGACTTGTCCTTCCTGCCCTTGACCGTTGTCATGATCAGAGTCTCTGCCACTCCAGCTGTAACGGCCACAGGAGGGATGGAACAGGGCCCTTTCAGTGTCGTATCCCCCAGGCCGGTAGATCAACCCCGGCCTCTCGGTGCACGGACTTGTAAGGCTGGCAGGCGTCTCCACTCTCTGGAGCTATGGATATCCCGAGGCAGCCGGGAAGGAACCCCAAGGGCCGGCTGAATGTCTGCGATGTTATGGCCAGGAGGAGGAGTGACGGCGGGAGCAGAAGGGAGGAAAAGGCGAGGGCGCCGTCTTGCAGAAACGAGGTCCAGGTCACATGAGGAGGTGGCAAAACAGTGTCCAGCCAATACCGGACCGTCAGCGAAACAGGTTCCGGGCTTGCCGTGCCGCTATCGGGCCAGACGGTGCCCCCTGGAGAGCCCACTGAGGAAGGGACCCGTCAGCTGCGGCCCCGGGGGCCGGCCTCAACAGCTCCCAACAGAGGCGTCGAGTCCGTGGCAGTCGAGAACACAAAATGGTGCGACTGTCGGCCCAGTCCGACCCGGGAGCCGCTAGGAGGCAACGCTGCGCACCCGGGTGGTTCGCCAACTGGGGTCACAGTGTCGGAGGCCGAAATGCCTCCTGATTGGCCGCCCCGCGGAGCTCCGGTCCACCTCTGCACTGGGAGCCACAAAGAGGCGGCGCAGCCCGCTCAGGCAGTCCGCCAACGGGGACCCCAGTGCCAGAGACCAAAATGCCTCCCGATCGGCCGCCCTGCAGAGCTCACGTCCACCCCTGCACCAGGAGCCGCAGGGAGGCAGCGCAGCTCACCTGGATAGTCAGCCAACAGGGGTCACAGTGCCGGAGGCCGAAATGCCTCCCGATCGGCCGCCCCGCGAAGCTCCGGTCCACCTCTGCAGAGGGAAGAGCTGATGTCGCCGTCGGGCAGAGGAGGCGAGAGGTCGACCAAGATGGCGCCCTGTACGTGGTCAATCCATTCCCCTTCGCTGCATCGTATTGAGAGCCTACAGGCGCCCCGGACCGGCCAGGTAAGGGCGAGGGACGGAAACTCAGGGAGCAGGAGGGCTCCCGAAATTAGTCTGCACAGTAGGTTCAGTGGGGTGAGGTTAGGCGGGGTGCGGGGAGACAGTCAGGACTCACCAACCGGGCTCCAGTGATCCGCCCCGTATCGTCAGAGCATCGAAGGCCTCTCGAGGTGCCGCCCCACCGAACCAGCAGCCCCGCAGCTCCCACGGGGATCACCGAAGGTTCCAAGGTCCGCCGAAGGGCCTCCGCACCTGCCCCCGGGGCTGCGAACCAGAGCAAAGGAAGCGTCCCCCCCTCCGCAGACGTCGCGGGCGGGGCCTAGTGCTCCTCCAGCCAGTGGGCAAGGCCGGCGTCTCGCCTCTGAAGCCACGCCGGCCGCCGTCGACACTACTCCCGGGGCCTAGGGTAGGCCCGGGCCGGAAGCCTCAAACTCTATCGTGGGAGCCCGGGAATTGCCCGGCAGGTCGTCTGTCATTCCTGGGTGCATTAGGGAGCACAACAGCTGTTCCTGGCGCTGATTGCGGCCATGGGCCGGTGCTGAAAGTCGGCGGGTAGAGGAGAAAATACAAAACACGTCTTAGCTCTCCGCCATCTTGGCCACAGCCCCCCCCCCAATTATTTATTTAGAGGTAAGAGCTCTCCCAGCCCTGAGTCCCGGCCTCCACTACTTTGTTTTAATACACTGCACAGGCAGAGCATCGTCTCAGCCCCCTCTAATTCACTTTATCACCTGCCATTCTAGATTTTACGCTCGCACCGACGGATTAACTGATTCCTCAGCGCATTCGAAAGTGCACAGGTTGGAGAGGCTGCACCTCCTGAGCATACTATATTGTTTATGGTAAGGCCTCATCCTTTTTCCACAATCATTAGTGGTTGGTCTTGATAGGTAGCCTCTGTCTATATATAATATCGTTTTGCTTTTACAGGCATTCATGTATACTCACCTTATTACTTACAGAGATCTACTCGGACCGCTTGAAGGCCGAGTTCCCGTGTCACTCTTCCATTCGTATATCGGCGTTCATCGCGCAGTGCACACCCTCTGTTGCCAGCCCTCCCACCCTGACCCTCACACTGGGGTAAGCTTGCATTTGCCAGCAGCATATGCCATGACCCCGACATTTACACATTTTCTCCCTTCTAATGGATTCTTTATCATTTCATTTCCTTCTCACATGTGCAGTACCCGGCTGGGTCCCGTGTGAGTATTCCTTCTATTTCTTTTTCACTTGACCGGTGTTTCACATTCTTCACGTGGCTGCGCAACCCACTTTTTCAGGTATTACTTGACCTTTGACACTGCAATTCAAGGACTGTTGCCTCCATTAAGGATCAATATTTACAGTATTTCTTTTCTTTAATCATAGATGTCCCTACATCTTTAGGTCCTGAAGAGACCCTACATTGCACAAAGGGTCGAAACGTCGTCGACAGATAGTCAAAGCGAACCATTTAAACAGCTCTGATTATTGTATACAGAGGCTGCTCTCACTGTTTATTAATGGATGGTCGACTTTATAGAATTGTGGAAACCTAATATATATGTCACGAACATGTCACTATTGTTTTAAGGTTCCATTCACACTGGGGACACTACTGTTTTTCTTTTCTGTATATATTTGTATAACTATTTGAAATATATAAAATAACTATTATAAATATAAACAAAGGTGTATATGGTCTCTTTTCCTTTTGGCATCATCATAACCCTTCCCTATTACGATTGTGCAGACTTTTACCAAAATATATAACTGTACTATTCTGCGGGAACCATTGTTTCTGTTGCTAGCCCACAACATCCGTGGCACTCTCTGCTCCCGTGTCAGCTGATGATGCTGTGACCAAGTAATAAAAAGATTTACATGAGTCATCCATACCTAGTTGACACATAGTTAAGACACAGATGTAAATAGATATCAGACATCACATTGAGTTGTGCTATTAGCACATGCTGCATTAACAGAAATGGTACTTGCTAGCCTGCCACTTTCATATTGCTCAATGACACATGATGTGATCAGCAACTTTGCAAGTATCAACATCAAAGTACAGAACAAGAATGTTAACTAATGGAGTTTGTGGCAGGGAATGTTTTGTCTTGTGCTCATGATAGACTTGTGGACTGGTATTACTTTCTCCTCTTCTGCATGTGAGTAGAGCCATCAAAAAGTTGATATGAATCTCAGATGTCAATGAGACATGGTACACATCCTGAAATCATTAGTCATCTAATGTTGAACCATTGGCTCATACGTCACGGCTCACATGTCTACCTTGTCAAACATGCACAAAGCATACTCATTGCATGAGTCATGTTACACAGTTCACAGTGATTGATAACGTGTTCAGTAGCTTTGCATACCCAATTTCAGTAGACACATATGAGGGTCATCATGGAGACACCAAGGCAGTATGCATAGCTGGTCCGACAGGCATGTAGCACACTGTCCAGTGTCATCTATGCACGGTGTCATGTAGCAGAATCATATTTATTTGAAGACTGAAAACAAATAAAGTTTCATAGATGTAATGTAATGTAGAAAAGGCCATGTCTGAAATTTTCAGCTTCACAATGCCTCAGGCGGAACACCATTCCACTGGCACATCTGGGTGCAATGACTGCATGGATTGTTGTGACTGAACCCATTTCCAGCATGAGTATAGTCAACACTGTTGAACAATCTTGCCTAAACTGAACAAGTCCAACATCAGATGGACAAAGTCTGACTGTCCCTCCCTTTGATTAAAAAGTATGCACACTTTCTACTACTGAGATTGCTCATGTCTTACGCACCATGTGGTTAACAAATTTTCAATTGGTGCACATTTTACATCTCAGAATCTGACAGTAATGCAAAAAAAAACATTGTTTACCAAACCATCATGTTTGAGTATTCAAGACCAGAAACACACATGTCAACAGTTGTGACTGTGTAGTTCAAATCATACCTCAAAAATCATGACATGTTGCAATCAGTGACAACCTGTGTTTGACAATGAATGGCTTGTGATTTCACCATCACATACTCCTACACATGGACTCACTTTTCCAAATGTTGTCTGTATGTTTTGACATGACATCATGGGAAGGACATTGTGACATGTGATCCGAGTTACCCTAGCTGTGAATGTCCCCTGGGATACATGTGATCACAATTGGCAGCACATCAGTGAAAAAGACCTTTGCACACGGACCAAGACGAACAAATCTATGTCTCTACATGGAGAAATCCTTTTTCACAAAATGTTTAGCATGTGATTTGCAAAATTGGAATCACCTATCCCAACATATTTCAATTATTTGTTCCAACCACTCTGAGAACAGGATCACACATCAGTGGATGTGCAGACACTTGTAAAGCCATGGGATTCATGCAGAAACTCATACACACATCTTGTGTAAATGATTAAGCACACATGTGCATGTCAACACTGTTGCAATCCCTGAAAATGACTAATTCACATGTCCCTGATGAATGGGTCATTACCTGTCATCTATTACTCCATCTGCTTTTTTCATACAGTGCGAATGCCTGCACGTTTGGCAGACTTACAACCACTAAAAGTGCCATCAAGCTCAGATCACAAAACCTGCCAGGATAAAGATAGAAATGCAACATGTAAGTGACTCACCCCCTTCTTGCTGCTGTTGGGCCTTTAACTGCGCATCCAGGTCAGGGAAGAGCACAGCTATGATGCGTCGCATGTGGGGAGTCAATCTTCGCCGGCCGCCTCGCTTGCCCGGTTGTGACAGGCCCAGCTGGACCTCAGCAATCTTCTTGGCCCAGCCACGAAGGTCCTGCCACCTCTTGCGGCAATGGCGAACACGACGATATGCGACCTCCACGTCACGCACCTTCTTGGCGATGGTCAGCCACATTCTGTCCTTCTCATGGGAGTTGACCTGTAAGGATGACATGGTGATAGTCCCTTAGTCCACATGCGTCATGTGTCTCTATCATACACTAATATACCTAGCTCATTACATGTTTTACCAAATAACTAAGGGTAATGCATGTGGCATCATGTGCATCAGTCATGTGTACAATCTAATCTCTGTTCCATTTGGGACAGTGATGACCTGTTTGACCCAGGGCACACACTTCTTCAGCAGTGTGCCTGTCAAAATCAGTTTCAGACACCCAGTTATGTTTTGAAATAGCATAAATGAATATCTCTGATAGAGATTCCTACTGCCAGTAATGCACAGTTGTCACACATGTCCAAGGGCAATGCACTGTCAATCTCACTCACCTGCTCCTCTGGTTTGCCACACATCTGGCTGTGTAGTGGCAGGAGTGTGTCCAGCAGGGCCTGATTCTCCTCCTCAGTGAAAGCTGGAGCCCTGGGGTGTGTCCTTGCCATTGTGGCTACCAGAGGATGTTGTCACCGCAGCAGAGAGATGGGGAGGTGCAGGAATGAAGCAGGTAGTGCTGGCAAGTAAAGTCTGTAGGGAACCGACAGACATATCTAAACAGCAGAGGCGGTCTCAATACAAGCGTCAAAAGTGATAGGTTCGCGTCGGTCGCATTGTACGAATCGGGCACAATGCATTACTTTACTAGCAAACGACACGCCTACCGCAATGTTCAAACACTCTTCATGTGATCACTTTTGAAATGGATACATTGGTGATGTGAGGTAACAGAGTCGTTTTCCTTGCGCTGAAGAAATGAGTCAAAACACGCCTCGCTCAACAAGCCCACAAACAGCCAATGATTGTGACTGAATCGTTTCAGATGGGGAGGACGCGCCCTTTGAATAATCGGTCGTCAGAGCACACACTGGTGTGGATGGTGTATCTTAGTACAGTATATGTGTGTATGCACCATATATATAAAAAAAATGAGATGTACATTAATGAGACATACTCCCATGAGGAGCTAACCTTAAGGGACAAATGCCACACTGTATAATTTGCATGTAAAGCATGTCTGGATTAGAAGTGCTGTTTTCTGCGTTGTATTGGTCACAGTGAACATCATTTTATGTGTGGATGTACATGTGCAATCTTTCCTTGGCACTGCATTAGTGTCCTGTATGACCAATTGCTCAATTAAAAGAAATTCAGACTGTAGATGTCTGTGGTGTCAGTAATGGCTAAGGATTTTACCATTGGATGATTGGACAGTGAAATCATTATGCATGTTCATCTGGTTTGTGCAATGTGAATTAGTAGTCTATCTGTGTGCCCCAGACTGCAGTTTATGATATTGTTACCTATTTCTAAATCCACTACATTGAAAATGATCTGTGTATGTGAATTTATGTGTAAAGTAGACATAAATGAATGACAGTGTCCAACCTGTGACAGTGTTGGGCATGACTGTGTATTTGAGTTGATGTGTATATCATGTGTTACACATCTCTTGAATGACATGTTCCTATTCAGTCTTATTATTGTACATGTATTATTTTTAAACACATTAAAGTGACATATTTTAACTATTGATCCTTAGAATATGTGCTGTTTGCAGACCTTCATGATGTCAGACACTAGTGACTTATACATTACACCATTATAATTGCTGTGTCACTATACCCTGATAACATGTCTGTGTATGCTGCTGATGCTGGCATATGTATATAAGGAAATTGTTTGATAATTAAATCATGTATTTGAAGGATCTGTAGGTTCAGTTGTGTTCACATTTCATGTTCCCTTTGTCACTAAGCATGTTGCATAGTACATTGTGACTTGACAACAACTGTGTCCATACTCTACACAAAGGTATCGCAGACGACCTGCAGTCCACAGGCCCTTTCCAGACCTGGAAACCATGGAAGAACGTGACACCATCAGGAAGTACCGCTTCACAAGGCCAATCATTGAAGACTTGACTGCGCAGTTGTCACCTCATCTACAGCCTGGTCGGCCATATCCAACTGCACTGACGGACAAAGGGAAGGTTATGGCAGCTTTACACTTCTGTGCCACCGGTACATTTCAGGACACAGTGGCAACATCTGGTGGGATGTCACAAACCAAGTTCAGCCGTGTTCTGCGAGATGTTTTGGCTGCATTGATGAATTTTCTGTGCCAATACATAAAGTTTCCAACACCTGGAGAATTTGGAGACATCAAGGGTGCATTTTATGCATTGGGGCACTTACCCCATGTAATTGGCTCCATTGATGGCACCCACATTGCATTGGTGCCACCACAGGCTTCTGAGGTAGTGTATCGTAACTGCGAACATTACCACTCAATTAATGACCAGGTGGTTTGTTCGGCAGACATGCCCATCTCCCACGTCTGTGCACGTTTCCCTGGATCTGCACATGACGCTTACATCATGAGGAACAGTGCCATCCCTGTTTGATGTCACGGGCACATGACCGTGCTTGGCTTGTTGGTAGGTGATGTGACATGTGTGCTGTGTTGTGTGTAGATTGTATGTCTGATAATGCTCTGTTAACCAACTACAGATCATATTTTTCTGTTTGCAATGTAGAAGACTCTGGGTACCCCAACCAACCTTGGTTACTGACGCCACTCCGTAACCCAGTCACCCCTGCCGAAATGCGGTATAATGAGGCACATGGTAGGAGCCGGAGAGTCATTGAGCGGTGTTTTGACCTCCTGAAGACAAGATTCCGATGTCTCGACCGGACGGGAGAAGCCCTACAATATGCACCATTGAAGGTGTGCAACATTATCAATGCTTGCTGCATGCTCCACAACCTGGCTATACGGAGGGAAATTCCACTTATACAGGACGATCAACACTTACCAGAGGTGGCGCAGATGTTCTTCCCAACTGGCGCTGAACACTGCAATGTCATCCAGATAGGCGGCACTGAAATCCTCCAGTCCAGCCAACACCTGGTTGACCAACCTCTGAAAGGTGGCAGGGGCATTCTTCATCCCAAAGGGCATAACCTGGAATTGGTAGTGCCCATCTGGTGTGGAGAATGCTGACCTCTCTTTTGCCCCATCAGTTAAGGCGATCTGCCAGTACCCCGACGTTAAATCAAACGTGCTGAGGTACCGGGCAGCCCCTAACCGATCAATGAGCTCATCAGCTCTGGGGATGGGGTGCGCGTCAGTCCTGGTGACTGAATTGAGTCCTCGGTAGTCCACACAGAACCAGAGTTCGGGTGTGGCACCAGACGCGGCAGCCTTTGGGACCAAGACCACTGGGCTGGCCCAAGGGCTGTTAGAAGACTCAATCACCCCCAATGCGAACATCTTGGAGACCTCCTCCTTGATGCAAGCTCTCACCCTGTCAGTCACTCTGTAAGTCTTGCTCTTCACAGGAGGACTGTCCCCAGTGTCCACATCATGGACGCACCACTCAGTGACACTAGGGGTCAGGGAGAACAGGTCAGGGAACTGTCCCAACAGTTGGCGACAGTCATCCTGCTGCTCAGGGGTCAGGGTGGAAGAGAGGTTTACACCATTCACTGACCCATCTTGCTCTGTCGCAGACAGGAGGTCAGGAAGAGGCTCAGTCTCCTCCTCCATTCCACCATCTGTCGCTAGGAGCATGCCCACTTCGGACCTCTCTAAGTGGGGCTTCAGGCAGTAGACATGGAGGACCCGCAAGGGGTTCCTAGGAGACCACAAGTTCACCAAGTAGGTGACATCACTCTTGCGCTCCACCACCTCAAATGGTCCGGTCCACTTATCCTGGAGCGGGCAGGGCTCCACTGGGGCCATGACCCACACTTTCTGACCAGGCTGAAGCTCAATCAGAGTGGCATTCTGATCGTACCACCGCTTCATCTCCTCCTGGCTGGCTTCCAGATTCGCCTAAGCGAGTTGCCTGAAACGCCGGGTTTGGTTTCTGAAGGCCAGCATGTAGCTATATACATCCTGGGGAGGTTTCCTGGGAGCTTTCTCCCAGCCTTCCTTTACCAAACTCAGAGGTCCTCTTACCGGGTGACCATACAGCAGTTCAAAGGGGCTGAACCCTAGGGACTTCTGTGGCACCTCTCGGTAAGCAAAGAGAAGGCATGGCAAGAGGACGTCCCACTTACGCCTCATGGGTTTTTCCAGACCCCTAATCATGCCTTTCAGGGTCCGGTTGAATCTCTCAACCAGCCCATTACCTTGGGGGTGGTAAGGAGTGGTGAACTTGTATGTCACACCGCACTCCTGCCACAGGGACTTCATATACTTGGGAATGAAGTTTGTACCACAGTCTGACACCATCTCTCTGGGGAACCCCACACGGGAGAAAATCCCCATCAACGCACTTCCCACCACGGGGGCCGTCACAGTCCGGAGAGGGATGGCTTCCGGGTACCGGGTGGCATGGTCCACCAAGACCAGGATGAACCTGTTGCCCATGGCTGTCTTGGGATCCAGAGGCCCCACAATGTCAATGCCCACCCGTTCAAAGGGGGTACTGACCACAGGAAAAGGCTGGAGAGGAGCCTTGTGCTTCCTCCCACTCTTACCACTTGCCTGGCAAGTCTGACAAGTCCTGCAATGAGTATCTGAACTCTTGCGCATCTGGGGCCAATAAAAGTGGGTGACAAGCCTCTCAAAGGTCTTGTCCTGCCTCAGATGTCCTGCTAAAGGTACATTAGGAGCC
Source organism: Calotriton arnoldi (assembly GCA_963921515.1). Taxonomy (NCBI): domain Eukaryota; kingdom Metazoa; phylum Chordata; class Amphibia; order Caudata; family Salamandridae; genus Calotriton; species Calotriton arnoldi. The sequence goes on along the minus strand of CAWUFW010012848.1, from coordinate 25,006 downwards.
AAACCCAGTAGGAAGGCTCTGAAGTGCTGGGGTACCACCAGCACACGGGCTGACCCAGGCGCAGCAACCTTAGGCCGCTATACAGGAGACCATTCTCCCAGTAGATCCAATGTGATCCAGACTGATCACCTGCTGCCTGGTTTGTGGCCTGTTGCCGCAAACCCACAAGAGAAGGGCACTTGTTCTGCTCCTCACAGAACTCTTCCCTGGAGGGGCCTCCTTCCTGCTGCCAATGGGTCAGCTCAGGCAGGTCCCCCAGTTCAGCCACTTGTTCCCCTGCAGGTTCCAGGGCATCCCCCTCAAGGTCTGCCTCCTCCTGGACCGTGGGAACCATGGGGGCCAGTTTCCCACGCCCCCTGCCTCTTCTCTTTAAGGCAGGCACCTGGGCCACTCTTTCAGGCTCCAGGTCCTCTTGAACACCCTTACTGGCTGCCATAGACCGTGTGGTCACACACCCTCAATCTCGCAAGCCCAACATCTCCAAATGTGCATTACGCTCCACCTTAGCCCAAGGGGAGCTCTCCAAATCATTGCCCAACAGACAGTCAACAGGCATGGCTGGCCTCACAGCTACTTGAAGAGTACCTGAGACCCCCCCCCCCACTCAAAGGGAACCTGAGCCACCTTGCAGTGGCTCTCTGTGTTGTCATCGGCAACAACTGGGTAAAATGCATTGGGGATCACCTGCTCTTCAGACACCAGCAGACAACTATCAGCTGTCACACTGGCTCCGGTGTCTCTCAGAGCCTCCACCCTTTGGCCATTGATGGTCACCCACTGCCTGTACTTCTTAGTGTTATCAGGCAGCTGGGTCCTGGGGACCACCTCACAGTCTCCTAAAGAGACTAGGGACATCTCTGCGGGACCCCACCCACCTTGGGCACCCAACTCCTCCCCCAGGGCTACACTAGCGATCTGCCGGGGTGGTGCACCAGTGGGTGCTGTTTTCCCATACATGGGACATATTGACTCATAGGAGCAGTGGCCCACTTGACCACACTTGAAACAGGTCTTGGGCCCTCTGTGAACAGGCTTATCTGTCGGGCCCCTGACTTCTTTTCAGGGGGAGGCTGGGAACCCTTCCCTTGGTTCCCTTGGGCATTACTTTGGGGCCCTTTCTGGAACTCCCTCTGTTTACCCTTGTCCCCCCCACTCCTCTGTTGGGGACCCTGCCCACCTTTGGCGGAGTCTCCCACATGACTCTTGTGGACCCGGGTGCTCACCCAGCGGTCCGCCTCCTCAGCAAGCTTCCTAGGGATAGTCAGCTTACTATCAATCAGGTGCTGGCACAGCTCTAGAAAACAATTACTGGACAAGTGCTCCCACGCAATCAAATCATAGAGCGCCTGAAAATCATTATTCACTTTGCTACCCTTCACCCAACCATCCAATGCTCTGCCAAAAAGGACACATATTCTACCCAAGTGCTTGACTCCAGTTTCTTGCAATTCCTAAACCTCTGTCTATACATTTCAGGAGTCAACCCATACCTACTCATCAAGGCTTCTTTCATGTGCTCATAAGAATTGTGGACTTCAGAGGGCAAGTCTAACAAGGTAGCCCGCCCCTCACTGAGGAACCGCCCCACAACCCCGCTCCCCAATCTTTCTCAGGGACCCGGTGGGAGGTCATAGCTACCTCATAGGCCTTGAACCACTGACCAATATCATCATTTCTGTAAAATTCTTTGACCACCTCTTTGGGTATATATACTTGTGCCTCACTAGGCATGGACGGTGTGCTGCCACCAGAGGAAGTAATCTCTAAGCTTCTTGCTTTCAATTCCAACTCCCTCAAACTTCTCTCATGCTCCAATTGCATCCTTTTTTCCTCTATGGCCAATTTCAAATTCTCTAATTCTAACTGCCCACCCATTTTGAGCTTGGCTAGCTCCATCTCATGCACCCTACTTCTCTCCATGTCCTCCAGCTCTCCTGGGGACAGGCCTTTGGAAGAAACACTGCTGCCTGCCCTAGAAGGTACTTTCCTTCCCACTGGACCCAAGGGCCCCCCTTGCTGCTCCTCTAAATCCTCCACCTGATCCTCAGGGTGCTCACTGGCACTCCTTGCTTCCAACCAGGCCCTCAGCGCCTTTTGGTATTCCTCTTTTCTCGTGAGGCCTTTCAGGGAGACTTTAAATTTCGTGCAAGCGTATTTGAGCTGGGGCACAGTGTATGCATCCAACATTTCTTCTTCAAATTCAAACTCTTTAGGTGCAATGGATGCTGGTCTACTCATGGTAACAACAACTGGCAGTTCTTAGCAAAAATAGAAATCCCAAGGAAAAACATTCTACCAATAAGTATGTGGCTGCGTTTGATTTGCACTCACTAGTAGTGTACACCAATCACTGTATATGAATCACAAATGCAAGTCCAAATCCTCACCGCTGACCACCAATGTTAGATTTGGGGGTCTCTAGTTGGCAATGGTTTGCACCTTTGTCCAAATAGGGACCCTTGCGTCTAGTCAGGGTAAGGGGCTACACTCCTAAAATAACCCCTGCTCACCCCCTTGGTAGCTTGGCATGAGCAGGCAGGCTTATCTCAGATTTGTGAACACATACAGTAATACAGTGAAAACACTACAAAGGGACACTACACCAGTTTAGACAAATAAGTAATCTTTACTAGACTTAACACAAGGTCAAACGACAAAAATCCACAATACTGTAATCAAAATCAGTCTTTAAAATGGTAGAAATAGCTTAGTTCAATGTAGATGGTAAACGCGACACTTTACTCTCAAAGTACCTTGGATGCGTAACGCAAAACAAACAAAAGGGTCGCAGGGAAGGTGATGCGTCGGTTCCTTACACTCAGGGGAGTGGATGCGTCGGTTCCTTACTGCTGCGCAGGGGAGTTGAGGCTCGCTTCCTTACTGTGTGGGGAGTTGATGCGTCGGTTTCTTACTGTGATCCGGTGCGATGCGACAAGATGGCGCCTCGATGCGATGACGATCCGGTGCGATGCAACAAAATGGTGTCTAGTTACGGTGCGACAACGTAGATGCGATGCGTGCACACCGGACGGCCGTGCGGCGACTCGGTGAACTTCTGAGCCGCGACAGGCCCTGCGACACGCTTCTCCGGTGATGCAACAGCGACCTCTGCGGCGGTGGCACGCTTCTCCGGTGATGCGACGCGCCTCGGTGATGCGATGCGAGCAGCGGCACGCTTCCTCTGCGATGCGACGAAACTGCTGCTGCGGCGACAGGCTTCTCCTTGTTGCGTCGCGCTTCCAGCTCCCAGCGACACGCAGTCTTCTCAGAGGGCCCAACACAACAGCAGGCACCTCTTTGCAGGCAGAATTCCCAGCAAGGGAATTCAGGGGAGCTGGTGGGTGAAGTCTTGTATCCCTGAGACTTCAGGCAGGTGGCAAGCTCAATCTTCAAGCCCTTGGAGATCTTCTTCAAGATGATGAAAGTATTATTATTAGTGCATTTTATAGAGTGCACGGCTACCTCCAACGGAAGTGTCCCGGCGCTAACGGTAGGTGCAGATTACATACAAGGACTGAGGAGTTACACGATGTTCTAGGTTAGGCTGAAAAGCCAGGTTTTCAAGGCTTTTCTTAACAAGGGCTCTGTCTTCGCCTTTCGAAGGTGGACTGGCATAGAGTTCCACAGTGTGGCGGTTTTTACTGCAAAAGCCCGACCCCCCATCCTGGCCTTTTTAAAGCGCGGGGTCACCATTAGGTCCTGATGATTAGACCTCAGAGATCTTGATTGGTGATATCTCCGAAGTCTATGCTTCAGATATTGGGGGCCAGTGTCACTAATGGATCTAAAGGCCAGTATCAGTGCCTTAAACTCGATCCGTCTCTTGATCGGGAGCCAATGAAGGCTTCGCAGGTGAGGAGAGATGTGGTGGCGAAGAGGAACATTTCTGATTAGCCTGGCTGCAGCATTTTGTATGATCTGCAGTTTTCTTAGGAGGTAATCCAGGAGCCCCAGATAGAGACTGTTAACGTAGTCCAGTTGGGAGGTTACAAGCGCATGGACCACATTTTTCCTGTAATTCATTGGTAATAAATGTAGGAATTTCCGTAGACTTTTTAATTTCCAGAAACATGCAGAAGAAACTTTGCAAATTTGAGCACTACCTGATAGGCTGGAATCAAATCGGAAACCTAGGTTCCTAGCTGAGCTCACCGGGCTAGGAGGGGGGTTAAGCTCAGCTGGCCACCAGAGTACAGATGCGGGAGGAGAGGGTTGGTTAAAAAACAGTACCTCTGTTTTATCCGTATTCAACTTCATGTAATTATTTGTCATCGATGCTAGGATTGAGCGCAGACAGAGTTTAAAATTCAAGAAGGCTGCCTCCGTGTGTTCTTTAAAAGAGAAGACAAGCTGAGTATCATCAGCATAAGAGACCACCTTCACTCCACACTGCTCAATCAGTGTGGAGAGAGGGGTCAAGTACACATTGAAGAGGGTAGGGCTGAGCGCCGAGCCCTGTGGGACCCCGCAGCTAATAGATCTGGTAGCCGAAGTAAATGGACGCAGGAACACTTTTTGAGACCGGCCCTCTAAGAAGGTGCGGAACCAGTTTAAAACAGTACCCTTCACACCTAGGGACTCAAGTCTCTCTAGTAGAATCTGGTGTGACACAGTGTCAAAGGCTGCGGACAAGTCCAACAGCACTAACATTGCACATCTGCCCTGGTCTACCGTTCCCGTATGGTTTCTGCCACTTCCAGGAGGGCCGTTTCTGTGCTATATCCCTTCCTGAAACCCGACTGGGAGTCGTGGAGAAGATGGTTGTTCTCCAGGAACTCCGATAGTTGCATTTGGACAACCTTTTCCAGCACTTTGGCCGGAGCCGGGAGGAGAGAGATAGGTCTAAAATATTTTAGATCTGATGGATCCGCATCTTCTTTCTTTAGAATAGGTTGGACATAAGCCGTTTTCCATGGCACAGGGAAAATACCCAAGCTCAGTGAAGCGTTCCATACGGCATTTAAAACGGGATTAAGCCGTGGGGCCAGGAGCTTAAAAAAGCTGGCTGGACAGGGGTCGGTCGGGGCACCCGATTTAATTTTACTTAATTCCATCAAAGAGGTCGCAGTATCTAATAGGTGAAATTCCGACCAAGTGTTGGAAAGGTTAGAATTGTCGACTACTATAGCTGATGATGTAGAGATCCCAGCTAAGGGGAAAAGGAATAGATTTTCTGAATCTTGTCATGGAAGAAACTGGAAAGATCTTCACAGAGGGAGGCTGAAGGGGAGATAGTGCTCTTCAAGGCTAACGGCTTCAGAAGGCCCTGTACAATCTTGAACACTTCTTTAGTCGAGTTATCTGAAGTTTTAATCTGGTTAGCAACATAATCCCTGATTGTATTACGTTTTAAGATGTGAAATTTCTTTAATGCAAGTTTATATCTATATTTGGCGTCGGGGTGATAGTATTTCCTCCATGTGCGCTCCAATTTCTTACATAAACTTTTCTCCAGCCTAAGTTCAGTGGTGAACCAGGGGGCAGAGGGATTTTTCCTTGACAGTTTCATGATTTTAAGTGGAGCAACTATGTCCAAGGCAAGTGTAATCCAGTTATTAAAAAGAGAGGCATCTTGACTGGGCTCTCCCGTCAAAACTGGGACTGTGTCATGTAGCACATGATCAATGGCCTCCGATGTAACCTTTCTCCAATTTCTTCTCATTTCGGGTGTAGAGCTGACCTGATTATTATTGGAAGGAGTAGTCACGTGAAAGGGGACTAAAAAATGGTCTGGCCAGGTCAGTGGGAGAGGAGAGTCCACTCTTAAAGAGGAAATGTTGGTAAAAATAAGGTCCAGCATATGGCCAGCCACGTGTGTCGGGGCTGACACTTTTTGAACCAAGTTCAACCCTTCAAGGGTGTGTAGTAATTGAGCGGCTAATGGGCATATGTCATTGTCCATATGGACATTAAAATCTCAGAGAATAGTGCAATTTGCATATTTTAAAGAGAGGTCCGCAATAATGTTATATAGTGCAGACCACTGAGCAACTGGTGAGTCAGGGGTCTGTATACCAATAATCCAGCAAATGGAAAAGTGGGGGTGATTTTGACGCAAAACGACAGTGCTTTAATCATCCCAGTGTTCTCAATTTTCTTCACCGTGATCTCCCAGTCCCTTCTATAAATCACTGCAAGTCCACCCCCTAACCTATTGTCAGGCCGATTGACTGCTATAATCCTGTAGCCTTCTGGAATGGCAAAAGATAGGTCAGGGTAGGAATGGTCCCTTAACCAAGTTTCGGTTAGGAACATAAGGTCCCAAGAATGGGACTCTAAATGATACCAAATGTCATCAGCGTGCTTGGGAAGGGATCTACAATTGACTAGGCAGGCCCTGATGTCTGAACTAGTTGTAACAGTAGAAGGGCCGGCCAACTGTAGGGATATGTGTGGAACACAAGTATTACTTTCTTCTCCCTTTATCCTATTATCCAGCGAATAGGAACAGGCATTGCATCGTCCTGCCTGTGTGTCCCACCCCTCTTCCATGAGACCCGCATTTAGACAGGTGGGACTAACACATCCCGTTGATGCAAGCCTTAGTAATTGTTCCCTGGTCCAGGTGAGGCCTGCTGGGTCCCCACGAGCAGCGTAGCTGGCGCTGGCCGCTGTCCGGTCGCGGACGGGCGCAGACGGGCTTGCCTTAGGTGCGCCTTCGGCGCGCCAGCGGCACGCCCGCTGCGCGCGTCCGCTGCGCGGCCGCCTCAGCATGGTTCCTTTATCCACACCCCCCGGAAGTAAGAGCCTAGGGGGAGGAGCCACGTCCCTCCGCAACGATCGGCACAGCAGCCGCGGCGGACCGGGGACAGGTAGGGATTACAGCGTGTGAATGCAAGACTGATTAAAAACACAGCATTACACTATTAAAAAGAATTAAAACAGTATTTCAGCGCTCTAGTGCACCCAAACAGCAGCCCGCTCGGTACGCGCTGCAACTAACCGTAGTACACACAAAGTTCCTTTCTCCTTTCTTTGGCAATAAAGCAACCACTGCAGGTCAACCCCAACAGCACACAGCACAGGGGCAGTCTCCTCCTTCAGTTTCCTGGTTCTTCTCCTCAGCAAAGGTTTGTCTTGATTCCCAGAAGTGATCTAAAGTCTTGGGGTCTGGGCCCCAATATTTATACTCAAAAAGTCTTTGTTCTCTGAAGGCAGAGAGTGTCTGTGCCTGACCAAAACCACTTCTGTGCAGCTTCCTGGCAGGAGGTGGAGACAGCATTGTGTGAGAGCAGACCTGGCCCAAGTAGCTGAAAGGAAATCTCCTCCCCCTACTCTCTATTCTATGAGGGCTCAGGTCAGTGAAAGGAAGTCTCCTCCCCCTCTCTATTCTAAGTGGGTCCTATTCAGCCCAGCCCTGACCCATCAGACTGCTGGAGCCAAGACCCTCTCCAGTCCCCTGTCACTCACAAACCAGACAGTGAATACACAACCTTAGCAGAGGCACACTGGAAGGTTAGGCAAGAAAATACCTACTTTCTAAAAGTAGTATTTTCAAACACAGAATGTAAAAATCACCCACACTAAAAGATGTATTTTAACATTCTGAGTTCAGGCATACCAAACTCGAATTTCTACCTTGTTCCCTGGGTCAGTTAGGATTATAAGGTGTTATAATCAAACTGCCCATTCTGGCCTATGGGAGCAGGTAGCCTTGCAATAGTGAAAAACGAAATTAGCTGTAATTCACTATCAATCAGGAGTTTGTTAAAGTGCGACTACTCACCCGTAAGGGTCTCAAGGCGCTAGGGGTGGGGGGGGGTGCAGGTTCCATTCCATTAAGGAGGGGGTCTGTCGAAGAGCCAGGTTTTGAGGTTTCTTGCGAAGATGGGGAGCGATGTTGTCTGTCTGAGGTGGAGCGGAAAGGCGTTCCATGCTTTGGCTGCGAGGAAGGAGAAGGAGCGGCCTCCCGATCTGGTCTTTCTGGTGCGGGGGACCACAGCGTAGGAGAGCTGGGCTGATCGTAGGGTCCTTTGGGGTGCGTGGAGGATGAGGGCTACTGTTTCTCCTTTGTCCAGTAGGGTGCGGATGTCGTCTGTTGCGGCGAGGAGGGCGGTTTCCGTACTGTGGTTTTTTCTGAAGCCGGATTGGGAGGAGTCGAGGATGTTGTGTTCTTCAATGAATGTGGCGAGTTGGCTGTTGATGGCTTTCTCGATGACTTTCGCTGGGAACGGGAGCAGGGAGATGGGTCTGTAGTTTTTGAGGTCGGTGGGGTCCGCTGAGGGTTTCTTTAGGAGGGGGTTGACCTCGGCGTGTTTCCAGTCGTCGGGGAACGAGGCGGTCGCCAGGGAGCGGTTGATGGTGTGGCGGAGCATGGGTGCGATGGTGTCGGCAGCTCTGTTGAAGATGTGGTGGGGGCAGGGGTCCGTGGGGGCCCCTGAGTGGATTGACTTCATTGTCTTCAGTGTGTCTTCGGTGGTGAGGGCTGTCCAGTCATCAATCGCTGGTTTCCGGGTGTTGGGGGTGGTTGGTGAGGGTTCAGTGTGTTGGTTGTCTTCGTCGAAGTTGTCGTAGATGCTCTTGATTTTGTGGTGTAAAAAGGTGCTGAGTTTGTCGCAGAGGTCTTGTGAGGGAGAGATGTCGGTAGACTCGCTGGTGGGTTGGGCGAACTCCTTGATGATGCTGAAGAGTTCCTTGCTGTTGTGCGCGTGGGTGGAGATTCTGTCTTCAATCGCTTTTTCCTCGTTTCTCTGATGAGTTGATGGTGGGCGTTGGTGGCGGCTCTGAAGTTGTTGTGGGCTTCTGTGGATTTGGTGTTCCTCCAGGCCTTTTCGAGGCGGCGGCATGTGCGTCTGGACTCTTGAAGTTCGGTGGTAAACCATCTGGCTTTCTTGGCGCGGGTATTGTTGTTTTTCTTGAGGGGGCTATGGTGTTGGTGCTGTCCGAGATCCATCTATGCAGGGTTCGGGCTGCGGTGTTGGGGTCGTCGTTTTCCGCGATGGTTGGGGTGGAGTTGTTGAGTGAGGAGGTGAGCTGGTCGTCGGTGATTTTGGTCCAGTTTCTTCGTGGAAGCAGGTGCTGGTGTCTGTGGATGGTGGGTGTTCTGAAGGTGAAGTGGACGCAACGATGGTCGGTCCATGGGAGTTCGGTGGTGTGGCTGAAGGTGATGGAGTTTCCTGTAGTGAAGAGGGGGTCGAGGGTGTGTCCTGCTGAGTGCGTGGGCTCGGTCACGATCTGGCGGAGTCCAATGTTGTGGAGGTTGTCCAGGAGGGTTGTGGTGTTGGGGTCCAGTTGGTTGTCGAGGTGGAAGTTGAGGTCTCCCAGCAGGGTGTAGTTGGTGGATGCGATGGCCTGCGGGGAGATAATGTCCGTGATGGAGTTGGCGAAGGGTCCCCGGGGTCCAGGGGGTCGGTAGATGAGGGTTCCTCGGAGGGTGGCGGTGGGGCTGGCCAGTATCTTGAAGTGAAGGTGTTCCATCAGTTCTGTGTACTCGTCAGGGAGTGTGCTCAGGCGGAGGCTGGATTTGTGGACGATGGCGATTCCTCCTCCTGGGCGGGTGGGGCGGTCCTTCCTGGAGATCTTGTATCCTTGGGGGATGGCGATGGCGATGTCCGGTCCCGAGGTGGTGTTGGTCCAGCTTTCGGTGAAGAACGCTACGTCCGGGGTGGTGCTGTCGAGGAGGTCCCAGATTTCTGTGGCGTGTTTGTAGAGGGATCGGACGTTGCGGAGGATGCATTGCAGGGTCTGCGGTTCGGTTGTGTTCTTGAGGGCGGGTTGTGCTGGATCCGTGTTCTTGGCGGTGCTGCAGGTGTGCCGGCAGCGGTGACAGCTGAAGGGTCCGTGGGTGTCGGCTGGTGATGCTAGCTTGCAGTTGTTGTTGCAGCCTGGGTTGAGTGCGTGGAGTGCTGCTGGGTCGTAGCGTTGGCGGGGCGGAGGTCCAGGGTTCCTCGCGCTGGTCGCGGATGGGCGCAGACGGGCTTGCCTTTGACGCGCCTTCGGTGCACCAGCGGCGCGCCCGCGGCCGCTGCGCAGCCGCGCACTGGCCGCCATTAAGTAGGGGTCGGGGAGGGCTGGACAGCTGGGAGGCCGGAGCGAGGAGGGGAGCTGGATTGGGCCGGTCGCGCTGGGGGGGAGGGGCCGTGGGGGCAGCAGCGGTGGGGAAAGGTAAAGGGAGGAAATAAGGGATAAAGAAAAAAGGGAAAATAAGCAGAAATAAGGCACAAAAGAGCAGAGATGCAGAAAAGTGCAGAAAGGTGAAAGATAAAAGAGGGTAGAAAAACGAGTGAAAACGGGTGAAAGAGCAGAGCGAGAGAAAGGGAAAATGAGCAGAAATAAGGCACAAAAGAGCAGAGATGCAGAAAAGTGCAGAAAGGTGAAAGATAGGAAGGGTAGAAAAACAAGTGAAAACGAGTGAAGGAGCAGAGTGAGAGAAAGGAGACAGAGGTCCACTGGACCACCAGGGATGAGGCGCAGGGAAACCTGCGGGTGGAGGAGGGCCTCGATCACCAACACTCAAGAGTGCAGGGGCAGGGGCACCTCACTTAATGGTGGAGCTGCGAGGGTGGGAGAGCAATTTCACGGACAATGAGTCAGTGGTCTTGCTCGCCTGTCCCCGCAGTGGCCGCCATTAAGTAGGGGTTGGGGAGGGCTGGACAGCTGGGAGGCGGGAGCGGGGAGGGGAGCTGGATTGGGCCGGTCGCGCTGGGGGGGGGGGGGGGCCGCTGGGCAGCAGCGGCGGGGAAAGCTAAAGGGAGGAAATAAGGGATAAAGAAAAAAGGGAAAATAAGCAGAAATAAGGCACAAAAGAGCAGAGATGCAGAAAAGTGCAGAAAGGTGAAAGATAAAAGAGGGTAGAAAAACGAGTGAAAACGAGTGAAAGAGCAGAGCGAGAGAAAGGGAAAATGAGCAGAAATAAGGCACAAAAGAGCAGAGATGCAGAAAAGTGCAGAAAGGGGAAAGATAGGAAGGGTAGAAAAACGAGTGAAAACGAGTGAAGGAGCAGAGTGAGTGGAAGGAGACAGAGGTCCACTGGACCACCAGGGATGAGGCGCAGGGTAACCTGCGGGTGGAGGAGGGCCTCGATCACCAACACTCAAGAGTGCAGGGGCACCTCACTTAATGGTGGAGCTGCGAGGGTGGGAGAGCAATTTCACTGACAATGAGTCAGTGGTCTTGCTCGCCTGTCCCCGCAGTGGCCGCCATTAAGTAGGGGTCGGGGAGGGCTGGACAGCTGGGAGGCGGGAGCAGGGAGGGGAGTTGGATTGGGCCGGTCGCGCTGGGGGGGAGGGGCCGCGGGTGCAGCATCGGCGGGGAAAGGTAAAGGGAGGAAATAAGGGATAAAGAAAAAAGGGAAAATAAGCAGAAATAAGGCACAAAAGAGCAGAGATGCAGAAAAGTGCAGAAAGGTGAAAGATAAAAGAGGGTAGAAAAACGAGTGAAAACGAGTGAAAGAGCAGAGCGAGAGAAAGGGAAAATGAGCAGAAATAAGGCACAAAAGAGCAGAGATGCAGAAAAGTGCAGAAAGGTGAAAGATAGGAAGGGTAGAAAAACAAGTGAAAACGAGTGAAGGAGCAGAGTGAGAGGAAGGAGACAGAGGTCCACTGGACCACCAGGGATGAGGCACAGGGAAACCTGCGGGTGGAGGAGGGCCTCGATCACCAACACTCAAGAGTGCAGGGGCAGGGGCACCTCACTTAATGGTGGAGCTGCGAGGGTGGGAGAGCAATTTCACTGACAATGAGTCAGTGGTCTTGCTCGCCTGTCCCCGCACTGGCCGCCATTAAGTAGGGGTTGGGGAGGGCTGGACAGCTGGGAGGCGGGAGCGGGGAGGGGAGCTGGATTGGGCCGGTCGCGCTGGGGGGAGGGGCCGTGGGGCAGCAGCGGCGGGGAAAGGTAAAGGGAGGAAATAAGGGATAAAGAAAAAAGGGAAAATAAGCAGAAATAAGGCACAAAAGAGCGGAGATGCAGAAAAGTGCAGAAAGGTGAAAGATAAAAGAGGGTAGAAAAACGAGTGAAAACGGGTGAAAGAGCAGAGCGAGAGAAAGGGAAAATGAGCAGAAATAAGGCACAAAAGAGCAGAGATGCAGAAAAGTGCAGAAAGGTGAAAGATAGGAAGGGTAGAAAAACGAGTGAAAACGAGTGAAGGAGCAGAGTGAGAGGAAGGAGACAGAGGTCCACTGGACCACCAGGGATGAGGCGCAGGGAAACCTGCGGGTGGAGGAGTGCCTCGATCACCAACACTCAAGAGTGCAGGGGCAGGGGCACCTCACTTAATGGTGGAGATGTGAGGGTGGGAGAGCAATTTCACTGACAATGAGTCAGTGGTCTTGCTCGCCTGTCCCCGCAGTGGCCGCCATTAAGTAGGGGTCGGGGAGGGCTGGACAGCTGGGAGGCGGGAGCGGGGAGGGGAGCTGGATTGGGCCGGTCGCGCTGGGGGGGAAGGGGCCACGGGGGCAGCAGCGGCGGGCAAAGGTAAAGGGAGGAAATAAGGGATAAAGAAAAAAGGGAAAATAAGCAGAAATAAGGCACAAAAGAGCAGAGATGCAGAAAAGTACAGAAAGGTGAAAGATAAAAGAGGGTAGAAAAACGATTGAAAACGAGTGAAAGAGCAGAGCGAGAGAAAGGGAAAATGAGCAGAAATAAGGCACAAAAGAGCAGAGATGCAGAAAAGTGCAGAAAGGTGAAAGATAGGAAGGGTAGAAAAACGAGTGAAAACGAGTGAAGGAGCAGAGTGAGTGGAAGGAGACAGAGGTCCACTGGACCACCAGGGATGAGGCGCAGGGTAACCTGCGGGTGGAGGAGGGCCTCGATCACCAACACTCAAGAGTGCAGGGGCAGGGGCACCTCACTTAATGGTGGAGCTGCGAGGGTGGGAGAGCAATTTCACTGACAATGAGTCAGTGGTCTTGCTCGCTTGTCCCCGCAGTGGCCGCCATTAAGTAGGGGTCGGGGAGGGCTGGACAGCTGGGAGGCAGGAGCGGGGAGGGGAGTTGGATTGGGCCGGTCGCACTGGGGGGGGAGGGGCCGCGGGGGCAGCAGCGGCCGGGAAAGGTAAAGGGAGGAAATAAGGGATAAGAAAAAAGGGAAAATAAGCAGAAATAAGGCACAAAAGAGCAGAGATGCAGAAAAGTGCAGGAAGGTGAAAGATAAAAGAGGGTAGAAAAACGAGTGAAAGAGCAGAGCGAGAGAAAGGGAAAATGAGCAGAAATAAGGCACAAAAGAGCAGAGATGAAGAAAAGTGCAGAAAGGTGAAAGATAGGAAGGGTAGAAAAACAAGTGAAAACGAGTGAAGGAGCAGAGTGAGAGGAAGGAGACAGAGGTCCACTGGACCACCAGGGATGAGGCACAGGGAAACCTGCGGGTGGAGGAGGGCCTCGATCACCAACACTCAAGAGTGCAGGGGCAGGGGCACCTCACTTAATGGTGGAGCTGCGAGGGTGGGAGAGCAATTTCACTGACAATGAGTCAGTGGTCTTGCTCGCCTGTCCCCGCACTGGCCGCCATTAAGTAGGGGTTGGGGAGGGCTGGACAGCTGGGAGGCGGGAGCGGGGAGGGGAGCTGGATTGGGCCGGTCGCGCTGGGGGGAGGGGCCGTGGGGCAGCAGCGGCGGGGAAAGGTAAAGGGAGGAAATAAGGGATAAAGAAAAAAGGGAAAATAAGCAGAAATAAGGCACAAAAGAGCGGAGATGCAGAAAAGTGCAGAAAGGTGAAAGATAAAAGAGGGTAGAAAAACGAGTGAAAACGGGTGAAAGAGCAGAGCGAGAGAAAGGGAAAATGAGCAGAAATAAGGCACAAAAGAGCAGAGATGCAGAAAAGTGCAGAAAGGTGAAAGATAGGAAGGGTAGAAAAACGAGTGAAAACGAGTGAAGGAGCAGAGTGAGAGGAAGGAGACAGAGGTCCACTGGACCACCAGGGATGAGGCGCAGGGAAACCTGCGGGTGGAGGAGGGCCTCGATCACCAACACTCAAGAGTGCAGGGGCAGCGGCACCTCACTTAATGGTGGAGCTGCGAGGGTGGGAGAGCAATTTCACTGACAATGAGTCAGTGGTCTTGCTCGCCTGTCCCCGCAGTGGCTGCCATTAAGTAGGGGTCGGGGAGGGCTGGACAGCTGGGAGGCGGGAGCGGGGAGGGGAGCTGGATTGGGCCGGTCGCGCTGGGGGGGAAGGGGCCGCGGGGGCAGCAGCGGCGGGGAAAGGTAAAGGGAGGAAATAAGGGATAAAGAAAAAAGGGAAAATAAGCAGAAATAAGGCACAAAAGAGCAGAGATGCAGAAAAGTACAGAAAGGTGAAAGATAAAAGAGGGTAGAAAAACGAGTGAAAACGAGTGAAAGAGCAGAGCGAGAGAAAGGGAAAATGAGCAGAAATAAGGCACAAAAGAGCAGAGATGCAGAAAAGTGCAGAAAGGTGAAAGATAGGAAAGGTAGAAAAACGAGTGAAAACGAGTGAAGGAGCAGAGTGAGTGGAAGGAGACAGAGGTCCACTGGACCACCAGGGATGAGGCGCAGGGAAACCTGCGGGTGGAGGAGGGCCTCGATCGCCAACACTCAAGAGTGCAGGGGCAAGGGCACCTCACTTAATGGTGGAGCTGCGAGGGTGGGAGAGCAATTTCACTGACAATGAGTCAGTGGTCTTGCTCGCCTGTCCCCGCAGTGGCCGCCATTAAGTAGGGGTCGGGAGGGCTAGACAGCTGGGAGGCGGGAGCGGGGAGGGGAGTTGGATTAGGCCGGTCGCGCTGGGGGGGGAGGGGCCGCGGGGGCAGCAGCGGCGGGGAAAGGTAAAGGGAGGAAATAAGGGATAAAGAAAAAGGGAAAATAAGCAGAAATAAGGCACAAAAGAGCAGAGATGCAGAAAAGTGCAGAAAGGTGAAAGATAAAAGAGGGTAGAAAAACGAGTGAAAACGAGTGAAAGAGCAGAGCGAGAGAAAGGGAAAATGAGCAGAAATAAGGCACAAAAGAGCAGAGATGCAGAAAAGTGCAGAAAGGTGAAAGATAGGAAGGGTAGAAAAACAAGTGAAAACGAGTGAAGGAGCAGAGTGAGAGGAAGGAGACAGAGGTCCACTAGACCACCAGGGATGAGTCGCAGGGAAACCTGCGGGTGGAGGAGGGCCTCGATCACCAACACTCAAGAGTGCAGGGGCAGGGGCACCTCACTTAATGGTGGAGCTGCGAGGGTGGGAGAGCAATTTCACTGACAATGAGTCAGTGGTCTTGCTCGCCTGTCCCCGCAGTGGCCGCCATTAAGTAGGGGTCGGGGAGGAATGGACAGCTGGGAGGCGGGAGCGGGGAGGGGAGCTGGATTGGGCCGGTCGCGCTGGGGGGGGAGGGGCCGCGGGGGCAGCAGCGGCGGGGAAAAGTAAAGGGAGGAAATAAGGGATAAAGAAAAAAGGGAAAATAAGAAAAAATAAGGCACAAAAGAGCAGAGATGCAGAAAAGTGCAGAAAGGTGAAAGATAAAAGAGGGTAGAAAAACGAGTGAAAACGAGTGAAAGAGCAGAGCGAGAGAAAGGGAAAATGAGCAGAAATAAGGCACAAAAGAGCAGAGATGCAGAAAAGTGCAGAAAGGTGAAAGATAGGAAGGGTAGAAAAACAAGTGAAAACGAGTGAAGGAGCAGAGTGAGAGGAAGGAGACAGAGGTCCACTGGACCACCAGGGATGAGGCGCAGGGAAACCTGCGGGTGGAGGAGGGCCTCGATCACCAACACTCAAGAGTGCAGGGGCAGGGGCACCTCACTTAATGGTGGAGCTGCGAGGGTGGGAGAGCAATTTCACTGACAATGAGTCAGTGGTCTTGCTCGCCTGTCCCCGCAGTGGCCGCCATTAAGTAGGGGTCGGGGAGGGCTGGACAGCTAGGAGGCGGGAGCGGGGAGGGGAGCTGGATTGGGCCGGTCGCGCTGGGGGGGGTGGGGCCGTGGGGGCAGCAGCGGCGGGGAAAGGTAAAGGGAGGAAATAAGGGATAAAGAAAAAGGGAAAATAAGCAGAAATAAGGCACAAAAGAGCAGAGATGCAGAAAAGTGCAGAAAGGTGAAAGATAAAAGAGGGTAGAAAAACGAGTGAAAACGAGTGAAAGAGCAGAGCGAGAGAAAGGGAAAATGAGCAGAAATAAGGCACAAAAGAGCAGAGATGCAGAAAAGTGCAGAAAGGTGAAAGATAGGAAGGGTAGAAAAACGAGTGAAAACGAGTGAAGGAGCAGAGTGAGTGGAAGGAGACAGAGGTCCACTGGACCACCAGGGATGAGGCGCAGGGAAACCTGCGGGTGGAGGAGGGCCTCGATCACCAACACTCAAGAGTGCAGGGGCAGGGGCACCTCACTTAATGGTGGAGCTGCGAGGGTGGGAGAGCAATTTCACTGACAATGAGTCAGTGGTCTTGCTCGCCTGTCCCCGCAGTGGCCGCCATTAAGTAGGGGTCGGGGAGGGCTGGACAGCTGGGAGGCGGGAGCGGGGAGGGGAGCTGGATTGGGCCAGTCGCGCTGGGGGGGGAGGGGCGCGGGGGCAGCAGCGGCGGGGAAAGGTAAAGGGAGTAAATAAGGGATAAAGAAAAAAGGGAAAATAAGCAGAAATAAGGCACAAAAGAGCAGAGATGCAGAAAAGTGCAGAAAGGTGAAAGATAAAAGAGGGTAGAAAAACGAGTGAAAACGAGTGAAAGAGCAGAGCGAGAGAAAGGGAAAATGAGCAGAAATAAGGCACAAAAGAGCAGAGATGCAGAAAAGTGCAGAAAGGTGAAAGATAGGAAGGGTAGGAAAACGAGTGAAAACGAGTGAAGGAGCAGAGTGAGTGGAAGGAGACAGAGGTCCACAGGACCACCAGGGATGAGGCGCAGGGAAACCTGCGGGTGGAGGAGGGCCTCGATCACAAACAGTCAAGAGTGCAGGGGCAGGGGCACCTCACTTAATGGTGGAGCTGCGAGGGTGGGAGAGCAATTTCACTGACAATGAGTCAGTGGTCTTGCTCGCCTGTCTCCGCAGTGGCCGCCATTAAGTAGGGGTCGGGGAGGGCTGGACAGCTGGGAGGCGGGAGCGGGGAGGGGAGCTGGATTGGGCCGGTCGCGCTGGGGGGGGGGGCCGCGGGGGCAGCAGCCGCGGGGAAAGGTAAAGGGAGGAAATAAGGGATAAAGAAAAAAGGGAAAATAAGCAGAAATAAGGCACAAAAGAGCAGAGATGCAGAAAAGTGCAGAAAGGTGAAAGATAAAAGAGGGTAGAAAAACGAGTGAAAACGAGTGAAAGAGCAGAGCGAGAGAAAGGGAAAATGAGCAGAAATAAGGCACAAAAGAGCAGAGATGCAGAAAAGTGCAGAAAGGTGAAAGATAGGAAGGGTAGAAAAACGAGTGAAAACGAGTGAAGGAGCAGAGTGAGTGGAAGGAGACAGAGGTCAACTGGACCACCAGGGATGAGGCGCAGGGAAACCTGCGGGTGGAGGAGGACCCCGATCACCAACACTCAAGAGTGCTGGGGCAGGGGCACCTCACTTAATGGTGGAGCTGCGAGGGTGGGAGAGCAATTTCACTGACAATGAGTCAGTGGTCTTGCTCGCCTGTCCCCGCAGTGGCCGCCATTAAGTAGGGGTCGGGGAGGGCTGGACAGCTGGGAGGCGGGAGCGGGGAGGGGAGCTGGATTGGGCCGGTCGCGCTGGGGGGGGAGGGGCCGCGGGGGCAGCAGCGGCGGGGAAAGGTAAAGGGAGGAAATAAGGGATAAAGAAAAAAGGGAAAATAAGCATAAATAAGGCACAAAAGAGCAGAGATGCAGAAAAGTGCAGAAAGGTGAAAGATAGGAAGGGTGGAAAAACAAGTGAAAACGAGTGAAGGAGCAGAGTGAGAGGAAGGAGACAGAGGTCGACTGGACCACCAGGGATGAGGCGCAGGGAAACCTGCGGGTGGAGGAGGGCCTCGATCACCAACACTCAAGAGTGCAGGGGCAGGGGCACCTCACTTAATGGTGGAGCTGCGAGGGTGGGAGAGCAATTTCACTGACAATGAGTCAGTGGTCTTGCTCGCCTGTCCCCGCAGTGGCCGCCATTAAGTAGGGGTCGGGGAGGGCTGGACAGCTGGGAGGCGGGAGCGGGGAGGGGAGCTGGATTGGGCCGGTCGTGCTGGGGGGGGAGGGGCCGCGGGGGCAGCAGCGGGGGGCAAAGGTAAAGGGAGGAAATAAGGGATAAAGAAAAAGGGAAAATAAGCAGAAATAAGGCACAAAAGAGCAGAGATGCAGAAAAGTGCAGAAAGGTGAAAGATAAAAGAGGGTAGAAAAACGAGTGAAAACGAGTGAAAGAGCAGAGCGAGAGAAAGGGAAAATGAGCAGAAATAAGGCACAAAAGAGCAGAGATGCAGAAAAGTGCAGAAAGGTGAAAGATAGGAAGGGTAGAAAAACGAGTGAAAACGAGTGAAGGAGCAGAGTGAGTGGAAGGAGACAGAGGTTCACTGGACCACCAGGGATGAGGCGCAGGGAAACCTGCGGGTGGAGGAGGGCCTCGATCACCAACACTCAAGAGTGCAGGGGCAGGGGCACCTCACTTAATGGTGGAGCTGCGAGGGTGGGAGAGCAATTTCACTGACAATGAGTCAGTGGTCTTGTTCGCCTGTCCCCGCAGTGGCCGCCATTAAGTAGGGGTCGGGGAGGGCTGGACAGCTGGGAGGCGGGAGCGGGGAGGGGAGTTGGATTGGGCCGGTCGCGCTGGGGGGGGAGGGGCCGCGGGGGCAGCAGCGGCGGGGAAAAGTAAAGGGAGGAAATAAGGGATAAAGAAAAAAGGGAAAATAAGCAAAAGTAAGGCACAAAAGAGCAGAGATGCAGAAAAGTGCAGAAAGGTGAAAGATAAAAGAGGGTAGAAAAACGAGTGAAAACGAGTGAAAGAGCAGAGCGAGAGAAAGGGAAAATGAGCAGAAATAAGGCACAAAAGAGCAGAGATGCAGAAAAGTGCAGAAAGGTGAAAGATAGGAAGGGTAGAAAAACAAGTGAAAACGAGTGAAGGAGCAGAGTGAGAGGAAGGAGACAGAGGTCCACTGGACCACCAGGGATGAGGCGCAGGGAAACCTGCGGGTGGAGGAGGGCCTCGATCACCAACACTCAAGAGTGCAGGGGCAGGGGCACCTCACTTAATGGTGGAGCTGCGAGGGTGGGAGAGCAATTTCACTGACAATGAGTCAGTGGTCTTGCTCGCCTGTCCCCGCAGTGGCCGCCATTAAGTAGGGGTCGGGGAGGGCTGGACAGCTAGGAGGCGGGAGCGGGGAGGGGAGCTGGATTGGGCCGGCCGCGCTGGGGGGGAGGGGCCACGGGGGCAGCAGCGGCGGGGAAAGGTAAAGGGAGGAAATAAGGGATAAAGAAAAGAGGGAAAATAAGCAGAAATAAGGCACAAAAGAGCAGAGATGCAGAAAAGTGCAGAAAGGTGAAAGATAAAAGAGGGTAGAAAAACTAGTGAAAACGAGTGAAAGAGCAGAGCGAGAGAAAGGGAAAATGAGCAGAAATAAGGCACAAAAGAGCAGAGATGCAGAAAAGTGCAGAAAGGTGAAAGAAAGGAAGGGTAGAAAAACGAGTGAAAACGAGTGAAGGAGCAGAGTGAGTGGAAGGAGACAGAGGTCCACTGGACCACCAGGGATGAGCGCAGGGAAACCTGCGGGTGGAGGAGGGCCTCGATCACCAACACTCAAGAGTGCAGGGGCAGGGGCACCTCACTTAATGGTGGAGCTGCGAGGGTGGGAGAGCAATTTCACTGACAATGAGTCAGTGGTCTTGCTCGCCTGTCCCCGCAGTGGCCGCCATTAAGTAGGGGTCGGGGAGGGCTGGACAGCTGGGAGGTGGGAGCGGGGAGGGGAGCTGGATTGGGCCGGTCGTGCTGGGGGGGAGGGGCCGCGGGGGCAGCAGCGGCGGGGAAAGGTAAAGGGAGGAAATAAGGGATAAAGAAAAAAGGGAAAATAAGCAGAAATAAGGCACAAAAGAGCAGAGATGCAGAAAAGTGCAGAAAGGTGAAAGATAAAAGAGGGTAGAAAAACGAGTGAAAACGAGTGAAAGAGCAGAGCGAGAGAAAGGGAAAATGAGCAGAAATAAGGCACAAAAGAGCAGAGATGCAGAAAAGTGCAGAAAGGTGAAAGATAGGAAGGGTAGGAAAACGAGTGAAAACGAGTGAAGGAGCAGAGTGAGTGGAAGGAGACAGAGGTCCACTGGACCACCAGGGATGAGGCGCAGGGAAACCTGCGGGTGGAGGAGGGCCTCGATCACCAACAGTCAAGAGTGCAGGGGCAGGGGCACCTCACTTAATGGTGGAGCTGCGAGGGTGGGAGAGCAATTTCACTGACAATGAGTCAGTGGTCTTGCTCGCCTGTCCCCGCAGTGGCCGCCATTAAGTAGGGGTCGGGAGGGCTGGACAGCTGGGAGGCGGGAGCGGGGAGGGGAGCTGGATTGGGCCGGTCGTGCTGGGGGGAGGGGCCGTGGGGGCAGCAGCGGCGGGGAAAGGTAAAGGGAGGAAATAAGGGATAAAGAAAAAGGGAAAATAAGCAGAAATAAGGCACAAAAGAGCAGAGATGCAGAAAAGTGCAGAAAGGTGAAAGATAAAAGAGGGTAGAAAAACGAGTGAAAACGAGTGAAAGAGCAGAGCGAGAGAAAGGGAAAATGAGCAGAAATAAGGCACAAAAGAGCAGAGATGCAGAAAAGTGCAGAAAGGTGAAAGATAGGAAGGGTAGAAAAACAAGTGAAAACGAGTGAAGGAGCAGAGTGAGTGGAAGGAGACAGAGGTCAACTGGACCACCAGGGATGAGGCGCAGGGAAACCTGCGGGTGGAGGAGGACCCCGATCACCAACACTCAAGAGTGCTGGGGCAGGGGCACCTCACTTAATGGTGGAGCTGCGAGGGTGGGAGAGCAATTTCACTGACAATGAGTCAGTGGTCTTGCTCGCCTGTCCCCGCAGTGGCCGCCATTAAGTAGGGGTCGGGGAGGGCTGGACAGCTGGGAGGCGGGAGCGGGGAGGGGAGCTGGATTGGGCCGGTCGCGCTGGGGGGGGAGGGGCCGCGGGGGCAGCAGCGGCGGGGAAAGGTAAAGGGAGGAAATAAGGGATGAAAAAAGGGAAAATAAGCATAAATAAGGCACAAAAGAGCAGAGATGCAGAAAAGTGCAGAAAGGTGAAAGATAGGAAGGGTAGAAAAACGAGTGAAAACGAGTGAAGGAGCAGAGTGAGAGGAAGGAGACAGAGGTCCACTGGACCACCAGGGATGAGGCGCAGGGAAACCTGCGGGTGGAGGAGGGCCTCGATCACCAACACTCAAGAGTGCAGGGGCAGGGGCACCTCACTTAATGGTGGAGCTGCGAGGGTGGGAGAGCAATTTCACTGACAATGAGTCAGTGGTCTTGCTCGCCTGTCCCCGAAGTGGCCGCCATTAAGTAGGGGTCGGGGAGATCTGGACAGCTGGGAGGCGGGAGCGGGAGGGGAGCTGGATTGGGCCGGTCACGCTGGGGGGGGAGGGGCCGCGGGGGCAGCAGCGGCAGGGAAAGGTAAAGGGAGGAAATAAGGGATAAAGAAAAAAGGGAAAATAAGCAGAAATAAGGCACAAAAGAGCAGAGATGCAGAAAAGTGCAGAAAGGTGAAAGATAGGAAGGGTAGAAAAACGAGTGAAAACGAGTGAAGGAGCAGAGTGGGAGGAAGGAGACAGAGGTCCACTGGACCACCGGGGATGAGGCGCAGGGAAACCTGCGGGTGGAGGAGGGCCTCGATCACCAACACTCAAGAGTGCAGGGGCACCTCACTTAATGGTGGAGCTGCGAGGGTGGGAGAGCAATTTCACTGACAATGAGTCAGTGGTCTTGCTCTATCAGGACATGCCACACACACCAGGGCATGTCCTACCTTTCACATACAATGCACCCTGCCCTAAGGCCTACCTTAGGGGTGACTAACATGTAGAAAAGGGAAGGTTTGGGGACTGGCAAGTGGGTGCACTTGCCAAGTCGACATGGCAGTCCCAGACTGCACACAGGCTCTGCAATGGCAGGCCTGAGCCATAGTTTACAAGCTGCTTCTGTGGGTGGTACAACCAGTGCTGCAAGCCCACCAGCAGCATTTGATTTACAGGCCCTGGGCACACACGGTGCACTGTACTAGGGTCTGACAAGTAAATCAAATAATCCAATCATAGAATCACTAATCCATACAACAATTAACAATAGGGAGCACTTGCACTTTGGCACTGAATAGCAGTGGCAAAGTGCCCAAAGCATCTAGACCAGCAAAAACATAGCAAAACACAGGAAGCAACAGCAAAAAATGGAAGGGAGACCCACGCCAATGGTGCCAGGTCTAACAAACATCATTACAGTTATTACATTAGTTATTCAAAGTAACAACATTACCACTTTTTTGGGTGCAGAGTGATTTATTTGAGTGCATAATGTGAAGATATCAGTGCACATCATGGGGGTATCATCAACAAACCAAACTAAATTATATAAGTGCAGATAGTAGTTGGTAGAGTTTGTAGATGAGGTATTCCAAAGTAGATGCACAGTTATGTGAGTCCATAGTCCAACTTAGACCCTCCAGCCAATGTGGGAGAGTTCTATGATAGTCAACAAAGTGAATGGTTGGCACACAATGGAGGATATCAGGAGCAGGTAGTCACTTCCTGGGTGTGATGTGTAGACATCTGTCTCTCACCGTTTCTTCTTTGGATGACCAACTCCACGTTTTTCAGGGGGACCCTCAGGTGCAGGCAGCTGCAGTGCAGGTGTCTCTCCACCAGAGTCCACATCCCTCTTGTGGCTGTTGCAGATGTTGTTGCAGTGGATGTGGTAAGCACACAGGGAGGTGTGGAGTTGTTGGTGGTAATCTTGCGGATGGAGGTGGCAATGTCCCTGTACACCTCAGTCTGTTCATCCATTTTTGACATAAACCTGTCCAGTTTTTCATTTTGGGCTGCCTGCTGCTGTTGCATAGTCCTGAGGTTCCCTATGACCTGGCCCATCTCTCCTTGTGAATCCTCATATGCATTGAGGATTCTGGAGAGGTTTTGGATCTCCACATCATCGGCACAAGCTGCATGATGTTGCCGATCCCCACGACACCTCCCACCACCCCCACCCACCCGAGCAGGACCAGTTGGTACTGGCACAGTCGACACGGAGCCTCCTTCATCGTTGTCATTGGTGTTGTTGGGCAACTCCAGAGTGCCCCGTGTTGCTGTGGTGTTATCGGTCTCCTGGGATGCTGTGTCTGAGCGGGTAGGGGTCAGCTGGGTGTTGGCAGCTGAGGCAGGAGTGGTTGCAGAGGATCGGGCTCTTTCCACCACTGGTGCTGTGGGGTGACCAATACCATAAGGGCTAGGTCTGTCGTCATCATCAGAAGAATGATGACAGTCATCAACGACAGAGGGCTCTTGGTCGATCTGAGTCTGGGCCTGGCTGTCCTGGATGGTTCCAGTGTTGTCCTCAGCTGGCACTGTAGGTACAAACATAACACAATGACTGATGTGAATGTCTACTGCAACTAAAATCATACACATTACATAGGCTAACTAAGCTCATGATAAGTAACTGTAAATAGATTGGACTCCTTAATCCATGATGCAGACATATTTTTTGTGATGACTCTATTTTTGAGACAAGAAATGAAATGAAATGAAAAATGCATTTGTTAATCGCATGGCTACCTGGAGGCATCCCAGTACAGAGGGGGATTGATGGACATGCAGAGGGGGATTGATGGACATGTCCCGGTATGTGCATCAATGGGCCTGTTGTGTTTAATTCATATAGCATGTTGGAAGACATTGACTGGTTATTGACACCCTAGGAATGACACAGTTGTGTTTAGGTTGTCCACATATTTACTTTCACAGTGAGATACATACACATTCTTGCCCTTTGTGTGTACTCTTTGTGGGCCTGTGTGCTGGTCTTAGTGTCTTCAGCAGTCACATTGGTGTGTCTGCCTACACACTCACATTCTGTTAACTTAGCCTGATAGGTGTGGGAATGGAGTGATTGAGGCGCTTCTTGTTTTCATCTCATTCTACACATGTGAATGGCTTGAGTAGGAGAATTGTGTGACAGTTTAACTTTGTGTCTACACAGATCATGTTCTTTGTACATTGACTCCATGGTGAAATGATTTTACATTCTTACCTTTGTGCCATTTTGTGGCACAGAAATATGATTAACTGATGTTTGAGTGAATGTTGTATATTTGTGAAACGTACACCCCTCCTCCCACCCAGCCCCACCATGCCACACGGAAGAGTGTTGTGCAGCCAATGTTTGTGAGTGTATGTGAAAGATATGTGTCTATGTTGGCTGGTCTTTGTGGCACATAGGCAAATGTGGCAGATGTGATAAGTTCAGACAACATTCCCCAGTGTCTGCCTTCTTGCAAGTACACATGAACTCACTGAGAGATAGACATAGCCCACAATGAAGTGGTTGTGCTGTGTGTGTAGAAGTAATTGCTGTTATTCCAAGTCCCATCAGTGCCACTCCTAAATACACCTTCATGCCCAGTGCTAACAGGCAACCAGGACATGAGCTTAGCTCACAGTGTGTCCAAATATAATGGTTGGCTGTCTGGCACTGGGAACTTGTTTCTGACTTGTAGACAACTTGCCTCATGGCCTTGTGCACCACACAGCATGCCACAGTCTCTGCCATTTCATATTAGTATGTCCACTCACCCTCAGGTAATCACGGTTTTTTATGGTCTTATATGGACCGACATCCCATCAGGCCATGTACTATGCACACTCTTTCTTGCATGCAAATGCAGAACACATGGAACTATGCTTTCCTGCAAGAGTGGATGAGTACTGACAAGTCTGGCGAACACTGGTGCCTGGTGTTTTGAGCACAAGTCAATGTTGCTATTTGTTGATAAGTCAGACACCAGTGCCCCGTGTCATGCATCCTGCTAGTAAAGTCAAAATCACTGTGTGTACGCTTAGTTCTTGTTGGTCTGTTTGTGATGTTGATGAAGGTGTATGTTGTCCACTGACTGATGTGATTAGTAGGATTTAGAAATGCTCCTCCTCTGAGCAGCCCAGCACAGTCCTCTGTGACTTTGACTAACTGGCAGTGATGGTAAGTGTTCTAACAAGGCTGCAGACACTGG